>CALNVZ010003435.1:4263243-4410743 GCA_940671915.1 Paracentrotus lividus | reverse complement strand
ACGACGAGTATTTTGTCATGGGGCCCGCAGCTTAGCCTTTTTTTTTTTTTTTTGCTTAGACTTTTTTTAGGGTGGATGGAGGGGATGGGGTTGGGGTGGACGAGATATTTTGTAATGGGGGGCCCGGAGAGCTTAGTCTGTTTACTTTGTCTTTACTTTTAAATTCCCTATAATCTGTATTTCTTCATGTGTTTGTAAATATAAATTAAACTTGAATTGAAATACATCTAACTGTCTTTGTCTCTGTTTTATTATTTATTTTCTTTTTAACAAAGTACATACATCTAAGCCATTCATTGGGAGGGGGAAAATGGGGGCAGGAAATTTAGGCTACAATTGCCCTAGTAAATCTTGGATAGAATTTGGACTTATTCCCTCCCCCCCCAAAAAAAAAAAAAAAAAAAAAATAAATAAATAAATAAAAAAAAAAATAAATAAATAAAATAAATAAAAACAAAACAAAACAAAACAAAAAACAAAAACAAATAAACAAACAAACATGAAATGAAAAAACTAAAGCAAAAAAAAAAAAGAAGATCATTATAACTTTAGTATTTATAATGAGGGGGCGGGGAGGGGTTCAGCCAACTTTTCTCAGCAAACATGTACAAAACACAAAAGTTACTATACCTTCACGATTTTAGCTTGTTCAGCCCCCACCCCCCCCCCCCCCACTTGTGACCCAGCCCCTTCACTTTAAAAAATTAGAAATCACCAGGCCTCTCTACCTCATAATAGCTTTAAAAACAATAAACAAAACTTTGTTAATATTATATTATTATTTTATTATTACTAGGCGCCTACTATTTTATTTAGTTATTATTTTTTCATCTATTCGCGAGTGAAATCAAAAGCTAATCATCCTAACAACGAATTAAAACAAACAAGGTAACAACTAACTGTTGCCATGTCACATTCGACTCGTGACGGAGACATCGTCGAAATGCAAACCTTCGACAAAAGAGGGCGGCACAATTTATCCCGCCATGAATTACTTGCTTCTCTTGGTCAGTGGAATCGGTGGCAAAGATGTACGATATAGCGGTTGAATAGTAAAATTTACTACTGTGAGGACATAAGGGAGCAGTGCTCAAGGAAAGGAAATACAGGAGCAAGAAATATTGGACAACAATTCGCGCTAAGTGAATTTTCCATGTTTTATTCATATCGTTCATTTGCTCAATCTTTTGAGTACGACTGTGTTGATGTTTCGTACGTAGTCCCGTCTATGCTAATCTCGGTAAGTTCATAACGGCTCCACTCCACGCGTGCGTTAGCATAGGAAATACACTACCATTGTGCCTTCCAATGAACAATAGTCACGATAAAATTTAGATTCGTCATTTATTTTTTTGGTAAGTCCTCATTTCTTTATACGTTTTCAATTGTTGGTCGAACTAAGACGGTGGATTCGTTGAAGTTCCTTTTTATATTTCTCTTCTTTATTCTAAAAAGTATTCAAGAGTGGCTTTGCCGTACACGTTTTGTGAAGTCGAGTCTTGCTGTTTTTCAGGCCTTCTTAAAACTAGCTCTTCTTCCAAACCCTGATCTTACACTACAAGACTCCAGTATCCTAACGACCATTGCCCTTCAATTTATCCTCAAAATTCATACTATAGTATACGTGCTACCACAACCCAGCTGTGACAACTTAACAAGAACAAGCCTACTACTAAACCGACCAGCCCCCGTCGCGAAGCGACGGGAACTGACGAACCAGTAGACATATTTGGCGAAGTTTTGAAAATATCTATACATGACCACAAATTTCGTGGTCAAAAATACCTTATTTGAATTCATACTCATATTGAATCAAATCTTTGAAGTTTTTCCTCGAATTGGTGACATCTGCGAATGTTTCACATGAAGTAATCAACTAATAATGTAGAAAAATACAGGAAAATTGAGTCCATCAACGTATATTTCTCCGTGCGTGCATTGTCTTCGCCACAGAGTTAAATACGTCTTCGCACAGTAAAATGACGTCATAAAAAATGGCAGCGATGGCACCAACACTATGAGAAGAGACAAGGCCAACGGAAAATTCGATTTGGTAAGTCAAGAAGCTCTTATATACTTTCATTTTTAGTCGTTGTTACGCGTGAAACATCATAGAAACCTTACAACAACATTTTAACATTAGATTGATTAAATTGACCAGTATAATCACCTGATCGCACATCACTGCTGAAAATTTCGCTGTAAATGGGAGTGGTGGAAGTACAGCCCCGTCGCCTTCGGCAACGGGGCTGTGTATAGTTAGCCTACTACAGGAGGATCTCCAACCATAAATGGAGGAAGAAGAAGAAGAAGTTAATCTGTCCCTCATTGTCAGAGATTGTCACTGCTAACACAGAACCATCTGTAATAATGTCCGGCTGTGTTATATATGGTCGTGATGATTTACGAGTTAAAGTTATAAGTGAACCACCACGACATCAACGTTAAACATAACAATTAACATGCCTTTTTCTTGTCTGTGTTAAAAAATTGTTGAGATTTGACAATCCCATGCATATTTATGTGACGCTCCGAGACCTCACGTTCATTTGAATTTGTACATGCTGCGATAAATTTTAAAATCACAAGCAAACGCAGTGCGATGCCGACGCTACATGTGATTTTGACGGAAAAACAAGAGGTATGGTGGTGTGACCATAATTTGCGTGTGACCTTAATTCACGCACGCCTTATATGTAAAAAAGTAATTAATATTTTGAAAATCTGATAGCACCATCAGAAAGAGGGATCCCAAATTGCTTAAGAATCAATCTGTCGTCACGGTACGGTGTATTGAATTGTGAAATAATTGACCAAACATCGGAAAATTGTGTGTCCGCTACGAAAAATCCGGCCTTCCCGACTAGGGTCTGGAAATCATCATTTTCTGATTTAATATCATCAAAATTGTAAGATGATATTAATATCATCTAATTCTATGAAATTTTGACTTGCATTTACTGCAATTCACTTTCCTTAGACTGATGGAATTTCTTGATAAATCTTTGTCAAACGCCCGTGCGGGAATTAAGGTCACACTGTTTTGTTGACTTTTTCAGCAGAATGCGTGATCGTTCGATCAACATAGAATTTTGAAATCGCGATATCGTTGAAACCCTTTGACCTAGTTCACTTCTTCGTTCGGAGATTCGGAGTTTAGAATTTTGCCATTTATTTGGTATTTATAGTTTTCATTGATTCTGTGTAAAATATGAAAAATTGTTGATTTAAATTAATGTCGCATTTTCTATAATTTTTGAAATTTGCGCGAACTATGGTCTCCCCATCATACATGTATTCGAAATGGTATTGGTATTAAGAAAATAGGTCATCCAAAAATACCTCTCATAATTAAATATAAAATACCTGAAAGTGAATCTAGTTGATTTTGGTACGATGTGATAGAAAATTGCAGCCTTGTTTTGATAGAAGGTTGTGCTGGGCACAGGGAGGCTTGCGCTGTGCATGCGTACTATTCATAAATTGGCCTGTGATCTTGGCCGCATTACTGTAACGTAAATAAGCAAAGTTTATGGCGACCCGATATACGGGGATCGCTATACTTTCTGTTGTGAGCAATTGATGGCTGTGTTTAGTGAAGAGTAAAGAGAAAATGTCCTGATTTCTGTCAAACCTCCAACTGAATACTAGGATAGATTTCTCCTAGTTGAATGAAGCTCATGTGATAAGTGGATAAATGAGAGTGATGAATGAAAATGAATTAATGTTAAGTATTGGAAAACATGAATTTGATGTCCATATTTGAAACAATGTCATCATTAAAATGTTCATTATATGAACATATCGGCCATATCTAATCAGTCTAACATTAACCCAAAATGTACAGTATGATTTCTCAAATTAGCTGATGACGCAATATAAGAGCAAAAAAAATCAAAAAAATCAAAAAAAATCAGGAGGTTGTGTTTACATAAAGTGTACATCTAATAATAGCCTGTATAAAGTCCTGAGACAAGTCGTGATCAAGTCTGTAATAGAAATTGCAGTCAAATTTTTGGTAAAACATAGTTCTGCATCAAAAAATAATTAAACTGACAAAGGAATATGCCTATATTCATGTATACCTGTATATATATATGCCCATAGATGTATCCAAGGATTTAGACAATTTTTTCTTTTTTGGTATTTATATTTTTTATGCCTCTGCCATTGAAGGCGGTGATGGACTCATTGGCCCATATTCTGAACCTTAGAGAGTATGAGTGGAAGTTCGTGCAAAGCTATTGTGTGATCCTTTTGTCCCTTTGTCTGATGCGTCAGTCAACATCAGACAAAAGTACCGCATGATGCTTTGCACAAGTTTCAACTCATAATAATAATAATAATAATGGTCACTTATAATTGCGCTATACATGAAAAAGTATCACAGCGCTTACAATATTGTATAAATACAATGTACAAAGATACATCCCATAAATCTTAAGTTACAAAAAAATATGAATTAAAAAAAAATTGCCTCAACTATTAGTTTCCTCAGCAGCCCCAGGTGAGGCCTGGTGGCCTCTTGCTTGCTGCTCCGTTCACCAACAATTTAAGGGACAAGCCCAGTCAGCACATTATTCACAGAAGCTCTAGTATAGCACTTGAGGCCACCAGGCCACTAGGTATTTGGAAAGAGATATGACTTCAGTTGTCGTTTGAAAGAGGATATGGTCGGTGTTGTTCGGATGGTAGAAGGGAATACAAACTCATTCTTCGGTCCAGAATATGGGCCACATGGTGTTTGGGGGTTGTCCTGTTTGCTCAATATTGTGATATCTCAAGAACTGTATGAGACATACATTTCAAACTTGATGATTGTATGTATCACTATATAGGTCTAATGTCAAGGGTCACAAAGGTCAACCTATGAAATTCCATGTGTTCAGCTTTATTGCCTTATTTCGAGAACCACTAGAGATTTATCACCATAGGTACAAGAACTGATTTTATTTAGGAGAGTGTACATTGTACATCATAAGTCAAAGGTTACAACTCAACTTTTAAATTTCCATGTGTTGAGCTTGTTATTGTAATATCTCAAGAGCCACTTGGATATAAACTTCAGACTTTAGTAGGAATAGTATGTATCATCATTTATAAGAAAACGATATGAATACATGTAAGTCAAAGGTCAACGGTCACCGAGATCAACATATGAAATACGATGTATTGAGTTCATTATCACAATATCTCAAGACATGATATAAACCTCAAGCTTGGGGATAGAATCTTATCACCACAGGAAGATGATATCACATGTTTGTGTTTGTAGGTCAAATGTCAACGGTAATGTTGGTCAACTTTTTATGAATTTCACTGTATTGAGATCATTGCAATATCTCAAGACCATCTTTAAAATTAAGGATGGTATGTATGTATCACCATGAGAAGATTATGTGATTATATTTTGGAGGATAAAGCCAAAGGTCAAGGGGCACAGAGGTGAACTTGTGAAATTACTGGTTTTGAGGTCAGAGGCATAGGAGATGCAGTCGCCTGCTGAAACCCTGTTTACTTACACAGGTGTATCAATGCCGCATTACTTTTTTTTTGTTATCTGACAACTACAAAATGCAGGCTAAACTAAGATGTTTTGCAGTTGTTCATTTTGTAAAAAAATTGTACATTCAACTTCAAGATTAAATATTTATTTACTCAATTGCTTAAAGGGGAAGTTCACTCTGGAATTTTATTGGTTAAAAAAATGCAGAAAAATAAAATAAAAATATGAGTGAAAGTTTGAATAGAGAGAGAATCAACCAAAAAATAGCAAAGGTATGAATATTCAAAATTGTGATTCTGTGATGTCACGTGTTTTGTTTAATTGCAAGTCCCCCCCCCCCCCAAAAATTAATAAAAATTCCGATACAATTGGGTCTGAGGGACTATTGAAATTTAAGTTATCTGCATCCCCCTTTTCAAATTTTCGGTTGTTTTATGTAAATACATTGATCATGAGCACCATCTGTAAAGATAGGTTTTCATGAGGCTCACGATCTTCTTGTGAATTGCGATTGTCAAAAATCTAACTTTTATTGCATTAAAAAGGTCTGTTGGACTTTCACAATTCGCAAAATGTTAGTGTGCCCTGTGAAACCCCCCCCCCCCCCTTTAGGAATTCTGGGAGGATGGGCCTAGTCTCTTCTAAGCAGTAATAAACAGGGAAAACACCAGTTTGAATCTTAAGTTCATTCCGTGTCAAAACTAACTTGTGATAATATTGATTCAATGGTTTATTTGTTAAGTAAAGGAAATCTATAGAGGAATTGATAACAGTTGTCAAGTGAAACCGATGCATGTGACTCACTTTTTAAAGTTTAACAATGTCCAAGGCTCTGAGGGGTTTCCTGCATGTATAATCAGTCTTCCTGCATCTTGTACAATGTACTTCACCCCCTCTCTCTCCGTCTTACCCTTAAACAATAACGCATTATTTCAGGAAGTTGCAAATAGGGGGCCTTTTCTTTGTCAAGAAAAATTCAAATTCGTCAAGTTTCATGTAGTTACCGACACTCATCTCTATTGGGAGGTCTGATACGAAAGTGAAACAAGCTCAATTTATGTAAGAATTCATGTTCTTGTTTACAGTTGAGAGGAGTGGTTGTTAGTCTGGGAATATCCTCTATTTACTGTTTGGAGGGTGTAAGAACTCCTCTGGGAAACGGCTGTTTGTTTGTTTCATGTGAAATTAATTATATTTGAGAAATAGGAAAGATAAATGTTTACTGAGGAGAGGAAGATGGTGGCTAAAAATGTACTTTTATTTTGATGGAATTTGACCTAAATTATGTAACCATGCGTCCAGAGTGAAACCACCTAGGCGTGACAGAATTATGAAAGTAATGCATGTTCCGCAAAAAAGAAAGGAAAACAAACAAATACAATAAAAATTTGAGCTGGTAATGTGCTCTGCGAAATGTATTTTTAATAACTGCTGACACCTTCTGTTTCATTTATTTTATTTCAGGCGTTTAAGGTGTGGAGAGAAAAAAACAGTAATTCTAAGAAAAAAGAGTAAGGTGCAATAGGAAAATATTACTGTCACCATCCAATCCAATGTGATGGATTTCCTATGTTTTAACCTGGACACGATACTCATGTACATGTAACTCTATTCCAATTAATGACAATCAATAAATTTTTGCATTAATATTTCAAATTATGCGTGTAAGGAACTAACATGCAAACATGTACATGTACAACAGTATAATTTAAACAATGACACTGTGTAAACACTGCACAGAAAATATTGGTTGAATACATCATTTTCTTTTTTATCTTGACAGTTCTGAACAGGCAGAAATTCAAAGACTACATTAATGAAGTGGCTACAGTCAAGTCAGAAAAGGTAATAAATTGTTCTTTTATTTTGGTAATCGATTAATAAAGTCAAACTGGCAGGCATCTTGCTACAAAAGATGTCAAAGGGATGATAATGTGCTTTGATTCTTGGTTTAACCAAGGAGCTTCAAACGCAAGCTCCTTGGTTTAACAAAAAATGTGATTAAAATTGGTGCCTCATTTATAAGACTGGCTTCCATTAATGCCGCGGTCACAACTCGCCGTACCTTCGACGTGCAACTCCCTGCGATGGATTTCGTAGAAAATTCGTGCAGCGGAGGTACATTGCAGGTACAATGCATGTACGACGTGCAAGTAGTTTTTACAATATACCCTTACTACAGAAACGCAGGAATCGCAGAAGTTGACCCAGGACCTGTGTGTGCATTGTACATGCAACGCAGGCTACGTTGATGGCACGTGCCCCGTAGCCTACGTCGAGTTGTAACCGCCGCATTAGCTACATACTTAGAAGTAAAGAGATGTTTAGTGTTTTTGATCTTGATTCAGCAAGAAGTGAGAGTATTGATAATTGGAAAACTATTGTGGTGATTGTTCTATCAAACATTGATATGGAAATTAGGAGCACTACTGTAATGTATTCAGAAACAAATATTTTCTTTGTAACAAAGTTCAGAATGAATAATTTACTTTCTGACATATTACTCTTTAGCTACCTCCTATTGCTTGTATTAAAAACCAATTACATGTATAGCAAGCTTTATATTTGATGGTAACCTCCGTAAAGAAGGGTAGGGGATACACTTTTTTTTAATGTACAGGTATACTTGCCATATTGGCATTTTTACTCTTGCATGAACTTTACAACAATCCATAATGGAAAGAAAATGTTGAGGGTTGGTGACAATGTACAATACTTACATGTTCTAGCAAGTACATCATGCCGTGAGAATGTTCATGTTGAAATTAGATTTTAATGTGATGAAAATTGGCTTAGATTGCTAGAGGTAATAGGTTTTTACAGATACTCTTGTTCTCATTTCCCTCATTTATGGGAACCATTTTGACAACCTCCTATCTAAAGTAAGATTTACATGTATTCCTTCATGTGTTCAGGAAGTCTCATGTTACATTCATAATGTCAACACTGTGCACATTATCAAAACCAAGTGTTTCATGTTCTGATTTTAATTTAAATGGTGTGAAAACTTGCAAGTGAAACAATGTATTTCTTTCAAACAACCCAGTCAAATTAATCAAGTGCAACATTTTTGAGGGAATCTAGCCTGTGCAGATATTTCCTTTTCAAATTCACAGTGTTGCACACTGAGTTCTCATCCGTTAGCACCGGAGAGCGAAAGAAGGGAAAAGAGTTAAAAATTACTGTCAGGTTGTGTAATTGGATGCAAGCCTAAAGCATCACCACATCTTGGAAATCAACAGATGATTTGAACCTCATTGTCATGAAGAGGAATAAGTCTTGTCAGACTGAATTCCAACTTTTCACTTTGATGTCAAATGTTTGTCAGAGAGAGAGCTGCATTAGTTTGAATTTCCTAGCAACGTCTGTTGTTCTATCAAGTTGTCGCTAATGGTGACAAGAAAGGACAAATTACCAACACTCAATTTTCCGTCATATTTTCTGGGTTTGGTTTCTGCACTTGTGTGAAAATTCATATCATTCAAAAGATATAGGACTCCTTTTCAAAGTCATCTCTTGGAAAAATGAATGTTCAATTATTGCTGGCATATTTAAATGTATCTTTCTAAGGCCCTAATCTTATCAATAAAACAAAAAGATTCAGGTAACTTTCCAGCTCTGAAAGCAGTGCCAGTAGCAGCCATTTACATGTAGGTTACATGTTTGATATCTTGAAGTTCATGAAGAGTTTCTGAGACAAAAGCCGACATTGGTTTCTAAGGAAACAAAAGTGCAGGTTGACTTGACATTTTGCTGAATGCACAGATTAATTTCCAACTCTTAAAGCTGATTCAAAGATATTACCGTTATCAGTCAGCTTCCAAAATGTCATGAGGTGTGTTTACACAGATCAGATCGGTGCAATTGATTAAAAATGTATGCAATAAATGTTGAAAATGGAATGAATGGATTATAAATTCTCTTGAAGACTGTGAATTCAATATTTCATTTCATGACCCCCTTGTAAGCTACATGCATTACAGACTCTTGCTTTGAAATGTCTCTAATGTACATAATGGAGAAAATGTCTTTCTTTTTTTTTTAGTTATTCAACAAATCCTAAATCGCAAGAATATCAATATCAATATCATTTAGCAATATGTGAACAAGGCTTTGTATTTTGAATGAAGGAGTGTCTGCGTTTCCTTTGTTGAATTAATCTCGCTGATCGGAGCGCGCGATAGAGGAGGACGTCGGGTTGATACCGAACATAAAAGATGGAGGAAGAGCACTGAAATCGAAGCTGCAAACTGAGTGATTCTCTCTTCCCCTTTCAGAGATGGGGCTTTCATGTTCCTCTCGTTGTAGTTCGCTGTCAGTCCCCCAGCTCGTTCATTGTTTGTCGTCTTCCTGACAGAAATCATAGCAGGAAATTCAATTGCTCTTTCTCTCCCTTTGTGTGCTCACTGAAATGAGACAAGAAGAAGGAGGCAAATCTGGTCTTGGTTATCATTGTTAGTATCTGAGATGGATTCAGTTGAAATCAAAGATCTGTGTCCGCGTATATATCTTCGGTTGAACACGTAGGCCGTGTTTTAATGTTTTACTGGGCGTGTGCCTCCCTCTAGAGGTCATGTGCAGGTGAGAAGAGGTTACGCACGACAACTCATCTTCTATCAAACATTCACCTTTTAACCTAAAACAATATTTTACTTTTTTTCTGATTAAAGCATTCTGCAAGGCCTAGAATTTTTTGGGGGAACATTTTCCATGCTTTCATTGTGAACTCTCACATCTGTTCCAAGGGTAAAAGTTTTATTTTATAGAAAGGGCAATTTTTAAGCGAAGTTTGCCAAAATCAGAAAACTGAAATCGTGAAAAGTGGGCTAAATTGGAATTGAATTTGTTAAATGAGTACTGTCACCATAATATTCTGTTCATGATATGCCCCAAAGGCCAATTTCTGTGATTCCTACGGTTTTGATTTACTTGTAGATGTAGGAAAGGTGAAAAAAAAACAACAAACAAACAAACCTGTGTGCCATGCCTACCTGGTGTGTGTGTCTGGAAAAAAGTAGAATTTTTCTTTGAAATCTGTCATAGTGATATGCAGATCATGTATGACCAGATGTGACCACCACAGTAAAAGAAACTACGGTATAAAAACACAAATTTACAATATCCGGCTATTTGACTGGATCTCTGGGCGTGCACAGAACTTTACTGTTCAATTTTCGCATGAACAGCACACTTTTAGTGCTACATATACAATGTATATTTCAGAGGCGCATTGTTTTTGTGTTTTTTTTACATTTCGTCGGCCTCATGCCAGAAGGGCCTTAACATTTTTAAAGCCCATTCATAATGCACACATACTAAAAACGTTAAGGCCCTTCTGGCATGAGGCTGACGATTTGTACCTTTAATACTCGAACACATACTTTTTTTTGTACGTTATAGTACTTGCATCGTGGGGAGATGAGAAGATTGGAAACGCCTCAATTTCAATGAATTTGGCATGTCTCAAAGGTCTTAACTTCATGTACAATTCTGGAGAACTTTCTTAGTTCATGCCCCTTCCAAGATATTGATATTCCCCAACTATAGTCTTCTGAAGTTTATATTTTATCCAATCACCTCCAACAAGTATGCATTAAATATTATGATTGATCTCCTCCAACTTGAAATGCTCAGATAATTTCAGAAAAGTTAAAAAATATTTGTTGCATATAAGAGAGCAGTACTTTGTAAGAATAAAATATTTCAAGATTCTTTTGAAGATTTATTCCAGTATCTCTATAGATTTGGCAGATCTTTGCCCTCTGACTTAAATACAAGTTGTATTTATAATCAATTGCAAATCTATTTATAATCAATTGCAAATCTATTTATAATCAATTGCAAATCTATTTATAATCAATTGCAAATCGATAGTAACCAATCAGGATCTGTGTTGAATAGACTTCTTGCATAACAGTCTCAGTGCACCAATCAGAATAGTTGTTTCAAATTTGCAATTGGTCCTAACTCTGTATGTAAAAGGGCACTTGAGTTGTAATGAAAACACTTCAAGGGGGTGTGTAAAAGAACATGTAATTTCTCAGCTTTTACGTGTGAGATGACATCACCCAATCTGGAACTAGTAAGTTGAAAGTCAGTATCGATAATCGAAGGATTTAGGCAGGATGTTTTTATTGCTATCCTGAGGATTCCGTGTCTGTGATTGACTCTGGTTATGTGTTCAATCAGATGTGTCCCTGGTTTCACATCGTGCCCAATATGTTCTTTCTTTCCGTTTGTAGGTCGTGGATGAACGCGAAAGAAAACATTTTAAGATGTAGAGCAAGAGTAACCGAGAGTTCATGGTGGCTTGCGCAAGCAAACAAAACAGCCATAAAATGTGTAAACCGCAAACCAGCTGGGATTACGATCAGATTACTACGCTTTTATCAGTATGTTTGAATTAGTGTTTCTGAAGCGTTTGTTATTATTCGTGGGGTTATGGTTATATATTCTTTTATAAGTTTACATAGTCGAATCTTAAAATAGCATTGATATACCACCCACAATGTGGGGAGCTGTCTTATAGCATGAATGTTAACTTTCCCATAACTTAACCTAGCCTCAAATGAACTTTGTTTTTCTTCGGGAAAATGGCAGAATAATGAGACAATACATGGTGACCTGCTGTCTACTCGACAGACGTTTTATCTGAACATACTTATTAGAAAATGCAAAATTGATAAAATAAAGAAAACATGAAAATTCATTTCAAAATTTAATTCTTGATAAAATGAAATTTAGTTATTAATATGACGCATGGAAGTGTAACAAAGCAAACTTTAAGATATTCATTTCAATTTGATTTGCAGTCAGTCAACAACAAAGTTCAAAGCTTCAAATGCATATTGAAAATCAACAGGGAAAATATGAAATTCAAACAAACTTTGAATTATGTTTCCTTTCCATCTTCTTGGCCTAGAACAATTGAATAGAAGTGTAATGCAATTGATGTTAGGAGCAATAACTTTGAACAGCTACAAATGCATTTAGACACCGTTGGGGGATGGGGGAATTGCTTTCTCAACATCTACACATGTAGGAATGCAGGGGGCCGTTTCTCGAAACCGTCATAAGTTTCAGTTCTTGGACAACCCATAGGGACACGTGTTGTAGAATTAACACATGTTTCAATTGGATGTCCATGAACTTAGACTTACGAAGGTTTGGAGAAACGCGGCCCGTGTACTCTTGGAGGGGCCTGCTGGAATTAAATGCTCCCATAGGTGAGAAATGGTGTGATCCGTTCAAGAGGTGATGGGAGATGACTTCTGCCAAAGATGATGGATGATGATTTGGACGAGAAGAGGATGCAGAATGGAAGGTGATGATGAAGATGAGATGTTGATACCTGAGGAGGGGGTGGGGCTAAAGAGGAAGAGGAGAGGAGGGGGAAATAGAGAGAACAAGGGATTGTGTGTGTGTAGCAGTTGTACTTTTTGGTAATCTGAAGAAATAGAATCAAGATTAAATGAAATCTTAAGGAGTTGCATTGTGCAGCCATTGCCAATATGGTTGGCGATCGATCAATGCTATGTTTGTTCACTCCAAAGCCACCTGTAGCCCTAGCGAGAGGCCAGGACCCATCGAAGACACCCCTCGCTTGGTGGGAGCAACCACCACCGGTGGGACCAACAGGCATTCTTGAGGTCTTAAACACCCACCTGCTGCGATCGACAAAACAATTGATCATCCCCCCTTGTTCAGTCACATCCCGCCAAAAATCTAGACGGAGAAAAATTAGCCCAACACATTGGCGTTTATGGCAGGCATGTACGTTCGTGCCCCCCTGCAAAGAAACCCCTCACAATCACGGGTGCAACTTCTCTCTCAGATCGCAGAAGTGCTCAACGCGGCAATTTTTCAAATTTGTACACGTCAGGGATTACTAGCATAGGAGAAAGAAATGAAAGTCTTTGATTTGACAGGTCCATCAAAAATCAAAGTTGATTGATCCATCACATTAGTGTGTTCTTTTCCTTTTCCATAGCTGTGAAACATGCATGAATTAATCCACACAAACGTCTAAAATCTATTTGCATTAGGCAGTCAAAAGCAGAAAATGCTTATTTTTTTAATAGGTATTTGCTCTGTATGAGCTTCAGTACTTTCGTATGTATACTTCATGGATTGCGTTTGCGTTGATGTACATGCACTTTAAACCAACTGCTGGAAGGTAGAATTGTAATACTTTTGATACCTGTCTATAAATTACAAGTAAAAATATATCAGAGAGAATTATTTTTCCTTTTATTTGAAGCTTACATTTAGAAAGTAGCCTACTACATACATTTGTGTATGAAGCATCCTCCTGAAACTGAATTATGTTTTCATAGATACCTGACATTGTGTTGTCTATCATTTGGACCTTCTTCATAATGAACATGTCCAAGACTAACGCTAATATAGCAGTGTTCAGTTGTGAGTCGCGTTGAATAAACATAGATTATGCTTACTATAGCTCAGATGGTAGAGCACCTGACTAGTAACCAGGAGGTCTCTGGTTCGAATCAGGATGGTACCCCATTTCTTTGCTCATTTTTTCATATTATATATTTCTGGTCAGTTTCCTTCATTATTCATAATTTATATTAAAAAGTGCATCACTTCACCGTGATCCCTCGCATTTACTCCAAGTTGATTTATATCCTTCGGGTTTATGCCAGGTTTCTATAGCTTCTGACCACTCGAGCATTGAAGAGTTAACAGGTATAAGGAACGACCCCATCCGGGGCTTACTAAAGCTCAGATGGTAGAGCACCTGACCAGTAACCAGGAGGTCTCTGGTTCGAATCCCGATGGTACCCCATTTTCTTTGCTCATTTTTTCATATTGAATAAAAATAGAAACTTTCTGAATTCAAACTACCGGATACATTCAACCTTGTTGAGAAGTTGAATCTCTTAGGAATGAAAAAACAGCTTAGACTCAGAAAAGAGTTAAAGAGAATAAAATGTAAAGAGAAGATGACTTGAAAAGACCTTCAACATCAGCTATTGTTTGACTTCCGTGAGTTTAACTTATGTAAATTCACTATGTTGTGCTTCACACTGCTATGATTGAAGAACACAATTTAAATAGTATTTTAATCTGTTACTGTGTTAGCTCTAACATACAGTTAATACAGTGTACATTTGTATCCTTCTTGCTTTTGAAAGAATTCAGAACTTTTCAGATTGTTCCTCTTGTGGGACTCCTTAAGAACACGTACAGTTGATTGACAGCAGTTTTAGGGTAAAAAATGTTTTTGGATTTTGGCCAATTAGCTCAATAAATGTTAGTTAAGATAAACATGAGGATGAGGGTATTAATATTCCTCACAAGTTGATACAAATAGAAAGCAATTTGTCACTTTGGCCAGAAAACATCTCCACCCTTCCCATTCCTCCCACACCTAATTAGAACGCACCAAACACCCTCAAAGGCATCTGTTTCTTATCCATTTTACATCAAAATGTTTGTTTGTGTGACTTTTACGAGGTAATTTGTTAAGGATGATACTAGGAAGGACTCACATCCCGTTCCAGGCTTGGTTTTGCCTGAGCACTACGAGCAGATCCTGCAGCAAGTCTAGCGATCTCTTCTGGCAGAGCATTTGTTCCCTAAGTAGTTTCGACAGCCTACAAATGAGGCAAAAGTGCTTGTATCCCTTAGACTCTGGTCCGTGGGTTGTGATGTTGTGCCCAGAAGCCATCGCATGGTAAGTCTGGGCCGATGTTCACACTATCGAAAGTGAAACAAAGTTGAAATACACAAAACAGTGAAGTTATAGTGTAATACTTTTCATGTGGAGCAACATGAGACAATAGTCAACGTAAATTTCAGTTTTCTTAAACTTTAGATTCCAAGCAAAATTTCCAAGCAGATTTTTTGGAAAAAACAATGTGATAGGTCTAATCCTGTCATTTTGATGATAAGATGATAAGAATGAATTGTTTCAGAAGTTGGACGTTTGACATGGTCTCAACTGGTTGTGCATATTTTTGCCAGGATGGCTTCAAACTCCCTTGATTCCTTTCAAGTTGACGCGGCTGTAGCAAGAGTACTGCTACTTTGGTCCTGTGGGCCTGAAACATGCACCCAAAGTCAAGTGGGTTGTTTCGACACGTCATTTGATAACTTTCACATGATTGTATAAATGATGATCAGCTTCTGTGCTAAGTAAAAAGTATAGCACCTAAAAATATTTTTCAGTCTTTCGTAAAGTCAGATGTAACTCTACAAACGACTTGGTGAAACACCCAAAGGTCCTGAAAAATACATTAGGCCTATAAACTAGACTTTGGATTTGAGTGATACTCATAAATTTGCATGGTCAAATTTCTCAGAAGAAGATTCCCGGTCTGAACGCACCAGAACGGTTGCAGCAATCCCCAGCCAATCTGTGACAAGTGTCAAAGGATTTGTCACGCTCAAAGACAGTTCCTGTTGGACTCCACCCAGTGGACGATGTTTGCGCCCTGCTCGTCGATGGCCTGGACGAGCTGCTTGCCGGAATGGAAGCGCAAATGGAAAGTGACGGGTCTGAGGGAAAGAGAGAATCAGTTTTACATGTGTAACGTTTGTTTTTAAGATTACCGGAACAGGATATTTCACATTTGATGTTTGCTGCGGCGGTTGCAGACTGTAGGATTCCTTTTTTCATTTGAGGGTGAGAGTAGTGTTGGCAGAGTGTATTTCATGTCATGTTGGATGATTGTACATGTGTATGTTCTTTATAAAATGGAAATTTGACATTAGAATTGTTTAAGGATACATGTATGCACACCACATGTAATTATTTTTTAACAAAATTGGCCAGGGGAGAGGATGTGCTTTTGTACTTCTCCAGATCGATAATTATGATTGATAAATTAAAACCATTTTTTTCTAAATTTACATTCCACTTTTCACCTTCTTTAATGCCAGCTCAATCCAACATAGCTGTAATAAATGGCTATGTTTCCTTCAAACAAAGTTGGGAAATGGGAAATTGGACATTATCATGCCTCATAAAGAAGATTGGACAAAATTCTCAAGTCCACATTTCCCATACTTGTATTATTTTACACATGTAGCCAAGTTTTTAACATAATGTTGGCATATTGACAATCTTAAACTTGATGTTAAATGGATAGCATGTTGAATGTGTCCATTCATCTCCCTCAAGCTAAGATTAGAAAAATTGAAGTAAGGAGATTATAGGGCTCCTGTTTAACTTTTCTTTTTGTAAGGGTTCTGGCTCGTACTGTATGGTTTGTGTGCATACCAAAGGGTCCATGTTTGAATGTCGAAAATATTAGGGTCTGGGATTCAAATCTCAAGGATAATGTGTATCAAGGGCCTGCTAATTTCAAGCCCTGGTCAGTTGTAACATTAAAGTAGACCAGGGGAGTGTTTTACCAAGGTATTCATAAGTTACGAACAACTTTACGAATGATTTTATAGAGAGCCATCCACATATGGAATGATCAAGCCAAAAAAATTGGTGCTATAGATTATCCTTATTATTGTTAAGGAATGTTTCGAACGTGAAGGATATTTTTAGCAACAGTTTCATTCAGATTATGGTGAGAAAACTGTCAAGCTCACAAAGAATTTTTGGCATTCCATTTGGCTCTTTGTATTTTAAGTTGTTTGTAAAGATGTTTGTAGCTCCACCCCCATCCCCAGAACTAGAAGAGTTTTTATTTGTCTGAGATCAGCCCTAATATAACCAGACCCCCCCCTCCCCATCCCCTCTGAACACCACCACCACTTCAACTTTCTGACAAGGATCCTAACCACTAACAGCTGTTTGGTTGCTATTTAGGGGACCTGATTGAATGAAGGACTACCCAACTATTTTCATCTTTAATAGAATAATCACATCTGAAGTCATTCACCAATGGATTCTAAGTACAGGGATTATGAATTGCATTCTTAGCATGACTGGCTGGTTATTTATTCATGAATCTCTATTTTGATTTCATTGATTTTTAGTTTTGTGTTTGCAACTTTGCAAAATTTCATTTGTAACAATATTCTTCTGATTTAAAGCAAAATTCATTTTTTAATTCTTGTAACCCCCCCCCCCCCCTTAGCCAAAAAGCCCCTTTTAGACAGATTTAAATTTTGACCTGAATATGAAATAGTAAAAGTAGAGGCATTTTGAGGGGCTTTTCCCCTTGAATATGCCAGGTGGCCCAGGTGGCCTCCTAGACCCCCATCCAAAATTTCTAATTCATTATTTAGTAATTGCATCATATACAATCAAGTTTGATTATGAATTTGCTGATCAGTACCAACAACAAGCAAGTCCATTTATTAAGTACATGTATGTATCATCCATTCCCCATGAAACTGTAAAAATAAGAAAGAAGGGTATTTGGATAATGTTATCAAATGATAAAAAATTCAATCTGGAACCTTAATTATTAATTTCTCTTTATTCTTTTTTTTTTATGCAGGGTGAAAAGTTCCTGGTCCTGAAGAATGAGTATTTCTACCGGGAATGGATAGAACCCAAGCATGTCATCATCAGGTCCGCACAGTCTCAGGCCCCAAAGCAGTCATGGCCCCCTCCAGCTCCGGAACAACCTACAGAGACAGAGCCAGTGGCCCCTACCAGAAAGAAAAAGAAGTCCCACGATCACAGCTCCGCCCACCACCAGAATGGATCATCTCCTAGCGGAAGGAGTAGCCCAAAGCCTAAGAGTGCCAGTCCTAGGCCTACCATCTCAGCACCTATCTACACAGGACCAGTGGACCAACACTCTGTTGTTAGTGTGAGTATAGAAGGAGTACACATATATGTAGTAGGATTAGAAATCAAGTGCGGATCTAGGATTCTCAATTTCTAAAGATTGTGCAGGCCCAATTGTCTGGGGGACAATAGCAACTCTGGTATACTTTTAATTTTGTGACGTAAGGCAGTATCCGCTACTGGTTATACTAGATAACTCATCAGATAACTTGTTTAGCAGAGGGCTTACCTCTCACAAGGACTAGGGGTAGTTGATGATTTTTTTTCTCAAATCAATGACTTTGCTGACTGATAAGAAAGCCTCTGTGAATGTATGTATAACGCAACCGGGAAAGCTTGTGGCATAGTGGTTCATGTACTCCATTGAAAGGTTGATGGTTCAATTTTCTGTATAACCACCATATATGTAAAATATTCATCTACAGCTGACTATCACCACCAAGGGTTTGGGTACCTGATGTATATATGCCACATTGGTATTAAAGGGAGGGTCTGTTTATCGTGTAATAAATCTTAGGGAGTTGTCACTTAAATTGCTGTACAATATACCTAATTTCTGAAAATCGGGACAGATAGAAAGAAAAAGAGAAAAAAATATAAGCAGAGAGAGATGGAAGATAGAGAGGGAGGGAAATTTAAAGGGGTACCAGCATACAGCTCATTATGGGATAAAAAAGATAATCTAAATTGAATGTTCATGCACCTGCAATGCCTTTACATGTTTTTCTCAATCGTTATTGTTTACACATCCTGGCACACAAAACTAACCATGCAAAAACCATGACAACCAGCATCCGATGACCGATTCAAACTTACCCACTTTGTCTCCCATTCTTCTTTTCTGGTTGTAATTATCAATGAAAGGGTTGATTATATCAGCTTAGATAACTGTGGTGTACTTTTTAACAATAAACACACAAAAACAGGGTAAGGGTTCTTTCATTCCTTTATAAAAATACAAATAATTTTTTTTTTTTGTGTGTATTATTTTTCTGCTGTGATTTCATACACTATTAATCCCTCTGTGGCGACTATGACCAAATGGAGCAGAACTAGACTTGCTCTCAGAGTGGGTCAGTTCACACTTGTGTGTATTTACGTCAACTCGGATATGCTTACATTTACAGTGGTGGCCAAAATTATTAGAACACCAAGCATATCTAAATGATTTTAATAATTTTCATTCAGTTGACCATTTAAATATCCATAAAATGGTTGGAATGTCTCCGGATATCATCATTATGCTTTAAAAACTAAATAACAAAGCCATGCGTTGGGAACTCGCGCCCAAGTCGCCCTTTTTTATGTTGCACCACCAATTGAAAAATTTAAAAATCTTGCCTCTTTCAGGATCAAAGTGTCATAACGTTAAACATTTTAAGCCTCTCCCTACAAAAGTATATATATTCTGAAAGGAAATTTCCTGAGGATGTCAAAAATGGCATTTATAACAACACAGAGTGAAGTAGTAACATCTTATGTGGGGACTTTTAAATTATTTTTGAAGGGCCCCAAATTTTTAATTCAGTGCCCCTATTTAAGTCCATTGTTCCAATGACCCTTAATATTTCAACATATTTGAATTGCTCATGAAATTTCCATTTAAAAATACACATTTACAAGGAGTGTCTTCATTAAATTAAAAAAATAGTCTTAACCTTCAATGGGCATGGTTATTTTGGTCATCTAACCACGAAAGGTGGGGGCGAATCCACCTTCCCCATTTGACCAAATTTGCTGAAACTTAGAATGTGTTTGAGGTATATTAGAATGAATAAGCCTGCTAAGTTTCATACTTCTACCTCAAATACTTTTTGAGCAATCGGCATATGTAATTGGCATTTCACTTTTTTTCATTTGGACTACATCTTTAATACACAAGTCTATGGGGAAACCAAAAGCGCATAGCGCAACTATTTTTAATGCTGCGCATTACCAGATGGTCGAAACTATATAAATTTGGTATCAACATATACGTAAGACCCTATGCTAAAAAGTCATGAAAGCTCATGGCACATAAAAGATATTTTTAATCTGATTTCGGCAAATGAACTAGGGCATTAATAATCCCATAGACTTTATGTAGGTTCAGGTGTTCTAATAATTTTGGCCACCACTGTATATACAGTTTTTATTTCACGGACACAATACATTTCAATTCTGTTGGCATGTACATACATCTATGATCAAAGATATTTTTAAAAAGGCAGTCATAGTACGTCAAAATAAATTTGTGCTGCACTCTTTGGAGTGTCAACACCTGCAATTTATTCAACACAAAACATTGTAAATGTAATGTACAAATTACAAATTTAAACATGGTTCTACAATTTCTAAGTTAGCCTTTTATTTACACATTCTTCACCAAGCCGGTTTATAACCCAGCTCTAAATTCTTCACATGAAAGTTTCCACCATGTACTTAATGATATTATTGATCATTTGATAATCACACACTAATAAAAGAACTCTTACATTGTACATTTAATACCATATTTCCCTTAAAGTTTGATTTTTGTACATTTTATATTCGCATATAATGATAATGAAAGTCATATATAAATATTAAATTATTAATGTGTACAAATCTTCTTTGATCCCTGGTACGACTTCTCATGAATCATTGAATATTCATTGGTACATGTATGTCAATAGACATAGAGCATGCAGATACAGGTACTCAGTTTTCATATTTGTACATATGCTTCAATAATGTTGGGATGGTTTGTCACAATGTGAACAGGCCTCCCCCTTGAAGAGAATCCTCATTGGAATCAAAATAAGGAATTAAATACCTGCTTAATCACCCGTCCCTTCCTGCTCTCGTTAGTACCTACAATTATCTCCTTTCAATAAATAGAATCGGAGCGAGGCGCCCTCTCTCACCCTGTTTCTTTTGTTTTGACCAGAGCAAAGCTGTTTATCAGAATACCCTCTATCACACCAAACTAGAAAAAAATTAAGCTTAATATCCTGCAGAACATCTCTCAAAACTTGTTGTTTGTTTTTTATTTCACCATTTTTTCCCTTAAAATTATCCCCTGGTTCCTGTACATAAATAGAATCAGAGCCTGGTGCCCTCACTGTTTTTTTTTTTTTTTTTTTTTTTTTTTTTTTTTTTTTTTTAATTTTTAACCTATACCAATGCCTAATAATAAATGTCCATCAAAAATAGTTGTTTGTGTTTTGTTTCATGGTTTGTGAAAAAGAACTTTGTAATTAGGTCATAGCCTACATGTTCATCAACAAATCAAAATATTAAACCTGGGCATGAACCTTATTGTTTTGATTAATATCATATTTATATTTGCATTCTTGAAGCATTGAACAGGAAAAGGTTTGCTTCAGATCACACAAATTTGAGTATTCTATGGTAGTGTTTGATAAATGATTTATAGTCTTTCATTTTGCAAGACAATTCTTCCAAACTTAAATAATGAATTGAATGTCTTCAAATGTGTCTAGAAATTATCACAAAAGAAGAAAAAAATTAGAGAAAAATACAAGTATTATGAATTCTCATTGGTCAAATATTGAAAATTTCAACAAAATTTGTTGGATATTCTAAGATTATAAAGGCGATAACTTTACAGTTTATTATTCAGCATCAAATCAGTGCAAAAGTGAAATAAGTTAAAACATAAATTGTACAATTTAAATGAGATATTACTGTTTGGTTGCTTGCTCTTCATTATCAACAATTTTGTGTTTTACTTGAAAATGTAACTTTGAACCCTAGACATTTACTTTGTGTTTTTTTTTTAAATTGCATTTCTGATCATCTCAGACAAGAGCCGGAGAGAAGACAGTAGAAGAACTGAGTCAGATTGAGGGAGTGCGAGATGCTAGGGATGCGTTTGAGCAAAACTCCATCCTACAGGCACCTACTCCTCCTAAACAACCATCCGCCTCCACCACCACCACTACCACTGCCACGCCCGGTGATGCTGATGCCCTCCCTCCTCCAGATATACCTCCAGCACCAATAGAAATACAGGTCTGTCTTGAACAAAATTTATTACTGTTCTTGTGTCCATTATGAAAGAATCTTTCCAAATTTCTCTTTTTAATCTGTTGGAACATGTGTTGGCTATAACACATGGTTCCCATATACATCAGCCCAATTATACTCTGGCTCGGTTATTATCATTGACTAGCCAATATGGGCAACAGCATCTCAAGAAACCTTGAAAAACATGTACATATGTTAATGGACGTAGATGTACCATTATGTTACATTTTTTTAACACATTTTGTTTTAAAGGTATTGGCATACATGTTTTTTACCTATATTAGTTTAAAGGTTTCATAAGGCAACACCATGTTTTACATAGTTCTAAAGAGCAGTTTGAGCAGTTGCCCATCTGGATTGTATGGTGGCCCTGAAGTACGCGGCGAAAGAAGAGACATATATACGGTCAACGCCATACATTTCGTAACAATTGTGTAGCAATGTCTTAAAATATAGAACACCGCGGTGTGAACTTACGGTGAACCTTGAATTCACTCTTCCACCAGCGCATCTGCGCCGAAAATCTCACATGTTTGATACGATCTCATTTTCACGCCCCGAAAGTACGCTATCCCAAAACAACCATGTTTGCGAACTTGTTCAGAAATGTTGAACAAATTCTTCTACAACCAGCGCATCGCACTTCCACGCCCCGAAAGTACGCTATGCGAAAAGAACAGCATATTTGCGAACTTCCCCAGAAATGTTGAACAAACTCTTCTACGCCAAAGAATTCATATGTTTGAGGCAATCGTGCTTTCACGCCCCCAAAGTACGCTTTCCGAAAAGAGACACATTTCCCGTCTACTGCCATACATTTTGTGAACACTTGTCAATTCTTCAACATTCATACACATTTGAGGTACAACGGCCCCGAAGTACGCCGCACACAATGTAAGCTATTTAGCTGCAAATTAGTCTGGAAGCACAGACCCAAGTTGACAGTAATAGATTACTTTCTCGTGTGAATCTAATTCAGCACTTAGTGAATCTAGTCTCAAACTCTTGAACATCGTATCGTAAACTCTGCAGTTATCACCGCAAATTATACTAATCTTACCAAAGTTATACTAATCTTACCAAAGACTTTACGTTCATTGCAGAAAAATTGGGAATGAAAGAATAAAAAAATGAAGATAGAAGAAAGACAAAAGGATTTTTTTTTAAAACTATAGGCTACAACGAGTGTGAACGTTGAAGCCATTTCACTGATTCTGAATATAAATACAACAGTGTTACGAGAGGGCGTTATATTAGTTTTTTTAATTTAAAAATCAGCTGGCTTATCCATCTCCATGTTATAAGACCATCAATGAGATGAGTATTACAATTGTTATATACTACTAAATATCATTCTATTTTGTACCTTATTCCCTCCAAACCTTTCGAAATATAAAATATTTTTTTTGGGGAAATATATTAACACGTGTGTTACCCTCATGCAGGAATCGCACATTTCCATCCTCACCCCCCCCCCCCACAATCGACACCCATGGTGCCAAATCTTAACATTGTTTGTTTTTTTTTACCCCAGTTTTAGCATTAGAAGCTTAATGATAACAAGTCTTAAAATGTGAATCATATGCACACATTTTTGTCTATCAGCTGTCCAAAGTTACAAAATTGTCGGTCAAATTAATATGTTTTGCTCTCTGTCGGTAATTAGGCGTGTGTGACCTTATGACTTCCCTAGAGAAAGAGTTATACAGACTAGAAACTCAAACTTTGCTACACTAGATTGATTTATTAATCATTTTCGAAACTTTCGTACAATATATTCCGTCAAGTAAGAAGACAAAATAAAAACATTAACGTTAACATTAACATTAACATTAACATTAACTCTTTACAAATCTCTGTTCGTTATTTCATGGTGATGTGACAAAATAATGAACAAAAAGGGGTGGGAAGGGGGAAGTCATTTTTTTTTTCAAACACTGCCTCTTTGAGTTGAGGGGGGGGGTGATGGTAACCGGATACACGGGGGGGGGGATTCACTTTTTAGAAGATATAAACACTGATTTCGATCGACCTGCTTGAACTAACTTGCCAATTTCGGCACCCCTGTGGCATCTGGGATCGCACCCCGAACCCAAGCATTATTTTAAACAGGTTCCTTTTAATTGCGCGTTATTGGGGTTGACACGGGGTCTGTTTTTAACCTCCTATTTGCAAAATCATTGGTTGTACAATTAATGCTTTGTACCAGTATTATCAGTTGATCAAACTCTTTACATTAAACACAAAATATAGAATATATTTTATAAATCTGAAGAAAAAAATTTGGGTGCAGACAAATAAATGCTTTGCATGCAATGTATTACGGAAGGCGTAGTAAAGATAATTAATAATTATAGTTTGTATACAAAATCATTTAATGGTCTAATGTTGCTGTTTATTTAATAATATATGCATTACGTCCTATAATAAATAATTTTCCATTATTTGAAGATTAGACAATTTGGTGTAGTTTTAGGTGTTTTTTTTCCCGTAATTTGTTCTTTAAGTAAAGTCGGCTTTTGTGACATCGTCTTGAACAAGGACTCATGGTTTTAGTATGAGCTAACAAAATTTTCATTAAGTCCCTTAACCAAGAGTAATTTATATTTCATCTTGCTATAATAATTAAAACGATTTCCATCGACAGAATCTTACAATGTGTGTTTTCGAAGAGCGTTAATCTAACACGTGCTAGGGCCTAGCGGCGCCTAGGGGCGCCAATTCACTCATGTGTCCCCAACATGGCGCCCCGAAATGTGCGATTCCTGAGGGTAACACACTTGTTAATATATTTCCAAAAAAAATTAATTTATATTTCGAAAGGTTTGGAGGGAATAAGGTACAAAATAGACCAATTGGAATGATATTTAGTAGTATATAAAAATTTTAATACTCATCTCATTGATGGTTCTTATAACATGGAGATGGATAAGCCAGCTGATTTTTAAATTAAAAAAGCTAATATAACGCCCTCTCGTAACACTGTTGTATTTATGTTCAGAATCAGTGAAATGGCTTCAACGTTCACACTCGTCGTAGCCTATAGTTAAAAAAAATCCTTTTGTCTTTCTAAATTTCTTCTATCTTCATTTTTTTATTCTTTCATTCCCAATTTTTCTGCAATGAACGTAAAGTCTTTGGTAAGATTAGTATAATTTGCGGTTAACTGCAGAGTTTACGATACGATGTTCAAGAGTTTGAGACTAGATTCACTAAGTGCTGAATTAGATTCACACGAGAAAGTAATCTATTACTGTCAACTTGGGTCTGTGCTTCCAGACTAATTTGCAGCTAAATAGCTTACATTGTGTGCGGCGTACTTTGGGGCCGTTGTACCTCAAATGTGTATGAATGTTGAAGAATTGACAAGTGTTCACAAAATGTATGGCAGTAGACGGGAAATGTGTCTCTTTTCGGAAAGCGTACTTTGGGGGCGTGAAAGCACGATTGCCTCAAACATATGAATTCTTCGGCGTTGAAGAGTTTGTTCAACATTTCTGGGGAAGTTCGCAAATATGCTGTTCTTTTCGCATAGCATACTTTCGGGGCGTGGAAGTGCGATGCGCTGGTTGTAGAAGAATTTGTTCAACATTTCTGAACAAGTTCGCAAACATGGTTGATTTGGGATAGCGTACTTTCGGGGCGTGAAAATGAGATCGCATCAAACATGTGAGATTTTCGGCGCAGATGCGCTGGTTGAAGAGTGAATTCAAGGTTCACCGTAAGTTCACACCGCGGTGTTCTATATTTTAGGACATTGCTACACAATTGTTACGAAATGTACGGCGTTGACCGTATATATGTCTCTTCTTTCGCCGCGTACTTCAGGGCCACCATAGGATTGGTATATTTAAATGTCTCAAAATGTTTGATGAGCGATTGGTTAAATTGAATCAAAGTTTATGTCCCCCATTGCATCTATTAAAATAGTTTAGCTGTTATTATTTATTTGGTGGTTTTGTTTATGTCTTGTCATCTCTAGAGCCCAAGATTATCTTTAGAATCGCAATGTAATGATATCAAACAATCACATCAGTTATAATAATAATAATTATGTAATAATGATTGACAGGTGACGGATGAAGATAATAAAGAAGAGGAACACATACCAATGGAGAGTAGTGAGAGTAGAAGAACGGAGCCAGAGCCCCCTAAAGAGACGACGCCCCCTCCTCCTTCCATGCCCCCTGCTCCCACCATCTCACAAGCAGTAGCAGAAATGCAGGTATGTAAAATACATCCAATCAACAAAACAAAACTGCAGCTTCCTTATATTTTATTCCTTAAATCCTGAATATTAACAAAATTTTGCAAGATACTGAAAGCGCTGACTAACACTGAGTGCATGCTGTGAAGGTGACGGTGGTATCTAGTGTAGGGATACAAGTCTAAATTGGCAGCTCTGTTTCCATAGAAACAAAGAACCGCCTTTTGCTAGATTGATAAATTGCTCTATGTATTCTGATGTTAGACTGAAAGCTCAGTGAAATTAGAAATTGTTACTAATAATACTTGATCTATCATGTTTTGCATCGTAACATTACATATTTTAAGCTTTTTTCTTTTTTTTATCGGGACTAATCGGGTTGAACCAGTGGGATACAACCACAGAATGATTGAATTTTACAATGAAGATCTCTGTGGATAAAAAAAATTATGTATTGATTGACTTTCAGTTTGATTTCAGTGTGGATGTTTCTAGACTAGATATCACCATAAAGATTGCATTCAACAAAATGCTTGAAATTGTGGATCTCCTTCTGACCTTTGTGATTGCCAATCTATTCTTTTAATTTCCTCTTTAAAGAAGCATATTTATCCAGCTAGCATGATGAAAATGGAATAATGATATCTATGCTTATGAATTTATACTTCCTTTGGTTGAAGATTCATAATGCTTGACATATAGATATTTTAATATATTGCCTATGAAATTGGTTTGATTGACTTTCACAACGATTCCTGCATCTCTGTTTTGCTTGGGAAGAAATAGGAATGTACATGCATGAAAAAGATGTGTTTCAATCATTATTGGGTTTACATTTTATCATGGGATGCATCTGCAATTGGAATATAGTTTTATGCAGTTATTCAATTTGGTTTAAAAGGGATTTAGATTAAAAATCTAACCTAGGCCTCTTAATAATCACAATATTAGATTACCAGAGTAAACCTTTGTTCATGTATGCATAAAAGTTTTTATCTTACATGATAAAAAGTAATTTGTCTTTTTCCCAAATATGTTGATATTAACAGGGATGCCACTTTTCTGGTTTTTCTCGGAATTCCGGTTTTTTCCCCTTTATGTCTTATTTCCGGGTTTCCTACTTTTCCTGTTTTCTGTATAAAAAAAAAATCGGAATATTCCTCCTTTCTGATAACGGCCCGTTTTAGGTACAAAAACTTTTTATTTATCGGAAGAACTTGCCGTCAAAAACGTTTTGAAATAAATTCTTTATGAAATAAAGACGGAGCGGATACAATTGCGGAATTAATTATTTAGTTATGGAATGATGACGGCCCGTTTTTAATAGCGATTACACCCCGGAAGAAATTTTTACGAAATGAAGACAAAGCAGGCATTAAATAAATGGATTACGGGTTCAAAATTTTTTTCAAAAAAATTTTTTTTCCCCCTACCTTCCGACCCAATTTATTTTGAGGTATGTTACAAGAAACCAACATATTATTTATTTTGGCCTTAGATAAGATCTTCTATATGCATGGCACGAAAAAAAAAAAAAAAAATTCACTGTTTTTAGGCTCTTTTATATCAAAAATTTTTGGCACGCGCTTCGCGCTCGCATTGCTCAATGGGTTTAGTATATCTTCTATATACTATAGACACTGCCCCTGTCCGCCAAAAATTTTCAGGGTTTGGGTAGGACACCTAGTGGCATCCCTGTATTAATATATTGATATGATTATTTCACTCAATAGATTTGATTCCTCTTTTAATGTTGTCTAATATATTGCAATTATGAATATATTCTTTTGGCAAAAAAATTATTCCAAAATAATAATATGATAATCCTTCTATGTATGCTTGCAATATGGCTCCTTTTGTCAATACTTATTGAAATAGATCAAATAAGCCAAAATATAGAACGAAAAAGCCAAAATAAATCCCATATTTATAAGCATCTGACAAAAGATTTTCCTGCTTGAAAATAGTTAGTTATCAGTGATGTTTTGTCTGAACCTAATTAGTACTTGTAAAAAGTGATCCTAGCTTAAAAAATGTTCTGCCTGTTACAGAGCCAGAAGGGCATATATGTGCTCTTCATGGAGTTAATTCCTTTTTGTCTCTCATCAGCTGTGTATGTAAATATGTTCTTGCTGCTTTCTTATTTGTGACCCCCCCCCCATCCCCTGTTCCAATGCCAATGTTTGCTTTGAAAATTTCCCCTCTAACTTTTTTGCACCATGCTTTTTCTCCTTTTGCGGTGTTGCTCTTTCTCTCTCATTTCTTTGCACTGTCTGCCTGTCATCTGGTGTTCATGGTTGCTATAGAAACCAGAAGATTCTCCCTCTGTTAAAACGGCGAGAAAGCTTTTTGAGCAGGAGGCAGAAAAAGAAGCAGCCGCAGCGGCTCAGCTCACCCCAAAGTTAGGGGGCAACCGCTCGCCAAGGAGTGCTAAGGTGAGGGGCTGCTAAAATAAGTGAAGCCAGTGATATTATTTATATAGTTGTGTTGATATGTTTGTAGATGTGTGTGGATGATAGGTAAGTATGAGCTGGGTAACACTGACAAACATGTTAATACATATATATATACATGTATATACATTGTACATTGCATGCATTGGGATTGTAATAAAGTTTTACATTAACTTTTCTTTTTTTCTCACTTATTTAAATGATCAGGTATGAGTATCCAGACAATATAAATCAAATGGAAATACATGTATATTCAGTGTGTACATTATAATATAAGCATTTTAATTCCATAACATTTGCTTTAGGTGACAATCGCTCTGTTGTAAATTGCATAACTCATTAAATGATTAACTAAAACTTTGGATTTAAAACTATACCCTAACCTAATTTTTGCCTTTAACCTAACCCTACAACCAATATAAAACCCTACTTTAAATGAAATAAAGCTTGTAACATTGTTGCAGGACCAAATGTCGTTTCACCAAGATTTGGTACACAATAATTGAGTTAGTTCTGAAGGGTAGATATTCATATAGCTAGAAATTCATTAATATTTCTATGCTTAATCAATCTGTATCAATAGAAGGTGAGGGAGAGAGAGAGAGAGAGAGCAATGAAAAAAGAGACTCACAATATGTGAATCAAGAGAGAATGATGGGGGATAGGGAGCAAAAATTAACGTTGATAATAGTAAACCATGTGATAAATTATCATAGCAATAAGTCATCTCTTTTGAAATCCCCACCTCCAAAAACCTCAAAAGAGATAAATATTCCTTGAAATGAAGAAAAGATTCATATTTCAGAGGTGTCAAATCTTTGAAAATCAAGGTTTTTAGGCCTGTCAAATCAGAGAAAGACCAAGGCTAAACCAGGCTAAAAATTTAGGTCACTGTCTTTTGTTAACATCTCATATACATCAAATACCGTGTTTACACAGTGACTTGGCTCTTGTGTCCAATCCTCAGGAATGGTTCAACACTGCAAAGAGTGAATCTGTGATCGTGTTTATACAGAACAAAAAGGGTAAGTTCAATATGGCTCACAGATCACGATCGGAAGTAATAATATGTGTTGTGATGTACAGCCGAATTCCACCACTGACCTCAGTGTCATCGAGTTCGACATTGCTTTTTGTTACACACAGAAAAATTGCCCCGTCGAACTCGCCTCTCAGATCGAAACCTATGATTCTGGCGGAGCACAGAATGTGTGTCGAACTCGGGTCACGGATCACACCGATCCTGTTTACACGACATAAAATTTGAGCCGAGTCACAGTGTAAACACAGTAAAAGTGTGATATCAAAGCGGTACTAGGAGAGTGGTATCTAACCCTTCTTTGGATTATGTATCAACACATTGGTACACACGTTGTGTCGTCAGAAGGGATCAAAGTCTTGGGAAAGGGATCCTTGTCACTCGGGCAACACATGGTAGTGTTGGAAGAAGCTCTTCATGACCCAGTGGTGTGAAGATAGAAATACTACTACCTGCTTGTAACAGTTAGAGTAATTGTGTTCACAAATTCAGGAATTGATCTAGATTATAGTGAGATGTGAGAGAGGGGGAATAGGGGTGAGAATACAGAATTAAAAGGAAAGAGAGAGAAATGGACAGATGGACAGATAGAAGGGAGGGGAGAAATAAATAGGCCCTACTGGAAGAAGAATGTTAGATATTGAGAATGAATCTAGTGTTCTGGTCATGACATTGAAATGTGGAAGAAACTGTATAAAAATGATTTGGAGAGGTTGATAACATTTCACGTAAGCATTATTTTGTGCTGTGAGGATTTGGAATCGCTAAAATGATAAGAAAATAACCCAAATCAGCTTTGATTTCACATGTACTTGCAACACAAAATGTTCGGGACCCAAACACGTCAGCTGTGTGGTAATATTTTGGATCATATTATGACTTTTAGGGCATTTGAAGAACCATATTTTCTTGTTGAGCTTTTTATTATGATATTCTTCCCAAATATCATGAAAATAATAGGAAAGCTCACAATAATTTTCTTCATCTTGCCCACACCTTCCCACTACACTAGATTCCCTTTAAAGAATAGTAGTTTACTAGCAAATGCTTGATTTGACAACATCGATTTCTATTTAGGGAGATTCAGTATATCTTTAGTCATTTCTGTTTGTAAGTATGACCTTATTAAAAGTCCTCAAGGTTACCTTTATTCATCTTGTGAATGATTTTGAAGAAAATGATGGTGAAAGTAATAAACGTCTTCCTTGTCAAAATATTCAATACAAAAGGCAATAGTGTTTTAGTTTCATATAATATTTAAACCTAAATGTTCTCATGAGTCATCAATTCACATTTACTTGTCTTCTAAATTGATAAATGTACATTTAATAATAATTTAATGTAGATGTCACGTAATGAATACATGTGTAGTTTATATATTTCAGGAATTAATAGTTATGTGCAGTACATGTATACATATAAGAGTGTATTTTTATTGCAATATAAATTACAGGTTAAAGTTTTTAGATGTATCACACATAATATAATTTTACATGAGAGGCATACATGGTAGCAGTTAAGCAGAGACATCAAGATGGTAACTCAATGGTATTAGGTTGCATGGCAAAATATGGTAAAATTCATTTAGAAACATGGATCTTATTAACAAATATATATCCAAACATATCGGAATGCATATTTTCCATTCTTGAGGTTAAATGTGTGCAGTTCAAACTATATAAGGTTCATGTGTTTTTAATAATCCATTAAATTGGTTTCATGCTTTGGCAGGTACTACTCTCAGGTGCCTATGTTAGACAATTAAAATGCTAAATTACCTGGCTAATTACAGTTTCATAATATCATGTACGTGTGTGTGTGTCATATATGACAATTCCATTTGATTCTTATACAAACATAGATTTATTAACACTGTATGATGATTATTGGTTGAGCATTTGGTGTGCATGCTCAAAGCAACATGGGCATTTACTGATGTAGGACGTACTCGGAATATCATTTCATGAAAAAATGGCTCGTCTATTGCGCCAAGAAAAGATCGGTGGATATCAAGGAAAACACCTTTCTGTGGAGGACTTCAGTGAACTAATATGTGCTAATGATGTTGCCAGTAATATTGAGAATGATTTTAATGATTGTTATAATGATGATAATGATGATGTATTTGAAGTGAGTAAAACAAATTTATTATACTTATTGTAACAAATGAATTATTGTTCTTTTTTATTAAAAATGAATCATTGATATACATGTACCAATTAAATTTAATTATCCTCAAATTTATCAGTTGAGTTCCCACATAACTTAACCTTGATTAGGTATTGTAAGATATGATTTTGAATACTAGCAGTATCTCATAAAAACACCATACATTTTTGAGATCTTATTGGAAAGCATGCTGATCTTAAAACAGGCTTATCAATACAAAGTTTGCCCAGTGAGACTTTTGCCTCTTTCGAGAGACTTTTTTCAGAAGTCTACAATTTGCTTCAAAGATAACACTACAGTACCGGTATTCAAAATTATTTTACCTATATGATCATTTAATTTTTGGACCATCAATCCGTAAACCCTTTTGAATGATGGTCCTTTTTCATTTTGTTATTTTATATAAATTATGTCATATATTTATTGCATTTTAAGACTGTGTATGTATAATGATGTTTGTTTATATCTTATAATATGAAATCCTATTAAGTCTGAATTGAATTGAATTGAATTGTTTGGAACAAGTGTTGAAATTTTTTTATTTTGTAATTCTTTCTGGTTTGCCTCCACAGAAACTGGTACAAAATGGAGTCTCTCCAGCACATCACCACCATGAAGATGAGGACCACATAATTGGATCAGTAAGTAGATTTTCAATATTTTCAGCTTGTGATTTCATACAAATTTACATAATGTACACTATTTTAATTGATATATTTTGATTGATGATATACTTAGGCTACTATTTTTTGCATGTAGTTTTTTAAAATTTGTATGTACATTTAAGTGAAGAATAATTTAATAATCTTGCTATTTCATTGTAATTCTATCTGAAAGCTAGTTAATTTGTTTGGACATAACATGTTCACACATATTCAAAGAATCTTACCATTATAAAATATTCTCTGTACGTTTAAGTGAGTATCAAATTTAAAAGCTCTTGGTAACATCTGGTATCCTACGGTCAACAGTATGTATGTATTTGTCGAAAGTACCCACGGGTGGAGCATGTACATTTAGAGGGAAAAGGATCCCCATTTTTTTTTTTTTTTTTTTTTTTCCTGTTTGTGTGTGTGTGTGTGGGGGGGGGGAAGAATTCTATCAGTAGGTCATTTGTATTCTTGATAATTAAAAAAAAATTAAATGTTATAAAAGTTGTGTTTTATTTGTAAAAAACGCTTTCAGGTAGTATTAAGTTTGGGCACAAAATGTTAAATTTTAAATTTTAAATCTAATTATGCTATAGATTTATTGTTTGTGGGCTTAACGTATTAGAACTCAAACCATACATTTTCTTGGAAATCCGACTAAAATGTAAGGCCTAAAAACAATAAATGTGATTAGTCAGGAGTTCTGCTGAAATGCCACACCCAAACTTCATGGAATTACCTATTTAAATTTTGATCATAACATCATCTTAACTTTTGTACCATGTGATATTAAGCTGTATACATATGTGGGACGAGGACAGAATTTGACTTGGGATTTCAATTTTAAATACTGCTGTCAAAATGTTCAGATATTCAAAACATAATTTTCCTGTAAAAAGCGTAGGATGAATGGAGTGCTTGACTTTTCTCTCCTTGATCTATCAAACACATGTATGTGATTATTACCAACAATCTGATAATCCGAGAAAGAATACGGAATAAAGTCTGATAAATGTGCCTCGATTCTTTTCAGAAATGAGATTGCAATGGAGTGTGTAATGGCTAATTTTGTTGTGTAGTTCTATGAAAATGTTTGATTGCAAAATCATGCATTGTTCAAAATGTGACTTGTGCCGGGACTCTCTAGGTTGAATGTTTTATGATGGAATAAGAAGTAAATTGACCGGGACTGTAATCATGTCTCGCTTTCATGACTCCCCTGTCACCAACCTCATGAACATATTAATTCCGAACAATTTGAGCAATATAAACTACTCAGATGATTAAGAAATTACAGGGAAATTGGTCCACTTATCTTTCATCTGGGGTTAACTTTTGTGAGAAGTCATTAACAGACAGCAGCACACTGGGTACCCTCGCTCATTGAAGCAACATTTGACGACTTGAGATGTCTGCTTGAACATGTTCCGATGAGGTTATTTTTGGGAGAGTACACCAACATAAAAACCCATCAATTTACCATTTGGGTGGTATCTATTGCAAACATGCATGGTAGTCATTCAAGATATGTTCTTTTTTTACTCCCTCTCTCAAGAAGTCATCAGCCTCTAATGTCACTCCATAGACTCATAAATCAGCCCCTTGTGATCAATTGCCCATTATACAAGCTACCAAACTTTTTTATCCTTGGAGGCAATATCATAGCATAAACTTTTCAGAAAAATTAAAGAAAGAAGACAGCCTCATGTGATCATCAATAACATCTTCCTCGCTTTATTACCAACCATTCATTCTTTCTGCAAAGATTATCAGTAGCTATTTCCATTGTATCATTAATTTTGTGGTCGTTTTTATCTATAAGTCATTCTGAAATTGAATGAGCGTCTTCTGCAAGGTTCTATTCTTCGGCCGTCTTTTGTCGAGCCAACAATATTTCAAGAAAATTTGGCGGCGTACCATGACAGAACACGGTTTCTCACAGCCGAGTTGCAACTATTTTTGTTTGGAATTCAATGTAGAGGGAGAGAGAGGGAGAAAGAGTTCGGCAGTCGTCTTTTAGGATATAATTTGTTGTACCAGATTTTGAATGAAAAGATTAGAATGTCTGCCTGGGCCCGAAGCAGACCGGTTATCCACATTTACAGCTTCGACATTGAAGCTCGGCTTCAGTCTCCCTTAAGCTAGATTTAGATTTACATCTGTCCGACATTTTTCATCCCAAATTCCTCATTTGTATGGAGCCTGACGTCCATTTATCACTGGTGGCGCTCTCAAATGGAAGGCATAAAGAAGGGAATCGGGAGATGCTCTCGGGATAGTTTGGGGGCCTATTCACTGTCACAATAGTCACCTGTGTTCATCTTTTGAATTGCGAGTGACAAGTTGGACATGTATTACGGTGTGATTGATATCTCATTGCGATTCTTTCTCATCCATTGATTGGAGGAGCTATATTGTTGCGAGGTTAATGCCTGCCATGTTTGAGCCATTGTTCCGTCGGGTCAACAAACCTGTCGCGCTGCTTTATCGCTTTGCTTGGTCTTTGTTGATTAGGATTTATTAACATCACATAGATAATCAACTCTTCTCATATCTGGGAAATTTCATGAACTTGTAACATGAAAACCGAAAAATCTGTAAAGCATGCAGACGTATATCAGGAGACTCCACGCTAGTTTCCAGTGTACAAATGCTTGATGAGGATACTTTGATATTGGGAACCATTGATTACTGAAGCACATTCAGTTTAGCCTTATAAATACGAAACCTGATATTTATTTTTCTTCTTGTATTTACCTGAATAAAGTTTTTATTTTAAATATTGCCCTGAAAATAAAGCTAAAAATAATAAATCATATTAGGGCCTTTGAGTGGGGTGGAAGTTGTTTACAAGGGTTTATGACTGATTAAGACTAGCCCCTATTGATATAATTCTTCCATTCACTCATAGCAGAAATCATCGGCCTTCCTCATTGTGTGCGAATAAGGGGGAAAAGGAAATCTTTTCTTGGGATAGACAGCGTTCGATGCATGGGGGGACGAAGAGATTAGAAACTTGTTTTTTCGGCCGGCAATCCCCTCAACATCCGCTTAAACACCAGAGAGAACAAAATGCTGTTTTGTCAAGAACGAACTGGCACTGAATTAAAAGATCTCTCGAGAGATCAAGAGGACAGAATAAAATGAAAGATAAATTTAGAGAGAAAGAGAGTAGGTTAGGTCTCTCTTTCATTGAGATAGAGACCCACTTGAGATGTTGTGTATGTCATCTGTACAGTCCCATCTATTGAGTTTGGAGTCCTTATGTTCAACATGGAGTGATAATCATTCTTTAGAGATCAATCAAGTAAAAGCCTCATGTCAGAGTTTCAATGCAAACTGGAAGTCACATGAACAGTCAGCATAAAGTGGATTAAATAAGACTATTTAGAGATCCACTAGGGGTTCCATTAAGTACATTTTTTTCAAACAAAAATTGCCATTTTTGTCCATCATTACTCTGGTTCCAAGGTCAAATCGATGATGGTAACAAAATTCTGACCACATACACTTCTCCGAGTTAGTTCATTGACCACACTTTCAGAAAGTGTCCAGAAATTATTTTATTGTCTCAAACTTTTTCTATATTTTGAGATTACATAAACATGTAAAAGTTTCATTTTACATATAAACTGAATCTAGTTTTTGCCCATTTTGTAAAATTGTAGGGATTTTGTAAAGTTTCTGCCAATTCTTAAAACTTGTTGAAAAAGGTCATAGTATAAAAATTTAAATAGGTGCACTGTGGTCTTTAACAACTGCATTGGATATGACGGTGGTGAGCATTGTTGAAAATCATTTTACACTTTTCGAGTTTTAATCTATTCATTACAATAATATGGCTATTTTATTGAAATATTTTGTGCAGGTAGTAATAGTGGTTTGTGGTATATACTCATATAAAACATATAACTTGAGTATTATTTGAGGTCAATTCCCTCAAGTTTCTGTCTCTTTTTTTATTAAACTTCTGAATAGGGTTGCTCTCTGAAAGCTCAAGAAAGAAAATAGAATCACATGTGTACAATGACACCTTTGATGATAAAAAGCTTTTGAGCCGAGCATCACATTAACAAAACTTGTACAATTTATGACTTTGGCTTGTCATAACCATCCTATTGTCCACCTGCATTTGAAAAACGTCCCTCATCGGCGATGATCCATTACCTTTCTTGACAAATTTCCCCATGTTAGTCGTTTTCGCTTTTGTTCCGATTGTAAGAGTATTCTCTTCCTCTTGTTCCAAGGAGGGGGTGGTATAGCGGTGGTAGCCCAAAGCCAGAGATTAGGGGTGATTTATGTGGCCCCTATCACTCATCCCCCATCAATGGGATCAGCAACAAGAGAGGGTATTCGTAACAAAAACATTTATGTAGAAACAGATTTCTCATTAACTCATGGTCTAAGGCCATGAAGGTAATATCAATTGTTAGGAGCCATAGTGCCTAACTTGCCGATTGTACTCTGATGATTACCCCCCTTGCTTGAAAAATGACTGTGGATGACGGGTCATTGGAGCTCCCTCTATCTATCTGCAGTTGTTAGTTGTTGTTGTTGTTGTTGTTTATTAGTGCTTGTTTGACAATATTCATAGGTTGCAGACCTGAAATGTTGCAATATCTGAGTTTTTCTCGTTTGACAAGTTGCATGATACGAACTGAATTTTCCTTGAAACTAAAAAGATTAAAATGAGCCGCCATGCTTAAACGAGGTCATGCTGAAACGAGTCGCTACAGACGGATATCTATAGGAATGGCAAGGAAATTAATGAGGCAGGGAGGAAAAAAAAAAGCAAGTGCTTTTTTTTTACTCATCATGAAACGATGCAATTTCTGAGATTTTCAGATTTTTGACAAGTTGCTGAAATTTTTACTTGAAATGAAAGGATGAAAATGGGCTGAGGAAAATTCAAGGAAATCATTGATGCAAGGAAAAACAAACAAGGTGTTTAATTATTAACTTAATTTCATGAAACATGCTATATATCTGACATTTTTTAAAGTTTGACAAGTTGTTTGACACAGAGGTAACATTTCCTTAAGGACATTGCACAGTTGAAACAAAGTCCATGTCATTTTCACCAAATTTTGCACAGAGTTACTTTGGTGTCTATGTATGCCAAAAACGCAAAAAATAATATAGGTTCATGTGCTTGATTTTTTGCTACGGCACTTTGAAGTTGCCATATTTGGATGGCATGTAAAGTACGCATAATTTAAGAAATTGGCCTCTGTTAGACCTCGCAATGTCAACAAACGAGTTAAAATCGTCATTACTTTGTCAAAACAGTATCAAACTTTATCAAACCTTCCCGATTTTAAACTATCGGCGCCCAAAGAAATTTTTGAGGCAGGTAGAAAAACCTCAGGTATTTTGTTATCCTTTAACGATGCAGTATCTGAGATTTGTCTATGTTTCACAAGTTTGTTTTTTTTTAACACAAACTGAATATTTCCTTGAAAGGGAAAGATAAAAATTAGCCGGTGTGCTTATCAAGTAGCTAATACGCAAAATTGTATAGGAATGGCAAAGAAATCATTGAGGCAAGAAGAAATAAACAAGGCATTTTATTATCTCTTACTGTCATGAAACTTGCAATATCTGACATTTTTATAAGTTTGACAAGTTGTTTGACACAGACTGAATATTCCATTGAAAAGGAAAGATCAAAATGAGCCGGCGTTCTAATAACAATTGGCTAAGACACCAATTTTTATTGAAATTACAAGAAATTATTGAAGCAAGAAGAAACAAACAAGGTGTTTTATTATTTCTTACTGTCATCCCAAGGTGTATATCTCTCTTGTATTGTCCTGATATGTCCTAATGAATGTTATAACCTTCTGGAAGGTAGGTCATTTACCTTCATCAAATATCTGGTACATGTAAGTACCTTCCCTCTTTATAAACAGAAAAAAATATACATACCAAGAGATCCAAATGAATTGTAACTTAACTTACTTTAGCAGCAATCACAGCTTTGTACATAGAGAAAAGAAGATAAATGAGTGAGGATTGTTATCAATTATGAATCAAAATTCTAGTATAAGACAGTGACCTGAATTCTATGATCATTAGATATTCTTGGTGCCAAAAAAATGTCAGAAGTTTTAACTTCTGACCCAAACTGAATTTAGAAGAATAAAAAGTTTATTAAAATTATTTGAATTTGACATCAATCACACCTTTGTACATACAATGTAGGGAATATATTATTGAGGATTGATATTGATTATGAATTACAACTCTATACATATAAGACAAGGCCCTGAATTCTATGATAACCAGATATTCTTGGTGCAAAATTTAAAAAAATCAATTGATTCTTTTTCCAACGTTTTAAATCTCGACAAAGTTCTATACCAAACAGAGCTAAAAGAAAAAAAGTTATTTGAAATTTATTTTAATACTTTTCTTAACCTGTTCAAGACTAGTCATGAGTATACTTGGGCTTAGGGTTTTGGGAAATTAGCTTATCTTCAACAGGTTGAAATAAATATCTGAATTCTTAATTAGATATTTCTATTTTTTAATATAAGGTTATGTGTGTTTCATTAATTAATTCAGAGTGCGACAATTAACACTGTATCTTGTACAATAGGAGGATGGACATTATGTATTATACAAGGTCTATGATGGGTTTGAACGGGGAACCACCAAATGCTCCGGTGACAATTTCTCTAGGTTTTATTTCGCTTAATATGTCATTGTGAGACCGTACCACTGGACTTCTCGTAAGGAAATACACAGGGCTTTGAACCTGCGATGGATTTGGATGCCTTGCAGACCTTGTACATGCACCTCTTAGGGTAGAAGGACTTGCAAATATTATACAAGCTATATGAATCCCCAATTTCTATGTTGGATTTACCTCCCTCGTAGCCCCTTGCCACGGGCCCTTGAAGGGTAGGAGGGCATTGAACATTTCCTGATAGTGGTCTGTGATGGGTTTGAACATGCAATCTCAATGTTAGGTGCCTGGATGATGTGACCACTAGACCTCCCATGGTATAAGGACATATATTATTTGTTATGAAATGAAGGACGTGTTGTTTTCATGTTTATCACTGCAGGATTTAATCTTAAATCTGTCCAGGGCCAAATATTTCTGTGCAGAGATGTCAACACACATATCTATATTCGCCTCACATTTCAATATATTTTATAGAATGCGAGCACAATGACATTAGTAATACCGGAAATGATATTAGAGAAGGACTGAGGACAAACGTATAGATTAAATCATGAGGAACAAACTCTTTGGACTGGACTCTAAATCCTGTTAAGAGTGTCTCCATTGCACTCTTCATCAACATGCCTCCTTTCTGCGCTTATCCTTTGTCTTGCAGGGATTTAACTGTTTTCAGTTGTACCAACACAGACAGCTTAGCATAGGGATTAGCTCCTAAATCTGCCACAGAAGTCTGAGCCGCTCTTTAGTGGTGGTAAAAGGCTCCAAAACAGAGGAGAAATTGAAAAGTGGGATCAAAGATATCGTCATGGAATCGGTCAAGCCAGCCTCCAGAGAAGCCAGCACTCCTGTTCGCCTCTGCCTGTCGCCTGGCTTAGCACCTACCATGAATAGTGGGTAAAAGCCCGCTTTGTGTGGAGTGTCTTAATCGGCCTCGGAGTGCCTGCCCACATACTCATTATCACTATGGCGCAGAAGTGAGAAAAAGCAGTTTAGTCCTATAAATCGGGATGTAAATATTTTGTTGCTTTTGGATCGGGCTGAACTGATAAGTGACATCACTTGGGGAAGATTATGTCTTCCAATCTTAAGCAAAGGTTCAAATAAGAGGACCTTCAAAACATGTGATCTTCCTTTGTAAAATCCGGAAAAGTGTAGAAATTAATTCCACTTTTGCAAATGTTTTCTCGTCACTTCCACTTCCCCTCCCAACATATTTACAACATCATAATCCAGCAATCGGATAAATTAATTAGGCCAGAATCTCAGCCAAGTAAGCTGTTCCAAATAAAGATTTTTTTTTAATGGATATGCAGATGGCTGATGATGTAACTTCATCTATTCAAAATACTCAGCAAGGAATGTGCAAGTTTTTTTCTCGACCAAGAAGAAAAGAAACGATACCAAATAGTTAAAACCTTATCGGTAGGGGAGACCGGGGACAAATGTAACACGGGGCAATTGTAACAGAGGCTCCCATTCCTAGCAGAAGCACGCTATAAACTTAAAATTTGTAGAGAACATGCGCATCGTAAATCGCTCCACATGCTGTATGCAGTGTAGCAGAATGTTTAACGTTTCGTGGAACACTTTCTACAGGCGGAAAAAACGTTTTTTGATAAGCATAAAAGTAATATTTACATACCCATTGTCCTTTTTTTTCTGACAAAATATGTGGTTGATGAGCTACGGCTGTCATTTTTGTATTATTATAGCAAATTATGTTTTCGGCATATTTTTGCTAAAGTTTTCAACCGACGGTAACCGAAGCTAAGATTACCGAAACAAAAGTCTCTCCAAATATGGGGTCACCTCTGCCAAGGGGCAAGTTGGGTTAAAAGCCTGTTACACATTGCCCGTTTCTGTTAAAGTAACTTCCCGTAGGAACGATCGGTTAAAGCACGATTTTCCGCTTTGATTTAACCAAACTTATTTCAATTTAACCCAATCAGGGGCCGCGGAGCGTTTTTGGGAAGTGGAGGGGCTGAGCGCCAAGTTGGGGGGGGGGGGGGTAGGGCGGGGGGGCTGAACAGACTAAAAACTCACAAATGTATGGTCATTTTTCCGTTTTTGTACACGTTGCGCTGACGGAAGCCGCTCCAGGTCCCGTGGCCGCCATCTGAGAACTTTACCGAGTGTGGGATGTAACAGTTGAACGCATCAGAGAGTTGGCAGTTCCCAATTACAACTAAAACATTTAGCATTGTTCCCGGAATTCTGGTTTTGGCTTACCTGTAAACGATAATTAAACATAATCGAGCAAACCTCTCCTGAGGACGCAATGGAAGCTAGATATTTCATTAGCAAGAAGTCCGAGGACGGGTCTCCTAAGAATGTCTCCAGGTCCAGCCAAAATTTATTAAAAAAAAGACTCGTCTCCTGCAATTATTCGGAGATCGTCTCGAGAGAGACGTCTCGTAATAACTTCATAAACAATATTCCGTCGGAGAGACAACAGATGTCCTATCTGATGTCCACGGGGACGGAGACGTCGTCCGGACATGTGGGATAGCACTTAGCTCATTAGCAAATCATAACTATCAAGCAGACTTAGTTGAAATGTATTTCTTAGATTATAATGCTTTAAAAACAAAAGGTAACAACATTCTATAACGTCCGACATAAAATATAGGGTGGTAATCTCACTTCGCGAGACCGTCTCCACGACAGAATATAGAAATTTCGATCTCGCGATGGATAAATACATATTGAACGTATACGAGACGTCTCGGAGACGTGCTCGCTAAATCTCGGAGAACAGAGATTTTTTTATTCATAAATTGTGCGCGGAGACGTTCCGAGAGCGTCTCGCGACTATTGGAAGATGTTTTTAATAACATTCTGTCGTCGCGAAAACAAAATTTTCTATTCTATCTGCGGAGACGTCTCCGAAAGTGACGATACCAGAGCCTAAGTTTTTCTTTTGTTGTTGATTCGCTTAGAGCTCTTCATGATCGTGTATTTCATGTTAGTGTTAGTTATAAGTAGGTGTCATCGGTCGCGTAATGTCGACTTTGCATGGAAACGGACATTTAGTTATAGCTAGATGACGAGAGATATAGTTTACTATAGAAGAAGGTAGACATGTTAAGAAATATCTTAGCTCAAGGTGTGCGAGCGTATTGTAAATAGGAGTAACTTGGATATAGGAGAGGGAAAAATAGCAAAAGGACGAAAAAGCGGTCGCGTTGAATACGAGGACTCCAAGGATCAAGGAATCTTTATACAGCTTGAATGTATTGTCGATATTGTAGTGGCTTTAGACGATACAAAAAAAGGTAACCATACCTATGAATCTCAGACAAGAAAATTCTACATAACTTTGGGAAACATATCTGTCTAGATCGTTTTGGTTTAGAAAATGCAAATGAAATATTGATATTTTTCCTCGAAAAAAAGTGCCTTTAGTTTGTTTATCATTTGTTTCAGCTGTAATCAGAGCCTCAGTTTGTTATATTCTTGTTTTTTAAATAATTTATATCACTGTACTAGAGAGACATTCAGAACTTCATAACTTGAATGTATAATCATTATAGTTTCTTTTTTTTTACAAGGACCAAAGGTAACTTTCTATGAGCTCAAACATGAGGAATAGATAACGTGAACATAGAATTTTATTTCATTTATTCGTCGAGTGTTCATGGTATAACACATAAAGAAACACTTGACAGGATAGCCCATGAAAACCGAAAAGACCTATTTACAATGGGGTAAATAAAATGGGGAAGAGAATAGGGACCCCCGCTTGTTTTTTTTTTTCTTTTAAAAAACAGACATATTAAAAGAGAGAAAAGGAAAGAGGAAGGGTACGGAGAAACGAGGCAGAGGGACGGGAGAGAATTGCGAGGAGATGAGAAAGGGGGAGGGAGATATGGTAAAGTAAAAGTAACAGAGGGAGGAATGAAGAAAAAGAAAAGAAGAAAGAAAGAAACGATCCACGAGGATTAGAAGACGAGGGAGTAGGATGGCGAACGCTCCCCATAAAAAAAAAATATTATATTCTAGGCAAACAATAAGAGATTCGATATGAAGATATACACTAGGGAGAATATATGTCCAACTAGTTTTTTAAAAGGGCAAAGGACATATTGATTTGCCTGCAAGAAGAAAAAAATGGCGTAAATTTTTGAAGATTGATTATTCACAAAAAAAGAAAGAAAAAAAAAAGCTCTGTCATTTTTACTTCTCTCTCAGAAATGTAATACACTTTATTTTGAAAGAATTGCGTTAAAGTCAAAAGGCGTAAGCCTACATCATTGTGTATCAACAGTTGTCAGTTAAAGATATATTGTGTAGGTAACAAAGTAGAATCAAAACCAAAATATGATTAATGAAGGTTCTATAATTCTACAGTTAAAGGGTGAAGCCACAACAACCTAAAAAAAAATAAAAAAAACTATCATAATTTTTGTCCCATTTCATGCATATAACAAGTGGGAAAATATAATATAAATGGGTCAGCATTGTCATGTTTCTTATTAATTAGTTTATGTGGTTAATGACGTTTAATTTGTCATGTGCGATACGCTCTATTCCTGATACATGCAATTAATGTATACAAGCTTCACGGATTACAAAGTGCCCCAGTACGTTACAGATTATCCCGCTCGTACGAGGGGCATTTGTAACAGAGCGACGTCGATTGTTTGCAAAAGACGTTGTGTTCGTGGCGGGTGTCCGGGTGCCGGTCCGAGAGTTGTAAGGAGATACAGGCAGGACATACATGAAACTTGTAAACAATTTTGTATGTTTTCTACATGTAAAATTCACGTCAATTGAACACGCTGTTAATAAATAATTATAATGAAAACATGAACATGCTTGACTTATATATTATATTTTCCTAGCTTGATTTATATTGCATGAAATGGGAAAAGTTATGATAGTTTTCGTTATCTTTCCTTTTTAGGTTTGTTGTGTTGCACTCCTTTGATGGAATGAAGAATCCGCGTCATTTAGTATCATATTTATGTTTTTTATTCACTTTGGTACCACTACTAGTTAGTTGTTTATCACACATACACACGAGCACACACCAACTGTTCAACACACCACATAGATCACTACACAATTTATGTTAGGCGTTACGCTTTTGACTTTAACGCATTTCTTTCAAATTAAAGGTGAATACATTTTCTGAGAGAGGAAGTATAAAATGACAGGCTTTTTTTTGCTTCTTTTTTTTGTGAATTCGTTCAAAATTTACGCTTATTTTCTCGCTTTATTTGCCCTGTTTTTAAACCCAAACGGATGTGGACATATATTTCAGGTATCATATGTGAACAACATATATATAGTTTTGAATTTTTTTTTTTTGGGGTGGCGCCATCCTTCCATCTCTCTTCTCGGCGTTTCTATCCATATTTCTTTTTTTCTTTTCATCATTCACTCCTATTCCTTTTGTTTTCTTTCCATTTCTGCCCTTCCCCTCGCTCCTTTTCTTCTCTCTATCTCCGGCTCTCCTTTCTCTCCATTCTCTTTCTCTTCTATCCTCTTTTCATTTGGCTTCCTCTTTAATAAGAAAGATAAAAACAAGTCGGGGGTCGCTATTCTGTTCCATCTTTAATTTGCCCTTGTTCGATATATCTTTCGGTTTTCTCATGGGGCTAATCCTGGTCAGAGTGTTTCTTTATTGTGTTAGATATTCATTGTAAGCTACTCGACGATAAATGATAAGTATATGCAGCTTATTTATCTCATGTTATGAAAGCTCATTAGTATAGGTTACTTGGTCTTGTAAAAGAAAGAAGGAACTATAAATTGATTTACTTCAAATGTTATATGAGGAAGTTTCTCTAGTATACGTGTTATATTAATGTATTAAAAAAAGAAGTATACATTGAGGCTCTGATTAAGTGAAACATTTCATTGATAAACAAACTTAGGCTCTTGGAAAATGTCGTAATATTCTTGCATTTAACAAATTTAGACGTATGTAAGAGATTTATGTATGGTGTAGGATTTTGTTTATTGGTAAGAGCTACCGGCAAGTCGATGAAATGTATAAAGTTTCGATACTTGACTTATCAACGAGGTTGTTCTTTGCTATTTTTACATTATCAGTTATGCTCCTATTTACAATCTTGACAATTGAAAGAACGTAATGGTCATACATTGTTTTTCCATTTTTTTTTCCTTTTCCAGTGCACGGTACGACGATCAGATATACCAACATAAATAGTAAATATATAAAAAATATTTTTAAAGTTTAACCACCCTGAAAGTGTATATATTAAAACTTAGCAACAAGCTAACAACACAATATAAAAATTGAAGGCTCATGTTATCTACACTTTGCGGAGAAGACGTCTATCTGCGATAGAATAGAAAAATCTCTTGTTTTTCGGGCGGCAGAATGTTATTAAAAATCTCTACTATTGGGCGGAGGAGACGTCTCGAGACGGTTTCGCCTACAACTTTTTGAAAAAAAAATCGGTCTCCGAGATTTAGAGACGGTCACGAACGTTCAGGTACGTTTCTAATATTATTTTATCCATGATCGGGAGACGAATTTCTATTCTGTCGTGGGAAGTCTCCGGAAAGTGAGATTACACATATTTCATGTCGGACGTTATGAGTTGTTATTTATGTTTTGTGAAGAATACATTCAAAGTTCTGAGTTTGATGCTTGAGTAAGGGATGCTATCGACTTTCGCGGAGACGTTCCGCGACAGACAACAGAGCACTCTCTCTGCTCTCCGCGGGATATATAGTTTGAGTACGCGTCTCCGAAGACGTTCCTGAATTGTATTTTTTTTTTTGTAAGATATAAATTGGATCTGGGAGACGTTTGGAGACGTCTCGGATGACGTCTTAGATCTACTCGATGGTCAGAAGGTTTCTGATTATTGTTTTAATTATGTTTAAGGTAGCAACAAATTCCGGGACAATTGTAATGTTTTTAGTAATTGGGGGGTGCACGAGCATGGGAGGGCTTCGTCAGCTGAACGTGTCACTAAAAACGGAAGATAAATCATTACTTTGTGATTTTACGCACTCTGTTCAGTAATCCCCGCCCCTCCTTTATCTCCACCCGCTACCACGATTCACGTCGGATCATCTACGCTTCCCACATTCCGCATTTACTTCTCTCAACCTTAGAAAGAAAAAATCAATAACAAAAACCGCACAGTAAGAACAGTTAATATATAGATATCAACTGTCAATACGAAAACCAAAGGGTACGGGACAACTCCACAAGCGCCGAAACATGAGTACGCGGCCTGAGTAAAGCGGACGCACATCTGCGGAGAAAAATGTGTACCAGAACGAAAAAAAAGTGGCGAGATTGCGGCTCGAGAGGAGCGGAAAGATGGTGGGGGCGAGTGAAGAAACATGGAAAAGGGAGTAGCCGGAAGGAAGAAAGGGAGGAGAAGGCGAAGATGGAAAGACACATGAAATACGCAAAAACAAAAACAAAGAGGAAACAAAGGAGCGCGGCCATGGCGCCATAGAAATGAGTGGGAAGGGCCAGGACCCAAACGGACGGAACACAGAAGATGTGCAGCAGCGAAGGCAGGATTGTTCGGAGGCTGTGAGGTAGACAGATTGCAGCATCCGGGGAGGACAAAGGGGCAGAGATGTGCGGGGAGACTGCCAAGCGTGGACAGATACGGAGTGCTTGAAGACAGATGGAAGAGGCAGGAGAGGAGGAGAACAAGAGAGGCTAAGAGATGCTCAAGAGTACGCAGCTCTTAAGATAGCCGGAAGAGGGAGCCGATGAGAAATGAGAGGAAAGGAGGACGGCTGCGAAAGGGCGAGAGAGAAGTTACGCCAGTGAAAAACTAAGTGAAAAAACAGATCAAAACAATAGTGACCTAGGAGGCTGGAAGAACGGCAGAGAATGCAGATACAAGAAAGAAAAAGCGCGGAGGGCGGGAAGGGCGGGTGAGGTTTAAACAGAGGGCAGAATGCGGTAAAGTGAATTGATGTTGTAGTATGTAGGTAAGTAAAAATTATAGATCTGTTGTAAAGTTTTTTAGTATTATATTTAATTTTATTATTGATTATTTATTATATATATTTTTTATTTTTAGTTATAGAGATTTATATTAATATCTTACATAATTTAAAAATTTTCTTATTAGTTTAATTTATTTGTTATTATTTAACTATAATAATGATATTTTTGAATATTAAATTTTAATAATAGTTTTTAATATATTTTAATTATTATTAGTTTATTTTTTATAATATTAATAATTATAGTTATATTTTAAAGATATTAGTATTAATATAAGTATTATTAGTTATTAATATTTTAAAATTTTTTAAGACTCTTGAATTTTTATTATATAACGCATTGTTATTATTTTTAATGGTATTATTATTATTATATGATCGATATTTAATAGTATATATCGTGTCTCCGCACTGACGCCCCGCGCCGCCCCCTGCAGGGCGCCGCCGGGGAACGCGACACCACTCATACTCTCTTACTCATATTTGTCATTTTCATGCATATTAAGTGGCATATTATACTTTGACTCAGACTGGCGTATCGCTGCATTGTGTGTTTACTGTTTTCGTATATTTCATGACTCTGAGTCTTTACTAATGCTGGAGTCTGTGTTTACATTTGCCACCGTTAAGATCTCGGTGGTCACATTGGTGGTGGTCGACTTACTTGTTGTGCTATGGCTTCAATGCGTGTTTATCTTTACGCCAAACACTAATTCCATGACTAGATCAAGATAAAGTAAGTTATTTGGCACAATAATAGTTCAAATTTATTTTATTTAGTTTTTAAAGGCAAGTATTTTGTAGCCTTCAATAAAGCTGATAGGTCAAATTTGGAAAAAACTGTTACAATTGCCCCAGGTCTCCCCTACTCTGCAATTGATTTCAATTGAATTCCTACCCTTTTATGGACAAATCTGAAGAACTGTGTTTTCCATCCTTTCCCTTTCATTTCTGTCTTTTCATGATCAAGTGGTGCAGGGGTGGTCCAGATGGGCCTGATGCCTCCAGAATGCTGTAAACACTTCAACTCTCTTCAGGAGGGGTCTTGTAAGACATGGTAATACGCTGTCTGTCAAAGAGCCCCTCGTCCTTTTCTAAAAGAATTCTCAGATATTGTGCTGCCCCCGCACAAAAGTCGTATGGAAGATCTAGTCTCTTGGTGGTCCAAAACACTTGGTTGTTTTGTTCTAATGTAGGGCATATGTAAAATTTTGAAAAATGAGTCGACTCACATTGCTTTTAAGAAATGGATGCCATCAGGTACCTACTTCCAGCACCTGGGTTGAGATTGGCAACTGTAGATTGATGTCTTGACTTCTAACATACATGAAAAAAGGTGCTGCTCCAGGCCTCAAACCAAGGGAGGAGGGGGGGGGGGAGGAGTTGCATTTCATATCAGTACCAATAACCACAATTATCGCAGGAATCGATGGAAATGAATGTAAGAGAGGCTTGCCAGGCTAGGCAGAGCAATTCTTGAAGGATCAGTTGACTGAGTTTTGCATGTATACCACAGACTGATGTTAAATGGAGATCTTAGTTTTTTCCATATTACTCTGTCTTTGCCTTTATTGCTAATTTCTTTAAACCCTGTTTTTTTCTTCCTTAAATTTTTCAATTTTTTAAAATCTCCCTTTATCCAATTACCCATCTACATGAACATCTACATGTTTGCCTGTTTGGACCATCTTTCTCTCTTTATCACAAAAATAAAACCTCCCTCTTTTTCTCTATCTCTGCATTTCTTTTTGTATTATTATGTTTTTAACCATTTGTCCTTTTTCATTAACATATTCTATCTGTCGGTTCCCTTTCTCTCTCTCTCTCTTTCTCTCTCTCTCTCTCTCTCTCTTCTATCTGTCGCATTCTACCCTCCCCTCTCCGTCTCCGTCACATAACGATTAATCTACAGAAGCTATAGCTTCAGACTGGTTGATATCATAAATCTTACAAGTCTCTATAGTTTGATCTGCATAATTTGCTGTGGTGGAGACTGAGGGTATTAGCTCCGCCTAATCCAAATTATTCCGTAATCATCATTAGTGTCTCAACACGAGCCGATGAAAAGAAGAAAAATGGTGTTCATCCTCGCATTCAAGTGTGGCTGCAGTGATTATCATTAGGTTTGTTTGTGTACTGTTTGAGTTCGAAGGAGTGAAAGGAGTCGAATAGAACGAAAGTCAGGAAAAAAAGCACGGGGGAGATGTCTTGGAAAGCATTTTTCAAGTGTGCGTGTTGTCGATGAAGTCATTATGGTCTTAACGGAAGAACAGTATTCGGGAATGTGCCCATTAATCTTTGCGATAGTTTTATGCAATAGATTAGACAGGAATTGTATTTAGTTTGATGGATGGGTATAGATGAATGGGGAAGGGGACTTGTAAATCGACTGATCATTTATTAACTGGACATGGAGAAAAGCAAAACAGATTGTAACTGCATTGTCCTAACTCTAGATGGAACACAATAAGTTGTAGACCCTTTCACATTTGGTTCTTAGATGTAAATCTCTGATTTTGGCTGTTTCAAGAGAACTTCATCTAGGTTAAGATCTACTTGTTGACACATATCTTCCTTCAAAATATGTGATATGAAGAAAATTTCTTTTTCTCAAGAGATATGAAAGTACATGTATATCACATACATGCATGAATGGTATTGGAGTGGAATATTTTTATGTATTTCAAAGAGCCGAAGGAATAATACATAAATTAGATAAAAAGTATATCTGCATTTGTTTCTTTCTTCAGGAATATAGTTCTTGAAGAACTTTGAAACATTATTTATATAAATATGAAAAGTATTGGGGCAATAATACCTTCACCTTTGTATATCTTTATATGCAGTAGCTGCATTATAACCATTTCCTTAACTTTTACTGAAAAACACTTGGCTTTCATGGGGGGGGGGGGGTGAATTGACCACTTGTACATTTGTCTTGTCATGAGATTTTATCAAGTAAATTGTGTCTCCAAGAAATTGTCTTGGAGCCGGAAGGGTTGTACCAGAATTACATGAATTAACGCATTTCTGTCATGAAAGATGTAAGAATCAAGATAAATTGACCAGTCTGAACTTTTTACCTCTGCGACTTGTTGAAGATGACCACTCCGAAACTGGCCATTAATGTCCCTGGCAGTGATTAGAAGGTATGTAAATGACCATGGAGGCCCCTATGCCCATTGAGGAGTAACCCCTAATGGATTCCATCAATGGTTAGAAGGAGGAGGGATACTTAGAGGTGGGAGGGGGATGAGGATAGTGGAGGTGGCTGAAAAGATTTGGTGTCTCCTCCTTCAATGCTTGTTTACTGGAAACAATTCTCTAATCCTGGCAAACTAATGGTATTTAGCTCAGATTTGAGGTGGTTAAGAACCTACTTCTACTAATCACCAAACGCATAAAGCAGTGTGTGGTAACCATTAGTCAAAGGGTTTGTTGTGCTCCTGCTTTTGTTGTTAGAAACATGTTTGACAGGCAGCGACACTGTCGTATTCAGTTCCTTATTCTTCAGCTTATTAAAATAAATCATTCTGCCTGTTTTCCGCTACTTACTAGTTTTTTTTTCTAGGCACAGGAAAGGAAAAGTATTCTGTCTTCTCCCCTTTTTATTTCAAATAAACAATTTGCTTCAGTCTACAGGTTTATCCATTTAATTTTTTTTAAATCAGTGTGCACAAATCCAAAATGTTAAGTGAAGGTGTTTTTTTTCTTCAAAAATAACTTGTAATAAGTCTTCTTTTTTTTTTCTTTTTTTTTAAAGATTGACATAGTTTGACAAAATTTAGCTGAAGCATTTGCTTAGTGAGAGTAAACTTGCAAGGCTTAAATGCCAAGTTTGCATTTTGCTACTATGCAAAATCTGAAAATCTAAAAAAAAAAAAAAGGTGACAGTAATTTCCATGAATGAAATATAAACTGCATACATTGATGAATCTTTTCACTTCTGAGAAACATTTTCAATTCTCAGTAGGATAGGTTTAACTTGATCAATAATGCATTTCTTGTTATCACATTTCCGGCCGTTTAATTCTCGGAGGATACAACGTCAGGCTGTCTATCTATCTAAAGCAGGTTCCCTAACCATTGAGGAATTATTCCTATTTATGATTGAGAATAGATTTGGGATGTATCAGTGCCAGTGGGGACCCTAACCCCCGCTCGAACCGGTCCAACAATGGTTGTGGTCCAGCTAAAAGCCCCTCTACAATGGTCACTATCTCTGTATGGGGTGTGATGAATAGTTTTTATTGAGCCCACACAGTATTCTAACTGGGATGAACATGCTTGAGCCTTTAATCTTATGTGATTACACAACTTTGCATTCCTACTTTTTTGTCAATTTCTTTTTTCTTTCTTTATTTTCTTTGATTTCCCTGTTCTTTCTCCCCCACCCCATGCCTGTATCTCTATAAATGTGTCTTCTTTTTTTTCCTTTCTCCCTTTCTCTATAATTTTCAAGAGTACAATCTGAGCTGATAAATGTATTTGTAAGCAAGAACTGGGTACAATTTCAAATTATTTTATTTTTGTTCTTCTGTAATTTCCTATATTTTATTCTCTTTATCTATACCTTTTCATAAAGTAAATGAAGAATTAGAAGGCGTAAATGATTTCAAAGTTTAGTTTCAGAATTGATTGAGCAAATGTGTTTATACATGTGAGAAGATTACTTTGGATCTAAAAAAATATAATCTATATTTAGATATATCACGGTTAGAATTTTAAAAAAAATATTATGGGGGGGGGGGGGTTGTTGTGAGTTTAGCAAGATTTTACTCCTTGCTCCATCTCAATCTTTCAGCCCAGCATTTTGTTCTTTCATGCTATAAAAAGAAAAGGTATTGAAGAAAAATTAGATATATAGCAAGGACCGTTCATTACTAGTAATAATCATATTTTAAAGCAATTAGATATATGAAGAGATTTCCAGTTACTTTAGACAAATTATTGCATAGAACGATGAAAATATATCAACGGGGTGATGTAAACAAAGAAACATGGAGAAACTAGAGAGAAGTAAAAGGAAATAACAGTGAAAGCACAATGCAATTCATTATCAGATTATCTATCCCTATTCATTTCCCATCAAAATGGGACTAAATTTAATTTGGGTTAATGATGCTGCTTCATGAAGCAATTTTGCTTAAGTCTAAGTATCTTTTCTAAGATTTTGTCCCGGAAAAAAATTTCTTAGCTTTTATTCCAAACACGTAAAGCACTTTGTCTGAGCTCAGAAAGCATTAAGCAAAATTCTAAATTCTGTTAATATTGTCATGTTTAATTTGTGGCCTCAAATGAGCTTGCCATATAATCAACATCCAAGTTAAGCCACTAGGTAGTTAGGCTTAAAGTTAGGATAAAAATCGCTTTTCTAATGTGCGTATTTGTAGGAGCAACTCAATTTACTTAGCCCGAATCAAAGAATTTATGCTCAACTGTCAAAAATAGGTTAAGCAAAAATACTCTTAATTAAAACCAAAATTTATTTTAGCAAAAAAAATCTTAAGTTTCATGCATAAGTCCAACATTTATGGAATACGGGCCCTTGTCATCAAAACCTTTTAAATAAGGTCATTTAGATGAAAGTTATCAAAGCTAAGATGTTCTTAGACATCAAGCTCAGCCTTGCTAATTTTGTAGAAAGTTCCCATTGTCAGGTCAGGTCATGTTTGTATTGATGCACAACCCATATAACACCAATGTACCAATGCACTGTTCCAAAATCTCACACAGATATGAATATACTGTACATGTAGATCTCATTGGCTCAAACAGTACTTATAGTGCAAATGGGCTTCTGTTCTTAATTAGACTGCTGTTTTAAACGCTTTAAAATGTGTGTCCCGTTTTTAATTTAACAGGACCTTGTTGAAAAACAGTGTATTCTGAACTTGTAATCCTGTATAAAGATGTTTTAATAAAATAAAATAAATTAAAATAAAATTTGAGAACTTTTGATTTGTTTTGGATTTGTTTTGTTTCGTTGCAATTTTTTAAATTCTGAAAAGTATGTTTGCATTGGCTTTACATCTAGATATCCCCCTTGGTCTTGATAGAGTTAAGTCATCTCTCCCTTCAGCCTTTCAGAAGATAAATTGTCAGACTCTGTCCTCAGAATTTGTTGTGTGGTATAAAAATATATTCAAATTGTGGATCTGGGTGAATAGATTTGATTGCTTCAAAATATTTGTTGAAGAACAAAAAAAAAAGTTCAAAATTTAGTTCCCCAAACTATTTTACCACAATGTGGACCAGCTTGCGATATCCTTGTACACCAGAAAAGATTATACCTTTTAGTTGAATTTGTGACTTGAAGTAGATTGATTGTAAGACAAGATTAAGACAAATTTTCAGATTATTCCACTCACTGGCCTAATATTGTTTTCTTCAAGTGCTCTCTTTTATTGTGTCTACCCTGTTCTTCTGGAACAAAATCAACCATGTAGGTCCCCGCCGTTCCAAGTTAAAGTAGCCTTAATGTGGAGCCAGGGTGCTCACGGCCTCTTGTTGCTTGTTGAAAAGAAAACACTTATTCTATTTTATTCATTTTGTGAGGAGGTTATTACTTCTTTTTAGTTGAATTATACATGCCTGATTTGAGCTGGTGTATAGTTGGGTTTGACTACTTAGAATTTCTGATTTGGAGTCCGATTGAGAGATTTGGTCTAATAACTGTTGTTTTGTATTTTCGTAGAATATCTATAGCGTAGGAGGCATGTAATGATAGTTTTATAACTGTTTTCGAGTATGTCAGTTAGGAGATAAATGAGAAAAGAGAAGTCCTTGTTATTTATTTCTATTAACCTAGTTTTGTTGTTGTTGTTGTTGTTAAGACCCAGAATAATATACATGCAAGGGCGTTCGCTCTGTTAAAACTAGTATTGAGTTCCAGTAAATGAAATTACATTAACAATTTAAAAAGAAATTTAATTAAAGTTTCTCTGAATAAGTAGGTTGTTAAAAAAATCATTTCAGTAGCAAAGTTAAAAGTGTCTCCTTTACTAAAATATTTTAACCATGATATGTTGATTAAAAAGGTGGTGCATGTTTGAAATTTCATAAATGAGAGGTAATTACAATCTACTGTATGTGCCAGTATGTGTCGACGTAAGTGCCGTAGTATAGTGGTCGTATCACTTGACTGGGGATGCAAATGTTGTGAGTTCGATTCCCGGCAAAGGCACTTATGTCTACTCCACCCAGGTGCAAATTGGTACCTGGGAGGATAATTCGCATATAGGCAACTATGAATGCATGGAAGCCATGGAATTATGCAATTGAATTCTGTATGTAAACGGGATAATAATATTCTGTAAAGCGCTTTGGGCAGTTTCACTGGAAAAGCTCTGTATAAATACCAGATATTATTATTATTATTATTATTAAATGTCCATGTATATTAATATTATATAAAAATGAGTGAGAGTGTTCAGAATCTAATGATGAAAGCAACTTCAACCAACAGGACGCATCTTCCATCAGTGATAGTAACGATGATCAAGATATACATCAGGTAATAGTATTTACCGTTGCACTCCTAGCACAAAGCCTTGCAGAGAATATTGCACCAACGAATGAATCACAGAGATTGCGTATAGATGCAGATTCACACTAACCAGGGGTGTAATCGGTGGAAAAAGTACTTTTATAGTTTATACAGTGATATCTTTTTGGATGTACCATGTTTAAAGGGGAAGTTCACCCTGGAATTTTATTGGTTTTTAAAAAATGCAGAAAATAAAATAAAAATATTAGTGAAGGTTTGAAGAAAATTGACTGAAAAATAGCGACGTTATAATATTTAAAGTTTTGATTCTGTGACGTCACGTGCGAGCAGCTCTTCCATGTGTTGTGTATGTAAATTCCATAAATTTGTCTTTTTCAGGGTTCTTGATAAAGGAATGGGTCAATTTGATAGAGACATGTATATGAACATACATGTGTAGGTTTGACGATATATCGACCGCACAGGTGAAATAATTAATATTCTTCTGAAAAAATGACACTTTATGGAATTTACATTACATAACACATAGGAGAGCAGCTTGCACATGATGTCACAGAACCAACATTTTAAATATTCATATCTTCGGCATTTTTTTGGTCGATTTTGTTCAAACCTTTACTACTATTTTTATTTCATTTTTCTTCTTTTTTAAAAACCAATTTAAACCCAGGGTGAACTTTCCCTTTAATCAGTCCAATACACACAGCCTCTCAATCTTTAAACTCTGAAATATGAAAAGGGGCTTATTGCGTTTTAAAAGAAAATACAAGATTTAGAGAGCCAAAGTATTCATCTTTGTGGAAAGAACATTGATCCTGAGTTTATTGGTCTTTAAGCACCTTTTCATTTGTAGTCATTTGTCAATCAATCCCATATATCTAAAATCATATATTGAGCATTTTATTGAAATGGAAAATAGCGCTATTAAAATCCCATGTTTTATTATTATTATCATTGTATAAACGAAATGATAATATCATATTTCATTTTTTCCTTCTGACAATAGGGCCGGCCTACTGATGGTAGTCATTTGGCCTTTGCCACACTTGCAATAAAAGTCATTGGCCCGAATTCACAAAGGTAGATTCTGCAAAATCCATGGTTTCAACCCTGGGTTTAACCTAGGGTTGGACCTAGGATTTTCAATTTGGTAGTCACAAAGGTGGACTTGACTGAATCCACAGGGTCATAACACGTCATAATTTGGGTCAACTGTTGGTGAATCATAAACTGGTGGATCCGTGGGTTTTGCAGAATCCTCCTTTGTGAATTCGGGCCATAATGTTTGGCACCCTTCACTTGCTATTGCAAAAGAAATGTTTTGAAACAAGTCCTAACAAAAGTAAACATCTTTTCTTTTAAATGTAGTATTTTGAAATTATTTTTTTGCCCTCTCATAACACTGAGGGTAACTACATGTATGCCACACTTTGCAATAGAGTCACAATGTATGGCTACCTAACTTACAATTAAATAAATAGAAAAAGTGTATATTTGACACAAATATGTGCAAAAATGCGAAGAACATCACCTTCTATTAATATGCAAGAAATTATATGAGCACTTCTTATGTCCCCCTTTTTTGGTACAACAGTGAGGAATGCTGATTTAGCGAAATGTTCTGAACATTTTGCATTTAAGTAGTGATTAATGTTTATTCCGAAACCTCACTTTGCAGTGCATGTAGGAAATCGGAAGGACACTGTATAGAAAATGATCAAAGAAGTATGAAATTACAGGACAAAGGAATAATACTAATGATGTTGTTTTGATGTGTGTGTGTGAGATACTAATCTAAATCCTATTGCATTTATATGTTTTCAATAATGCTTGTTATTTTTATATTGTAAACATTCTTTGAAGGTCAAAGGAGATAATTTAAAGCAAGAGAAAATGAAAGTTTGACAGAGAGGGGGAGGGTCGAGTGTTACATGTATAATGGAGAATTTTTAGAGGTTAGTTCACTCAGGAAATTTAATTGGTTTTAAAAAAGCAGGAAAATATGAGAGAAGGTTTTTTTTTTCAGAATGATTTAATTATTTCACTTAGCTGTAAAAAATATCATCAAACCTGGCTATATTTGTATGTAATCCTCTTTGAAATAGATTTATTCTTTCATCAAGAACGATGTAAAAAGACACATTTATGGAATCTAAATACACAACACATGCTGGCTTGCATGTCACGTCACAAAATCGAAACTTTAAACATTTATAACCTCATTGTTCTGTGGTGGATTTTCTTGAAGCCTTCACTCATATTTCTTTTCTGATTAAATAATTAAAAAAAAACAAAACAACAACAACAATAAGTTTCATGGTTAACTTTCCCTTTAAAATGTGTGTTACAATATTTCTCTATACTACGATTGACCTTATTTCTAAAATTGTGGGTTGTTTTCTTTTTGGAGTAATGAGAAAGAAGGAGACATAGTTCTTTTCACAATATATATGTAGGTTATTCACCTGTAATTGAAGAAAACTTATGTAACTTTGACCAAAGTGGAGTGAAGACCTGGCATGGCTGATACACTGAACTACAGATGGCGCTGTGACATAAAACTTTCAACAAGAATACAAGGAAAAATTTATTTATTTTTGCTTCTAGTAAAGGGATATCATTTGAATATCCTTGCTTCATCTTTCTTTCAAATCAATGACACTTCATCATTTTTCATTAAATACCAACTTACATGCTTCAAAAGCCAAACTTGCAATTTTCTATTTAATAAGAAAAGGATTTTTTTTCTTCAAAAAGTTACTCTATGAAGTATAAGATTTATATTTAAAAATTATATATATGTATACATTCATGTATTCTATTTTGAGCTGATTGCAACATGTTTTGTGGAGTATTAAAGCTTATGTATTTCTTCCAATAAGAATAAGATAACTTAATAATTTATTGATTAGTTTTTTTTTTTCCAGGAGAACAAATTATGGTGTTAGGCATTAGAGTTTGTTCATGTAATACAATCATACCAAATATATATGTATTGTTGAATGCCATGATTGTGAGGTATACCACTTTAATCATTGTACATTGCAGGGTATATTAAATCACTTATTTTATGTATTATTTATTTCACCTGATTGTCCTTGCATTGTTTCCTAAAATGATTTTATTAAAATTCTAAACTGTTTAGCCCTTTTATCAATATGAAATACATTATTGCTGTTGAAAAAGAAATCCGAAATCACAGTTTTTATTATGTATCAGTAAGTTGATTATTATATTATTATTAATATCATGATTATGATTATTATGATTACATGGTTTATTTCAACCCCATGCTTACCTCAAGGATTTGACCGAGTCCCAATCATCAGACACATTACGGTCCATAAAATCCACAAGTAGTGGTAACTCATATCCCGACACACCTGCTAAGGTAACCAGCAAAGTTTGAGAATTACTCTCTCGTGTTCTGCACATTCAAATTTCTCTTTTCGCTGCTTCCTCAATTCTCATTGCAGTGGTGTTGCTTCATGGTGCTTTGGGGAAGGAAGAAAGGAATTTATGCCAGCAGCAAAATTTGGAGCTATAGTGGCTCTTTGTTTCTCTTTCTGTTTAATTTTTGTTATATGATTTTTCCTGCATCGTTTTTTCAAACAAAATTTCTTTATGCAGCAATTGATGTGCTTTAATTCATATTCACACAAATGTTCAAATATCCGTGGTAACTAAAAAAATGTCAAATTATAGATTTGAATGCTGAGATTTGTGAAATATATAGACCATCTATCTGATAACGGAAATGGTATGTTATAATCTCTGTTGAATAAAAAATGATTTAAGTTTAACCTGGCTTCACTGCTCTTAGATAATATTTGTGAGGAAAAATTTACCTTATAAAAAGAAAAGAAGAAAAGTTCACCTGATATTTGAATTTTTGTGCAAATGTTTTCAAAATTGCATTTTTTTCTTGGTCAAAGTAGAGCTGAATTTTGTGCTATGAACCTATTATTCCTTTTCCTCATTTCATTTTCATCTTCCATTTTGATTCTTGAAGATGTCCTTTTTTTATTTCTACAAGTTGTTTTAATGTTTTGCAAAGTTTTCATTCATGTGCTTTTAGAAATCTGAGTCTTATGAATCTCATCATTATTCTTTTTGAATGTTTCTTTTGCTTATTTTCTCTACTTTAAAACTTCTAATTTAAAGATTGGGTGTTATTGTGTTTTATATTCTGTTACGATTATTATTTGAGTGTCTGGTTTTGTTATTACTCTTTCATATTTTATTCCATTCTTTAGTTCTGTTAATTGTTTTATTCATTTGATTGGGTTTCCTTTTTATAGTATTTTGATGTACATAGAGCAATTTGTCTTTGCTCTCTTTCTAAGAAACTAGTGTGTGTGTGTGTGTGTGTTTTGCTATCTTAGTTAGATGGTAAAGTGCTGTTTGTTGTTATAAATTTTGTGACCTTTCAGCTCAAAATCACCATATTTTCCCCTCAAATTGCTTTCTAAAACTAGTGACTTGATATATTGTATATAGTTTATTTAACATAACCAAGTTAGCAAGTCATGTTAAAGGGAGAGCAATCAACTATATATATAGTCATTGGAAGGAATAGGAATCTCCTCTTTGTGTGTTCTTTTCTGTTGGATTTGATGGTAGTTATGAGCTGTTGGGTCATAAAGACATTATATTTCAATATAATGTCCTTCAATCTTCTTCTACTTCTTCTTTTCTTTTCTTTTCTTTTTTTTTTTTTTTTTTTTTTTTTTTTTTTTTTTTTTTTTTTTTTTTTGCACATGCTCTTGATAATGATTGCTTTTCTGACCTCTATTCCTGTTAAACTGTACTGCTCTTCTTCGTTTTGCGTAGTCTAAAAAAAAAAGAAGAAGAGAGAATGATATGAGTATGTGCTGGTATATTGTTCATTACCAAAAGCAGAAATGGTATGGGCAGTGTTTTAAATACACCATGTGATGCCTCTCTCACTTTCAGCAGACCATACCTTATGCAAACTATTTTTATAATTCAGTACTCTAACATTGCTTTTTCTGATAAATTTGTGGTATGTACATTGTTTATGACTCTTTATAGAATTAGAAAATATCCTGTGATATACAAATGTTCTGAAGCTATATTTCCTGTTTGAAATGTATTCATGACTACCTGTTGCACAAGCAAGCAATGCAAACTGCACTCTCACTGAACATTATGCATGCTTTATTTCTTTCCAGTTTTTGGTGAAATGAAAATACTTTGACTATGTATTTTGTTATTACCTTGTCTTTCCAGTTGATACCTTTATCAGTTATCTAGCAATTATGTTTTGATTTATTCTGTTGATTAGTTGTTTTAAATTATGTTCTTCATGTTGTTTACATTATGACACTGTTGCATTTTATTTGGACCTGTGGGTAAGTAACAAGAAACTCAGCATTGGTGGCAAAAACATATTTCAAATCTTTTCATAATCAGTAACCATTATGTAATTTTTTGATAGAATTTCCTTCACAGATATGTTAAAACTAGGTGTACACTGATAACCCTGGAAGGACTTTCTTGATTTTGAAATGATTTTCAAATAAAGTAGATATTTTCCACTGATTGGAACTGAAATTAATGATTTTATTTTTAAATCATAAGAAAATATTTGAAGATAACTAATTTATCTCTTTAGAATCATCTGACAATATTTTACAGTTTACATGTTTCTTATTGTTTGAGTATTAAATGATAATATTTTGATGATTTTGATTTTGATTTTGATTTTTGATGAACTCATACCAGCCAGTGTTTCTCTCTTTCCTCCATCTTTCAGCTTGAACCTCTAGAGAGACAATGGATGATGGAGTCAGCCAAGGGCAACGTTCCTGTTCTCATGGGGCTACTAGAGCAGGAACCGGGGCTAGTGGCAAAGAAGGTAAGGTCTTATCTAGAGAATCATGAATTTTGATAATATGGTATTTATTGAGAATGTGAGTTATGTTGGTGATTGGGTTTGGATGGTTTGGATGATTTAGTTCTAGGTGCTACACAGGTGTGGATCCAGTATTCCCCATTTGAAAGGATTCTGCAGGTCCAATTGTCTGGTGACAATAGTGGCTATATTATGTTTGGGCATGGGCTGATACTTTCATTTGTGTGATGTCAGGCTGGGTCCGCTACTGCTACATGTAGATGCATCAAAGATATGACAAAAGCAACTTTTTTTCCTCCCTAAAACGTGCAAATTTGAAGGATGCGAAGTATCATTTGCAGATTGTTTCTCTTTGTAATGGTGGTATCTCACTTGCCATGAGATGGATTTGGGACTATTTTGAGACGGTTTTGAAACTTGTCGCGGAGACGTCTCCTCAATGGAAAAAGAAGTATCAGAGAGGTCTCCTCGAAGTGAGATACCGCCATAACAGTTGAAATAGCCTAATTATAGTAGTTCTCAGGAACTAGCCTTTTCCAAGATAGTTTTAGCTCTTCCAAGGATAGTCATATTGCATATTAAGAGACAGAAAGACTTTAACTTGCAATAGAGTTAGATAGGGATCCACACTATTTCTTTCATCGTGTTGTGTATTATATCCTTTTCAGGGTTTTTGCCCGTTGAGGCCGTGTTTAAAATTCTGAATTTTGGGGATTCAGAGTTCAATTATTTACGAGGGCTGTTCAGGTTTAAATGTATATAACAGATCATAAACATGTACAGATCCACTTGCTTTTGCAACTGCTTGTATTGAAAGGCTGCTTGCCAAGGAAGTCCACAGATTTGTTTGAAATGTGTCCTGAATAAAGACCACCTATCTTGGAAGACTAATTAGAATACTTTTATAAAGTAGTTCGTATATCATTAGACATGTCAAAGAAAATGACACGTGCAGTTCTTTTACAATATACGCTAATTATTGCCAAGGGCAGCCACGCAACGATTGTACTTCCACTGATCTCAGACAGCAAAGGAGTATAAAATAGATTTGCATCAAACAAGTTTATTAATGAAGTCTATGCTTCAACTTAATAATTGCTTGTAAGGTGATTAAGGTTTATTCAGTTAATCCCTCTCGACTTCATAGCCAGTGATGTGTCTGTGGATTAGAGATCCCCTCTGTAAGCCCCATTGTGAGATGTGGATTAACTGTTTTAACATGTAGTCCCAATGTCAAGGAGTGTGCCACATAGCTGTCTCTGCATTCTTGTATCTTTTTGTTTCATTATTCCTTCAACTCATTGTGATGCTCTTATCCTAAATTTGTATATACTGTAGCTCTTCGGCCTGTCTTATCTAATATTTGCTTCGTGTCGAATCAAAATCAATGTACTATTTTATTCATACACTAGTGAATTTTGTGTCTTGTTTGCCGCTTGATCTTGATCTCAATCTTCGTTGGGTTTCACGGCTACCGAGACAAGTCTCTGTAGGTGGATTCACACCTACCCGATCAGGAAAAATTCCTGTAATTTACGAGAACTCTTCCAATCACCAAAATACCCGTAATTTGTGTTTTGTGTTCACATCTGCCCGAACTGTCTTTTTCCGAGGAAAATACCCGAAGTTATAAAAAAAGATGAAAGAGGAAAAAACAAAGAAATACATAAGGAAAGAGAAGAAAGAAGGGAAAAACAAAGAAATACATAAGGAAAGAAAAGAAAGAAAGAAAAATATAGAAATATATAAGGAAAGATAAGAAAGAAGAAAAAAAAAGAAAAACATAAGGAAAAAGAAGAAAGAAGGAAAAACAAAGAAATACATGAGGACAGAGAAGAAAGAAGGAAAGACAAAGAAATACATAAGGAAAGAGAAGAAAGAAGGAAAAACAAAGAAATACATGAGGAAAGAGAAAAAAGAAGGAAAAACAAAGAAATGCATATTAAAGCAAAGAGAAGAGAAAAGGAAAAACAAAGAAATACATAAGAAAAAGAAAGGGGGAATAGAAAGTTCTCGTAATTTTGGTTCACACTACATAAGTTCCCGCGACCTTGGCAAAACTACACGTAATTTCGTCGAAGTACCTACTAATTTATGGGACTTTATCTTCGGGAATATTACGCGTAGTTTGGTTTCACACTTGCAAAATTATGCGTAGTTTGTGATCGGGGTAAAAATACCCGATCAGAGATTACGGGAACTTTTCCTGATCAGGCAGGTGTGAATCCACCTAATGACCCAGTGGGATGCATTTTTACTTAATTTGGAGGGCATTTTTAAAGCTCTGGATTTATTTGTATTTATTTGTAGGTTTCATATTTGTAGGTTTCTAAACCATTTCTGTCCATCTCTCTCTTTGTTTCTGTTTCCCATTTTTCTCTCTTTCTTTGCTCTTTCTTTTTCTTTGTTGCTTCCCATCTCTTCCACTCTTCTCCTCTTCTTTGTTTCTGCATGTCTAGTTCTTGTTGGATCAATTCACTCTTTCTGCTAAATATAGACTAAATTCTTCTAAATTACGAACGCACAGGTCTTCATCTTTGTGGGAATTAAGTTCAGTTTTGGTCTTGATCTCCTGAAACTTTCTTTATCTCACACCTGTCTGATGTGACATGAAGTGGATGCTTTGTGCACTGTTACCCAATTCACTGGCCAGGGCCCTTTGGTGCCAGCTTTCATGTTCATCCTACCCCATTATTATGTATGTAGTAATGACATCTATGTTTCGACTGACTAATCACTTGCAAGTCATTATTAGGTTTATTCAGTTAATCCTACTCAACTTCATAGTCAGTGATGTGCCTGTGGATTAAAGATCCCCTCATACCTCTGTAAGCCCCATTGTGAGGTGTGGATTAACTGTTTTAACATGTAGTCCCAGTGTCAAGAGGGTGCCATATAGCTGTCTCTATATTCTTTTTGTGCATTTGTTCCTAAATCTCATTGTCTAAAATTTTAAAAATTTGGCCGACATGTGAAAGTGATAGCATTTGCTTCATGTTGAGTCAAAGTTCAAGAGCTATTTTAATTTGACTTCTTTTTAACTAGTGAATTTTCTCTGCTCTTTGATATTTGATATTTATTGGGCTCTATAAAAACTATTTGTATTCTAGCATCACCCCTCTCTCTCCCCTCTCTCCTCTGTATGTCTATATTGATTCTTTTCTCTTCCTTCCTTTTCCCCATCATCTATCTTTCCTTCTTTTCCCTTTTTGCTCCCCACTCTTTCTTTATGTCTACATGTAGGCCATGTTGGATAAATCCATTGCATCATACTCCTTTTTGTCAAGTACAGACAGTTATCCATAGAATATCTACTCATATATTTCACATGAGGGTCTTAATTTCAAGTATGGTTATGATCTCGTTTCTTCATACACTTCATGTGATTTGTCCACTATTGGCTGCCAACTGTCTCCCATGCACTTCGCTTTGCTAGCCTGGCCCTGTGGTGCCAGCATTTGCTTCTATACTCAGAATAAGAGACAGTTTCTTCACTATCCTCTTTTTGACATGCAGGTCTTTGGTCATGATCTGCTTTCTTTAATCTCTTTAAATATTTCATGTGACCTATCATGGATGATTTGTCCACTATAGGCTGCCAAGTGTCTCCCATGCACTTCACTGGCTAGGCTATGCTTTTGGTGCCATCTTTAGTGTCTATCTTACCCCTTTATTATTTTCTGAGAACAAGAGAAAGTTTTTTCACAATCTTTTTCACATGCAGGTCTTTTTCAAGTTTGGTCGTGATCTTTTTTCTTTAATCTCTTTATACCTTTAATGTGAACTATCATGAATGATTTGTCCACTATGGTCTGTCGGGTGTCTCCCATGCACTTCACTGACTAGCCTGGCCCTTTGGTGCCAACATTGGTGTCTATATCACCCCTTTATTATTTTTATCAGAATTACAGAAAGTTTCTTCACAATCTTTTTGACATGCAGGTCTTCCTTTCAAGTTTGGTCATGATGTTCTTTTTAAGTCTCTTTTACATTTAATGTGAACTATTATGGCTGATTAGTCCACTATGGGCTACCAAGTGTCTCCCATGTACTTCACAGGCTAGGGCATTTTGGTGCCATGCAGCTCTGGTGTCTGCATGTATCCCACTCTTTTATTATCTTGTTAGAATAAAAGAAAGTTCAAGTTCAATTTCCTTTTTGACATGCAGGTCTCCTTTTCAAGTTTGGCCATGATGTCCCTTTGAAATCTCTTATACATTTAATGTGAACTATCATGAAGGATTTGTCCACTATGGGCCTCAAGTGTCACCCATGCACTTCACTGGCTAGCCTGTCCCTTTGGTGTCTATCCTACCCCTTTGCTAGTTTGTCAGAAGAAGAGAAAGTTTCTTCACAATCTTTTTCACATGCAGGTCGTCTTTTCAAGTTTGTTTATGATCTCCTTTCTTTAAGCTTTTTATGCATTTCTTTAGATCTATCATGAATAATTTGTCCACTATAGGCTCCCAAGTGTCTCCAATGCACTTCACAGGCTAGCCTGGCCCTTTGGTGCCAGTTTTGGTGTCTATACCCCTTTATTATTTTGTGAGAATAAGAGACAGTTTCATCACTATCTTTTTGACATGCAGGTCTTCTTTTCAAGTTTGTTCATGATCTCCTTTCTTTAATCTTTTAAAGATTACATGTGAACTATCATGAATGATTTGTCCATTATGGGTTGCCAAGTTTTGCCCACTCCACAGGCTATAGCCATTTGGTGCCAGCTCTGGCATCTACCCTTCACCTCTATTCTGCATTTATCATAAAAGAATGTCTTTTCATCTCCTTTCAAATTCTTTACCACCCTTACACTTATGAGACCAACTCCGAATCGCCACCAGACCGAATAATAGATTACACTACAGTGAATCGCAAGTGTCGGTCTGGGACTGGTTTTGTGCTGATACTAAGGTATCAGAGACAACCCAGCTATGATCTTAGACCATTGTGGCAAAGGCATTGTAGTAGTGAAAGGCATTGTTGCGTAGTGTTTGTAAACAATGATTAACTTGGGACTGGGCCAAGTACATTGATGAATTTTAATCCATACATTGGGCCAAGTACACTGATGAGGTTTAATCCATATACACGGAGATGAATAGAGGGTCATCATTAACGTCCTTATAGAAACGAGACATTTTGAAGGGCAGTGACTTTTAAGGAAGTTTCTTAAAGAAGCAGCTGCTCCTATGGAACTCTTCAAAATGGTGCCAGATTTGCTCCTAGCCATTCTTCTTTTTTTCCTTTAATGTTAGAATAGAAAAGAAAGTCCATGTTGGATCAAGAGTCATGGAAAGTTTCTATTTTTAGGATTTTTTTTTGGTTAGTATTTTGAAAACACTGATTAAGAGGATCTAAAGAGAGGACAGTTATCCCTTTTGAAATTTATGTAAATCCACGTCCAAGCGGTGCCAGATTTGCTTTTATAATAGTGTGATAATCTATCCCCACTGGGACTTTTTTTCTATCTCCTTTTTATTAGACATAACCTAGACAAGAAAATTAAGACCATGTTAAAAAAAGAGCCCTTAAAAGCTCTTATATTGAGTAGCTTTTTGTTGGTTGTTTGTAGACATTGATTAAGATGTTGTAGAAATGACATGGGGTACAGTTATTCTTTTTTAACATCCATGTATTTATTGGCTCAGTGGTGACAGATTTGCTTTGGCTATTTTCAGGATAATCAAATTTTATAAATCAATTGTGCTGTAACTTCACTTTTTCTCTATAATCTAGGTATGAGAAAGGAATTGTCATACAGTATGGCAAAGGACATTTTAAATATTTATTTGCTTTTAATTATTTGTATAACACAGTTTGAGATGAAAAGAAAAGTGACAGAGGTTACAGTTCAACATTGCTTGCTTATATCTAGAGATTATCATATATTTTGTAGGAATTTTTAATTTCTTAAACAGCTTTATATTATTTCTGATACCCAAACATGTGATAAACTCTGCAGACATCTATTAAAAATGTTTCAAAATTGATAAGTTTTCATTTGGCATGATATGAATTACATGTACTCCATTAATGAATTCAATGAATGTCCACTGTTGTCTTTAATAATGGATGCTGCATAAACTGCTTTTATAAGAACTAGTGTTTGGTGGTGAAAACTTCTGACAGTGACAAGAAAAACCTCATCCTTGGGTCCTCATCCGTTGTATATTTTAAGGACATGTTGCAAAGAATAAAGGCCATTGTGTGAAGCGAGAACTTACACAGAGTCACCGTGGTAATAGTGATTCCCAACAAATCGATGTTCGATTAATCGCCGGCGGAAAGAGCTCTTAGTCGATAAGACCTTTGATCTCATTAATTATTCACCTTTCATTGTGGGAAAATTGACCATATCATGTCAATTATTCATTCCCCTAATGCGTTGAGTACCTGCCTTACTTGGGTATTACATCTGCCATTAATTATGCAAGAAAGCCTCAAAATGGGGCCATGTGCCTCCAGTCCTATACTGCCTGAATAATTAATTAAGAGATCAAAAATCTATCTGGGGGATGTGCCATTGTTTTGAAAGTTAGCCCCCTGTGTCGTCACGGATGGAGATTTTTTGTTTTTGTTTTTTTTGGGGGGGGGGGTGGTGGTGGTGGTAGGGGCTCCAATGAGAAGTGACGCATGCTGAGGTTGATTTGGATGGATGTAAGGGAAGTTTGGCGATTGTCCTACCTGTCTGAAGATCAAATTTGGATCAATACAGGAACAATAGGAACCCCTTGGATAAGGATTAATCCAGCAATGAAAAGGCCAGACCCCTTGATATAATTTCATTTAAAGAAACTTACATGCTTGGAGCTGAACAAAAGTTGGGATGAGCCTTTGGGGTGTGATTCAGATAGGAAAGATACAGTGGCGTATCTGGTTGGGTGGGGGGGGGCAAGGGGCCTGTATGGAAATGTCTAATCTGTTCTGTAGCTTTCTGCATTGTTCTGGAGCTGACATTTGTGCTGTTAGGGCTTTCTACCTCTTGCAGTAAAATCTAACAAGGTTTCAATGTAGTAATAGATTTCAAATAGGGTTAGTAGAGCCTATTTGGTGAAAATTTTTGGAAATGCCTCCATCTCAAAGATTTGTTTGTATAAAGGCAGTTTCTTATTTCCTTGCAGATTTTTATTTTTTATTTTATTTATTTTTTGCCGGGGGGGGGGGGGTAAATGATTTCAACTTCTAAACTCTGTGTTCCATGACTGGCACTGGCCCAGATTTGGTAAAAGGGCATAACACTGTTTATATGGCACACACATGTCATGTACAAAAACTCTTATGCCATTCTGCCAGCATCACAATTATTTATTTTTAAGATGTGATTTGGGTATGTGGGAGACGGGCAGGTGCTCTTTATTCTGAGGTCTTGTAAAACAGTAGCCTTCCAAAAAGGTGACAAGAACCCATCAATGCCCAACTGGCAAAGCGTTGGCATTGAGGGGGTACTAACCGCACAAGAGTCCGCTTTGTCTTACCAGATTACAGTTTGGTCCGTCACCATGGGGGATGCCCACATGCAGGGGTGAAATCTTGGCACCCATCCTTAAAATCAGTCTCCTCCAACCCCCTCCCTTTTCTGATGCGTCCTTGTCAGACTATGCATGAGTGGTTTCCAAGCTTGACTCTAAAAATGGAGCAGTGTCCTTAGAAGGTTACGCATATCAAGCCTTTGTCTCAAATCTTTTGTCTTTTATCTAAAGCGTGGCAGGTTCTACAGTTTTAAAGGTTACACGTAGACCTGGTGGGGCATTTAACTTTGAATGGTTCTTTGTGTCTGTAGTGTATATAAAGAAATTTGTATTGATTATGAGGTTTAAATGCATCCCAATGATTACATAATCATGCAGAATGTCACAAAATTTGGAACTACACAGTTATGGGTATCTGGGAATACACCAAGAAACATTATGAATTCTCCCACATGGTTAAATAGTTATTTTAGAAAAATAAAAACAATTTTATAAGTAATCCTAAGATGAGAGGCCCCAGCTATTTTGCAAAAAGGCTAATTTTGGAGGATTTATTCAAATTCAACATTTTAATTCAAATTTTTTTCATGAAGATTTTGGAAAGAATTCTCTATATTGCCAATGCGGTTCATGCTAGTGTAGATCACATATGCAAGCAATGCGTTTGGCGACACACAGTATTTAGTTCCGACTAGTTTTCAGTTGCACACAAAAAATAGAGTTGTAATCCATATTCATACTAAATCCCCAACCAACATAGTTTCTCCAAGTTAATAGAGCTAATAAATCAAGTCGTAATAATGAAACGATACGTCATGGAGTTATAATTAATCCCTGTGATCAAAATGCGAAAAGTCCTGAAATAATAATAAAAGAGAAGAAATGATACGCAGCCTGAAATCAGTATTCGGGTGTTTATCCGCCATGTCAGTCGTGATGTATCGGGTCGGAGGATTCCTCTACACGAAGCATGAAATGGATCTACGTGTAAATCCCTACGCCATGCTTTCTGCATTCTGCCACTGTTCTTCTTCCAGTGACTAGGGGATATTTCCAATACATGACATACTGACATCCCTAATATATGTTTATCAGACACCCTGAGCCTGAACCAGAACCTAACCCTAATTTTCACCATGAACTTAATGGCACCCTAATCATTATAATAATATTGATAATAATAATGATAATGATAATATTCCTTCATCTAATAATCATAGCGCTTTACCTTTACATATTATTACCCCATTCCCAGTTGACCATTTTACAAGAGAATGCAATTAACAAACCTGGTTGAACACCCGGGCCAGGAGAAGCATGTAGATATTTTCCCAAGGACATTCATGCAGTTGCCGGGGATCGAACCCACTACCTTTGCATCCTCAGTCAAGTGATGAACCACTAGACTACAACACCCTAATCTGAACCCTTATTTAAATCTTTTGGGTTAGAGTATCATGTGTGTCAGGGGTTTTACTATGTCAGGTTATGGAACCACCAGTTCTTCTGCCTTCAACTGGGGAACCGTGATAGAAGTGCAAAGAACACTATCTGGTTGTAAATCAAGGGAAGGGAATGATATCTCATGAATTACACACATCACCAGGACCCAATGTCGTGGAAAGAATCTTAGTAGAGATCCAGAGATTTGTTTGTGGAATAATAATGCGATTTTGAAATTATAAAAATTGGAGACCAAAATGTCACATTCCAATGTACACAAATAGTTGCAGTTATTTTTTTTAGCTATCAAAGATTCAATGTAAAATTAGAGTTTGTTATACAGGGTTCCCAGCCCATCAGGGAAAAGTCAGGGAATTCGATAAAAATGCATCAAAATCAGGAAATTTTGATTGGCCCAAAAATGGAAAGTACGGTAGCCAGTCAGACTCTGTTTTATTTTGTTGCATATCAAAACAACATCCATTGAAACTGGCTATTGTTGTTTTTTTCCGTGTAGCAGAACATGCGAAAACTGGAAATGGGTTTGAATAATTATCAAGGAATTTTAATATTTCATCAGGGAAAAATCAGGAAATTTAATTTTCTTGAAATGCTGGGAACCCTGTTATAACGAATTGCTCTTTCTTTCTTTTTAGCAATTTTTCTCTGGTTATTTTCATTCGTAATACGGCACATGGATGCTTACGTATCTCCAAAGAATGTTTAATCAGACAAAAGCAATGTTTGAGAAATTCAAAATGAATTTGGAAAAAGGCTGTACAGCATCAACTCATTTGCTTGCCTGACAAGGCAACAACATTCTGGCAAACATTTACTATTTGTGAATGTATTAATGCACATCGAGAGAATGCATTGTAGAGTTAGAAATAATTTCATGATCTAAAGTTATAGAGACATGGCCATGGTATTCAGAGCATATCCCTATACCTGTCAAAACTAATAGTACCATGTTAACACAGTGACTTGGCTCTCGTGTCAAATTCTCAGGAAGGATCCAACACTGGAAAGAGTGAACCTGTGATCCTGTTTATACAGAACAAAAAAGGCGAGTTCAAAACGGCTCACAGATCATGACCGGAAGTAAAGGGACGTCATTATTGTGTGTGAATATGTACAGCCGATTTCCACCACTGACCTTAAGGTCATTGAGTTCAATATGGCTTTCTGTTTACACACAGAAAAATTGCCGCGTCGAACTCGCCTCCCAGATCAAAACCTATGATTCTATGAAAAGGTGTGTCAACGTGGGTCGCGGATCACACTGATCCTGTTTACATGACCTAAAATTGCTGTATCGAACCCCTGAGTCGAGTCACAGTGTGAACACGGTATAATAGGAGGACAGGTCCATATAGCTCCGTCTCACCTCAGTGAATAATTTCACATAATCTTTTAGACTGTTGGAGGTAAGTCACTTCATTATCCAGTGATGATATGACCCATCTCAAACCTAGTCAGCTCACTACCAATCAAACTATTCTCTTTTGTTAACACCTTAAAAATATGATTGTAAATGAATGTGTTGCATATACACATTTCCTGATGAAGTAGTGTTCCTGTGAACTTTAAGGATGCCCTTTTGAAAAGCAATGCTACTTCTACATACACGTACATTTTCTGAATTATTTTTTGTGTAAGATTTACAAAGGATGAAATGTTTGATATATAAATATTATACAAGACATATTTCACACAATTTCCCAGTTAATAAATAATATTGATATTCATCATAAAGTATGTATTTTTCTACTTGAGTCTAATGTGCATGGTTATTTGTTGAGTTGAGAGCATTTTATTCCTTGTCAGACATCCCATGTTTCCATTCAGAAATAGGGTGATTGGTAAGGGATGATAAGACGGAATCCAAATGTGTATAACGCTGAAGGTGTTTGATCATGTGTATTTAGATTCATCACCACTTCCTTCTTCTACTGGTGTGAAAACACTTGAGATAATAAAAGAAGGAAAGATGAGCGCTGTTGAAATCCCCGTCTCCCCTCCGCATCGGATGACTGATAAATTAGAGCGGTAATCCTATATGGCAGCAATCACAACTTTGGGCCAGTGCGGTGTTTGGCAGAGTCAGACAGGAGATATGAATAAGTGATGAATGGGAGCCTCGATCGTAGCGCCGGCCGTACATGTGTTAAACATGCGCCGGAATCAGCAGCAACGAGAGGGCAGCATTGTCGCCGTCGTCCTCCGCGAAGGGGGCGCAGTGGCGCGGGGTGGCCATTCCTCAAGACGGTAATGACATCGTCGCTTGAATTTATGAACAATGTCTCCGATTTCACCAGCAGAAATATTGTGGCCGTCCCCGGGGACGCATAAAGAGGCCCTGATTTGGTGCGTACGACCTTTGACATGGTGTATGTTTAAAGAGGATCGTACTGTCACAGCTAACAGAGTTTGATGAGATTAATTACCCATCCGAGACTTGAAGAGATATCTCATATCATGGGTATATTTGTAGAGAGAATGTTGGCCCAGTATGAATGGGGGACCTCTGCTGCAAATTCATGTAGGAATGAATTATCCGCCAGTTTTGTCATTGCCGATAAATTTGTGAAGGTTATAGTCGAGATGTTTGGCTTCTGTTTAGGGTATTAGATAGGGAGGGGTACAATATGAATCGTATTGGGCAGTTCCAAGGTAACGGAGTGACATTCAGAAGCAACATTTCAGTATTCAAACAAGTTTATCATCCATACTTTAATCTAATTATGTACAAAGAAATGGTTCATGACAAAAGCTGATGATACCCTCTTTTCAAAATGATAATTTTTTTTTATAGTGATCCTCTTAATTAATGAGATATGAATATTCATAATCATGGTTACGGAGTGACGCAAAATGGACATGCATATTTGAGCAGAAAACATTTTGCTTAAACTCTGTGAAATTTAAATGGCTATCACAATTTTGAGTTATTGATTGGATTCTATATTATTCTAGGTATAATATGCCACCTTGCATAAAAAAATTGGTTGAATATTTTGTTAATTATGACTTAAAACTCGAACCCTTGTCCGGTTACGGAGTGACGGTTACGGAGTGACATCTGGTTTCCCGGTCTTTTTCGTGAGGAGAAATGCATTATAAAGAAATATTAATACAAAAGTTTGTTAGAGTAGACCATGACAATTACATTAAGCCAAAAAAATTGGCAAAAAGTGACGAGATATAAGAATTAGAGGCATTTAAAGCCCCATAGTCCCATACGTGCAAATTTGGGTTTGATCAATTATTCAGTGAATAGAATACTGAATCGCAAATTTGTTTAACTTAAATGATTGGCTGTATTGTAAAGAAGCCTTTGTGGTAATTTCAGATCCTAATTTGCATTTTCAAAGGCACAGCGGCACTTTAAAATTTCAGCTCCATGTCCTGTTTGCTTGGAACTGCCCTATTACATTGTACCTAAAGTAGTTGGTAAAGATGTGAATAGTTGTATTAAACAATGCTGCATACAATGTCTGTAAGTGAATAGATGCATGTACAAAGTTTAATATTGGTTCAAATATGTCTTCATAATTCTTGTCTGTTTATTTTCTTGATGGTAGAAATCATGAACATTAACCACAAAATATTTGCTCTATTGGTCTGTAAATTCAACAATTAATCTCAAGGAGATTTTATAAAAAAATTTTAAAACCATGTAGTAATCTGCATTTTCCAAGAGCTTTTATGAATTTTATTATTCATGAACATGTGTGGTAAAAAAGAAACAGAATAGACTTCTGAATAATGATGTTTGAGAGGTACTCTTTTATTTTTTCATTTTATAATAGAGATTCAGCAAAGAGGTAAGATGTTTTCTTGGCATGTTGACTAGTAGTCTATATTTACCCTTGAGATTAGCCTGGTGTCACTATAATATTTTCTTAACATATGGCTGAGCAAGCAGGATATGCAGTATCATTTGCAAGATTTTCTATCCCATTACCCAACAATCCTTTCCAATACTCAAACATACGTGACTCCTTCCATCCGATCGGACAACTCTCACGTCGACGTCGCAGCGGCGGGTGAATTCCCCGTGGCTGACGTGTCGGCACGCATCACGCTCGCCGTGCGCACCGTGACGTGTGAGAGCTCATCATGAGCTCGTGTAATCGCGTGGAAGGTGTGGGGGCGCCTCGCCACTCTGGGCCTCTCGCAAACTTGAAATGGACGTGAAGTAATAAGAAAGGAGTTCTGACACCAGTGAGATAATTGCATGGAAGTTTTAGCACCCCAAAATAGATTATTTTCCACTTGAATTCGATGTATCTCTTTCTCTTTCCTATCATGACTTGGTCATATATATTTAGGTGTGATGTGTTTGATAGCGGCAAGAATCAGTGCTTCGAGCAAGGGGAATCCAATCATGAATCATTAAGTGACTGTAATAGAGTCATCTGGTCTCTAGGACTAAATCCACTTTTACATTCTTTACAACATGACTTGAGGAGTTTGAGGATTGGTGTGATCATAATTTTCCACCTCGGGAAGTTGTTAGATGGAAACATATTAACGGAAGCACAGACACATTGTACAGTCATGTAACATAGCCAAATGGTACGCAGAATTAACTCACTCCGCCCCCTCCTTCCAAACACAAACTGTACTTTAAAGTTCACAAAGCCTAAATTTAATGTGCATTAATTCATAGCCAATTCTTGAATGATTAGAATATATCTATTAATCTAGGGATATTGTTACAGATGAATTTATATTTTTAGATGGGCCACTAGGTATTGCAATGGAATTAAGTGGTACACAATCTGTCCCTCTCTGAAGTTCATTTCCTATGAAGAATTGTTGTTTTTAGCTCATCCAGCTAGAAGAGCCAGATGAGCTTATGCCGTGGCGTGGCGTCCATCGTCTGTCCACAATTTCAAAATGCTTCTTCTTCGTCATTTCAAGTCCGATTTCAATTCTGTTTGCTTTATATGATAGCACTAGGTGGGGGATTCAAAACTTGTACACAGAATTTTGAAACTCATTAAACATGCTAATTTATGCGCATTTTTCAAAATGGACAAAAATGCTTCTTCTTCTTCTTTATTTGTTGACCGATTTTGATTTTTTTTTTTTTTGTTCCATCTGGTAGAGGTACATGAGGTTCACCAAACTTCTACACAGAATTTCGAAATTTTGTCTAGAAAATTATATATGCTAATTTATGCAAAATTTATTCATAAATCACAAAAATTGCTTCTCCTCCTATATGTGTTGATCAATTTCAATTCTGTTTGCTTTATATGATTGCACTAGGTGGGGGATACAAAACTTCTACACAGAATTTTGAAACTCATTAAATATGCGTATTTATGCGCATTTTTTAAAATTCAACAAAAAATGCTGTGCTTATGTATTGACCGATTTTGATTGTTTTTTTTGGGGTACCTTCTGGTAGAGCTATATGAGGTTCACCAAACTACATGTACTCAGAATTTTGAAATTTTGACAAGAAAATAATTTGTTGATTTATGCGAAATTAAAAAATTGTTTTTATTTCTTTGTGAGATGCTGGATGAGCACCACATCATTGATCTGCTAGTTAGTTTTTAGGGCACTGTCATTCAAAATCTGAATATCTTTGTGAGAAAGAAGATGTTGTATTCACATGGTTTGACCTATTGATTACTTTAAAATGAATGTTGTAGGTTCAATCTCTGGCATGGTGCTATGTGTTTTATCCTTTGGCAGTGTATAGTTCTACATTTGAGTCTCTATACCCAGGAGAGGAATATATTCCTAGGTTCCTTTTTTTTGTACAATCAGTCACAAATATATCATAGGAATACATGTACCCCTCAGTGAGTGAAGAGGGTGCACACATTGTATGCAGGAATACAGCCTGTGACAAGAGTAGTATCATATATTAACATTGAAATATCCAGAGGAATATTCCATTATTCACTTAAAGTTTTGTCAATGACAATATTAAAAAAAGTCCTCATGGTTTTCCATTTTGATATGTATATCCCAATGGCTGTCTATATCCCAATGGCTGTCTAGAAATGCAACTTTGGGAATGAAAGACTTAATTTTTCTCTTAGTTATGATGTTTGTTTCATACTAAATGGGTCACTCAAGCAGTTTGGTTTGCAATCTTTGAAAGGATTCTGTATCCTTTCATCTTGGAAGGATACCAACCTTTGAGAGCCAAAAGGGAGTTAATTCTACACTAAGGTAGATGAGGTAACGGCCATCTTGCACTATGCAAGAGATACACACAATTACTCCTCAGGAGGTACCCTAAAATGCTTTTGATCTCACCGCTTGTTCTCATTAACGCCTCATCATCTTAGGCCCATCATACTATTAAACTCCCAAGTTTCTCACCCACAGAGAGGTAGAAGTGTAGCGATCCCTTTTTAGGCTCCTCGTAAGCAGCCGTCTTTCCCCCCTCTGTAATACCCAGTCCGACTGCTTAGCTGACTCCCAAACTGATGAGTAATCATTAGCAATATTGGTTATTTGGAGTAATGTAATTTTTTTGACTATCAATTGTCCATCTGGTGTTGAATCTTGCAGTGTGCCTTGGTCCTCAGTGTAAGCACAAGACTAATGTGTCTCTTTATCCAATTCTTTGAAATCCAATCACTTTTCTTTCCTGCTTGATAGAAAGTCGCCTCTTTTTGAGGCCTCATGTCGGAAGTTCATCACCCTCTGTCTAGCGTTGCTCTATGTTTTTGTGGTGGATTGGTCACACATTTGTTTCCCACTTGTCCCTTTCTCTCTCTGACATGAGGGAGTCAAGGAGGAAGAAGCACCTTTCAAGGCTAACACGCCCGCCTCAAGAACCCACCAAACCACCTGTTAAGGACCTCTTGCTGACATCGACCAACTCTCATTGTGTCACCCGCTCCCATATTAACCCTTCAAACCCTGATCCACGTATGTCTACACTCATATGTTGATTGTAGAGAAGTTTTGGCTGCAGAGGGGTTAGTGGATTCCCACCCAGTCTATAAGACCACTTGCTGGAACCATAGAGTCCATGTGTTGCTTTCTTTATGCTTCAGAGTCGCCTCCTCAAAGCAATTGAAACGTATATAGATCATGCATGTAATGTTCCTTTTGCTTGGAGTGAATGACTTACTTCAAGACCACCTGTACGCATCGTCTTGGTGACATCTACCCTCTTTATTTCCCATTAGGTTATTCTTCATCTTCTCAAATGATCCTCATCATCCTTACAATTACACAGCAGTTTTTCGCCAATATCCGTCCAACGACACCCCGCAATGGTCCCAGCTACCCCAAAACATCTGCAGAGATGAAGAGGCGTCGAAAATGACTGGAAACCCGATTTTCTTTCACGTACGCCCCGATAATCTTGTTCCTCCACCGATCGATGCTGCTTTATCTCCGGAAAGTATCGGCGGATAATTGAAGCCTGGGATGGTGATTGTTTAGACAAGAGTGAACAATGGAGAGGGATGAGGTGTTGGCTTCTTGATATTAAGAAAGATACCAAGGGGATGAGATGACGACGTGGTAGTGGTATTCTTGAGATTGAAGGTGTTATACCTGTCGATTGGTTTGATTGGGGGCACCGTACCCACATGAACGCATAAAGACTTAGCAGTGTTAGGACAGCGGGTAGCAGCAAACCAGCATGAGAAGTCAAGGACGGTTTGCTTTTCTCGGCTCACTCGCAGCAAACTTGTCTCTTTGTACTTTGAGCAAACCAGAGTTTTTTATATTTTCCTCAAAATGACAAATTGCGATCCTCTCTTTTTCAGCGGAGAGTGCTGGAGATCTATTCTTACTTAGTCAAGCTTACTGCTCTGCATTTTTGGAATGTTGTAGCGAGTTAATATTGCAATGTATGTTTTGTTTTGAAAGATACATAGTTTCATTTTTAAAAAACATCTATCAAGTATCATCCATAGAATTAGATATTTATAGAATCCATTACAGAGTATAAAGTAGGGTGGAAATTACATCACAGTTTGTCTTTTTCATAGGGGGGGGGGTTATTACTCCATTCAGTATAATATACTAGTAACCATAGGAACTTATCAAAGTATAGACATGTATGTAATGCTCTTATTTGAAATATTCTTTTTGATACTCATCATATAGGCCTATTTACTTACATTAATTGTGTATTTGTATCTTTTATGAGCCAAATGTTACGAAAAGGTTATTTTAAAAGAAAGCTCTCTTTGCGATCTCTCCTGTTTAAAAGTCGGTTCTTTATTTTGTAATACCTTTTTAGGGGGAGGGTGGCAACAATTGAGTAGGGAAATACAACATTTAAAGAACTGTCTAGTGGGCTAGGGGTGGAAGTGAAGGAATTCCTGCAATAATTTCTCTTTGATTTGATTCTTAACCACCTATGATCAAGCAATCTTAGTCTATTCTTAGAGCCATCCTCTAGAGGAATATGTGGGACTAGGTGGCCCAGTTCTTGGCAGGTAGTTAGTCCATACCACCCAATCAAGATGCAAATAAGGTCTCATCACTTGCAGTTCTATCATGACCAGTCCTAAATCCAAGCCAAGCCCCTCGTCTAATTGATCAGGAATCTGTTTTCAGCATCTCTCATAATGTTACTATGTCAGCCAATGAAGAGATGGAAGATTGAGGTATTTTGAGGGTATTACCGCTACAGTTTTGCAGTTGTAAGTCGTGACGCGGGTCAATTCTTCAATTAAATTACCAGGTCTTTCTTAGATCATCACTGAGCCGTCATGAATACCAAACAGTGGATCGCCGTTTAATTGTCCGCACCGATCAGCTTTTCACGCAGTGGGTTTCGGTAAGACGGGGGCTATGGCCTGTTCTCGATCTTACCACGGTTCGTCGTCTGACCCCATCATGGAAACCACGCTGCACTTCTTGACTTGCGCAGCAGCGTGAAAAGATCATTTGGCTTTGCATGATGGTACATTTAACAGTCACCCACTTTGAACTTCTCACCGGGAAATAAGTACCCCATCTCTGTCCTGATTGTGCTCTGTAAATGATATAGAGTTGTTACATCATGAATATTAGATGGGCCAAATCGCAGCCAATCGCGAGGCCTAATGGATGTCGCGCGAGTCTGTCAACAACCGGTATTGTGTTCCAACACATGAAGAGCACCAGCCATATTTCTGTTTGTCTCCCTTTTAATGACTACTTTATATCACCTCGTTTGCGCTCTGAATACAAATGAGTCTACAGAGGCTCGTTTCGATGGAAAGATATCCACTTAATCAGACATATTGATGACTGTGATTTTCCCTCTGCTCATAAGAAGGAATGATCAGGAATCATTGGATGATGACCGCTTGAGTGGGCTTTAATGAAAAGCACTTCCATCTTTTTGATGAGGTTTCTCACACTCTGAACGGTATTAACGTCATTCTCTGCATGACTTCCGCCAAACCGTCAAAACTATCATTATAAAGAGCACTATTTACCAAATGACATATGTGTGTATTTCTTCTTGGCAATGTAATTATGAAAATCCATTACTTCCTTTAGTTAAAAGCTGCGACAATAACTAGATTGGCGTACTTGTGAGGCACAGAATGAGACCCTCATTTGAAAGAAATTAGGGTAACGATCATTTTGAATAAGGTTGGTAAGCTAAACACTAGAATTTCTTTCATAACACACCTCACTGGTCATTGGACTTGTCCTATAAAAATTGACTGATTTTTTGTTTGTTTGCACAGCTATAGTGTTTTTTATAAATAAGTTTGGGAATAAAAAGTCCATATAGAGAAGATTGATGTCAAAGTGGAGTTTGTACTTTTTAAAAATATTTTCAACAAGGCGTTATTGGACCGAAAGCATATACCTCCAAAATAAATGGTCCACAAAATACTCGGTCTGTTGGGGGGCATGATGATATTCATTTAATGTTCAGGAATATGAGGTCATGCCCTTATATTTTGAGGAAAAATATCCTTCAATTTTACAACATAAATGAAAAATTACATTTAAAAGAATGGCTGAAGTTGAATGTATTTCTTCCTGCCGAGTTTGAGAGAAACTCTGAATAAAACTTTAAAATCTTAGATTTAATCTCAACAAGGCATTTCTAAAAGGACTGGTGTATGAGAAATTCTTTTGAGCTATTTGTAATAATTGAATAATCTAAGCATAATGACCATGGTGCCAGGCATAGTACAAAAAGTATGAAGTGCACATTGTGCATTTCAAAGGATTTCCATACCGATTAAATGGCCATGAATATGTCAGTTTATGAGGAATGGTCTTTAACATATCCTTTTTGTCTGTGGGTAACAAATAGTTTACTTCTGGCAATTTTGTTAGACTTGCACTTGTACCATAAATCTCTCTTAGACTGTAAATCTGTCATATGAAAATTTGGAAAAGACGTTGGCTGCAGTTTAAAGGAAACAGTTCTAGTCAATGAGCCTCTTGCCTTAATCCATAACATACAATGGCGCCAGCAGTGCATGGTTAATTAGCAAAACAGAGTTTTAAGAAATTTATGAAATTGAGCTGAGGAAAGAGGGGGTGCAAGTACAGCTTCTTGTTGGACAAAGCAGCTTTGGAGGTTTTGCTTTTGAAAGGAATATACTTTGTGGTTTCTGATATTTTAATATGTTAAGCTGTTATTAACCATGAATAATTTATAATTTTCATATTTAGAAACAGATATTTGACATTTTATGAGGGAGGTGTCAATACCGTAGAAATTAAACTTGTTAAAGTTAAGCAAAAAGCTACTCGGTTACGCCTTAGAAGAACTTGAATCTAATTAGATATCAAAGGTTTTTTGATAATCTAGAATCAGCTAAATTTAGGCCCTGACACAGCATTGATGAATGTGTTGTATGCAGTTAAGTATTCAGTTAAAAGAACAAGGAGTATTTATAGACAATGATGTTTCATAAACATTTAAAAGAGGGGAAAAGTTCAGAGAAGGATGGACAGAGGGGGAGAGAGTGGCTACCACTGGCTTTAAATAAAAAGAAAAAAATGAGTGGTACACATGGAGTTCATCCCCGTACAGAATAATACATAAATACTTTTTTTTATATATGTTAATTCATTTAGCACTGAACAAGGTGACTCCTCACTTGTTTTATTATTTCTATTCCCCTCTTTGCTTTCTTATATTTTCTTTTACTCCATATATATCCTACTTAATTAAAAATAATAGGCCTTCCATCTCCTTTACTGTGAGCTTTTATATTATAAAATGACACCATAATGTTTTTCAGGTATGATGCAAGTCTTTTTTCCTGATCTCATCTCTTACTAATTTGTCTAATCTACAGTTGAATTTTTCCTCTATATCTCTCTACCTACCTATCCCATCTTCTATCTCTTTCATTGCATCTACACCCTTCTTTTGAATCCACCTGCTAATGATGCATTTTAGACTCCTCTCGACAGCAGATCCCATCTCTCTCTCTCCCCGTCTCTTACTCCCAAGTACTTCCCAAGTGCTTACTAAGTGTCCGGTGTAACTCCAAGAGGGCTTGTTTAACACGCTCGCACCTCGTATGTCTCAGTTCGCTGTCTCTCCGTCACGACCACTCTCTTCTTCTACGGCCCAAGTCATCTCTTCCCTCGTCAGCATCGTAATGCTCTTCTTAGCTCCGCTGACCATGAATGACCGCATCACACTTCTCTAGATTTTATTTGATGCTGAGTGCTAGATGGACGGTTATTCTACTTGTGATGAGGAGAATGCCCTTCTTACACCCAACTAGTAGGTCATATCCACTTTCTCCTTCTATCTCTCTCTCTATCTCCTTCTCCCTCCCTCTTTCCCCCTCCCTCTTTTAACATTTTGGGAAAGAACCCCCAAGTCACTGGTACAATGAAACATCATTTAGTAACCATTGCTATTCTGTATCAGAGGTCCTTGGTTCAAATCTCATGTCGTAATAGAGATGGAAAGTGGTCATCAAGAATGGTAGCCTTCAACATTTACCTCAATGTAAGGGAAATGATGATCCTCAGTTGGTTTGAGAGACGGAGATAGATTAAGAGGGAGATAGAATTGATAGAGAGAGAGATAGAGAGAGAGAGAGAGGGAGGGGGGGGTGAAGAAAATTTAAAATGGGAGATCATCATAGAAACAAAAGATTGTGCTAAAGAAGAAATAAAGAGATATTTATTTTTATTTATTTATTTAAAATATTTTTTTATATAAAAGATATAGAAGGAGAGACCAAGAGATAATGAGGGATGAATATTAAGGAGCAAAAAGGGTATAAGATTGGGAGGGGGTGGATGTAGACTAAATGAGGGAAGAGGACATAAAAAATTTAGAAAGAGATACAGCAGGTATTTACAATATGACATGTGGGCATACAGTTGTTCCATTTGTAAAATAAAGATGCTGAATTACCATCCATCCATGCTACAAAAGGAGAAGAAATAATTAGCCCAGATATTCAAACAAGATTCCACAAAGTTATTTCTGACTTGCGGATTAGATGGATAATTAGAATTCATCCTCCATTCTGTTTGACATGTTTGTCATTAGCACGGTGTATTTACATGGTCATTAGGCGCCTTTGATGTCGTATTCATTTCATGTAATAGAATGACAGTGAAGATGATGATATTGATCCTGTAATCTGTTTAGCTGATTCCAGCTTTGTGTTCTCTAAGCAAATAATGTACCCCTTATGTATTCAAAATGATGTAATCAAGAAGATGGAAAAAACAAATCAAATTAGAGGAACTGTTGATTTAATTTCATTCAGAAGCCCTATTTTTTTATACAGCTGAACCATACTATTTATACATCTTGTTGCTATATATCAAAGTATATTCATTTTGATGATCAAAGAGAAAAAAAAAATCACTTGGATTTCCAGTGACTGATTAAATTGTATATATTTCATTGTAGTAATCATATTGAAATTTATTTGTAGTTTCTTCTAAAAGTTAGCAGAGGTTAAGAAACGTTATTTGTATTTGCTTTCCTATTTCTAACTTTTAAGATGTCATAAAACAAGATTAAAGATTTTAATTTATTGATTTTACTTCTCATCAATCATTTAAAAAACAAAATATGTAATTTTACAAAAGACTTGGTTTGGAGAGGGACCAGAAAAAAGTGGTGATACCATTGATTGGGCCTTTTTACTTGATATCACTTGATTAATATCTAGATAAAAATATAAAACTATAAAATATCTCATAAGTGACAGAGATATTTCTTATGAATGGCAGAATATATGTTACCCGACAAAATGAATGGATAAATTTACACAAATGATTCATAGTGAAATCAAAATTCTAGCAAAATCAATTTGCAGTGCCGTCAACGGCTTTAGGTTATCACTGGCCGAGTCCATACATTAGGCAGGCCATTAATCATGGGAGACTTTGTTCATAAGTGGATGCATTAATCATGTAGTGTGAGTGATCAATCAACTTTAGAGACACCATAGCTATGAGGAAACGGCAGGTTCCTGTACACAAGAAATCTCAGACACCATGACTGAAGCAATAGTATGTTCCTTTACATAATAAGTCACAGGATATAGGAGTGAACACAAGAAATCTGTTCAGAATGATTGAACAAGAACAAGAAGAAAAAAAAAGCATCAATATTAGGGGGGGGGGAGGCAGAAAAAATGATGACCTTAGCCCCCCCCCCCCTAAAAAAAACCAAAAAAAAAACCTGAGGCTCATAAAACACATACATATAACAAAAATTAAAAAAGAAGAAAAGAAATGTGTTCAGAAATTTGTTAACCTTTTGCATGCTACATAAATTTGATGTACTCTCCCCCCCCCCCAAAAAAAATGATATAATGATATTTAAATAATCCTATGTGGTATGAAAAATTGGAAATTAGTCCGCAGACCCAATATTGTTAACTTTAATATTTTGAATGTTTTAAACAATTGATGAGTAAGTACAATTGTGACAAAAAGTGATTTTGGCATGGAATGAGTTTATGATCAAATCTGGATGGAATTAGTTAGAAATTATAATAACTTCATTATATAAAATATAGTGTCTTTTCATGTGGTAAATCCCAGTGGGTAGGGGACTGATGTATATTCATTTATTGTGTGTGATGAATGTGGCATACAACAATTATATTTCTTTGTTTTTCTCAAAACTGAAAAGTCTGCTAAATTAGTTCTGAATTGATTTTCATTGCAAAATCTCTTTTTCTTTCATTAGTATTCTGTGAATGCTCTCAGGAATTGCAACTTTGTTTTGAAGAAAGAGAATTGAACGGAAAAAAAAAAAAAAAAAAAGGGAGAAGAGTTTGAATGTTAGGAAAGTATGATTTAACTAAGGAATCTATATCGTAAAATAAAGCCACCATTTTGAATATTTAAACACTTTTGCAATTACTCTAGATGGAGAGAAGGAAAATGAAATATTTCTGCAGATGGTGTGTTATAGCGTGAATACAAGTATGAAAGGAACATATCCATAGCAGTGGGGGATGCCCATTGCAATTTGATTGCTCTTATTGGTAATATGGACGAGATGCCACTGTGTAATATCAAGAGAGCTTCGGAGGTTCCGCCAAGGAATTAATCATAGCGTGTTGATTTTGAACTTGAATCGACACATGTTCTCTTGTGAGTGGTTTTAATTCCTTCTCGCTGCTCATTTATGCCATCTTAATGTCTTGCGGTGAGAAGAATCGACTGTTGTATCAAGCCATTGTGGACCCACCTACAGCTGCTTTGCTTCTTAAACAGTTTCCTAAGCAAAAGGTCCTTCAACTAATTGAAAGAGTTTGAAGAAATGCTTGAATAGAAGGGAAGAAAAACAGCAAAACAAAAACAAGGACCCTGGTGTCAAATATGATGTTTAGTAAAGTTTCAGGTGCCAGAAGACAAAAGCACTCGCCGCAGAGCCGAGAATGTATCAATGCCTCCCCCGTTACGACACTCCGTGTTCCTTGGTTTGTCTTTGAGTCATTGTGCCCGCCTACCCAACGCTAGACCTTTTCATCCCCGGCCGGCACGCACTGTGGCCCTCCCACTGAGTAATTGCCTCCATGGGCCCGTATTAATCCCACCAATTGGAAAATAATTTCATTCACTCCAAATATTCATCAGTCTTAATTCGCACCAATAGCCCCTGGGTCCTGCAGACTTAGTGCATTGGTTTGCCTGGCTAGTGTATAGAGAGTTTGTAATCATGAAGGGATTCGCCTATTCAGATCAGTGGTGGCTTCAATTGGATTTTGCCTTTCCTAACTTCAGGCTTTTTGAGCGCCTCTCTCTCTCTCTCTGTCTCTCTGTCTCTCTCTCTCTCTCTCTCTCTCACACACACATTCACTCTCTTATGATATTGTAGTTTTTCTGTGCATTCTGCTTGAAGCTTTCTTTTCTCCCTTTTTTTTATCATTTCATCGAGGAAGAAGGAAACCTTTTTTTAAGCACCTCTACCCCATTGTTGAATATCTTTTATGCAACACATTTTATTTATGGGAATTGTTTGGCTTTGATTTGTTTTAAATCTCATTAATGTGACTTCCTCCTCTTTATGAATTAATTGTACCTCATTCATGCCCATCTTCTTTATTCTATTGTCTCTGTATGAATCTCTTTTATGCTTTCTATAATTTTCACACCATGTGACAATTGGACTTTCTACAAACAATAACATTATCTATAAACCATTGTGAAAGTCATAGTACTTTTTATGTAAGATCCTCTCAGATATAAACTCATTTATTTACGAGGAAACAGGTTTCTTTTGCTTTTTCTGCATCTTGCCTGCCATATCAACAACCAAATGCCTCTTACCCATTTGCAATCTCAACACCTGTTCCAGTGACACCTTTCTCTTTATTTGGAGTATATTTATTTTATATTTTTTTAAAATCAACAATCTCTTTCTCTTTTCCTTTACATACCTTACATCTATATATATCTCTCTTTCTCTCCCTGACCCTGCCCTCTTTCTGTTACTACTACTGTATAAGTGGTTATTTTCACGAATTTCGCGAGCCAGTCATTGTGAAAATTTCAACTTTAGTACAAGGCTATTAATAGTAATGAAGTCATCACCAAAATCGTGAAATTTTTCTCTCGCGAATTTCCCCAACTAGTCCAAAATCGCGGAAACATCTGTACGCGAAAATATTGGCTTATACAGTATTCTCTTTCTCTCTCATTCTCTCTCTATGTCTCTCTTTCACTCTCACTCTCTCTCTCGCTCTCTCTTTCTCTATCTCTCTCTCTCTCTTCCCTATCTCTCTCTCTCTCTTCCCTTGTCTGTAGTATCCATCTTTACCAATCCCCTCTTCTCTCCTTAAATCTGCATCAGTGGTTCTCCATTCCCTCATCTATCAAATTTAAGCTTGTTATAATGTTTGCTCCCCCGTTTCCCCTCACCATAGCACGCACTTGCTAATGAAATTTATTCACTTAATGTGGGGGACCCCGTTGGGCCTGCACCGTTTAATTTCTAAAATGCCTCCATTTTCGCTCCAAATAGTGTCGGTTTATTCCAGATTGAAATGACTTAGATCACCTATTGGACAAAGGAAACTCCAAATGATAACTGTTACTGGGAATTATTTGATAAGAGAAATTCAATACTCTTGAATCACTAGTTTTCTATATTTGTTTCTTCAAAATGTATTTACCCTCTGTGCCTTTATTTGAAGTTATACTTTAAACATGTTTTTACATATTTCTTTTTTTTTTCTAGATACAAATAAAATAAAATCATGATTTATGATCGTTTGTGATCAATTTATTGTTTTCATTTTTATCTTCATCAAACAAAGTTGTTTTTTATCACAGGTGAACATTTACAAAAATAATTTATGAGGATTTAGCATTAAATAACATAGAAAATTTATGATTAAAGTAAAATTTTATTTATTTGGAATTTCAAATTTCTCTCTAAAAAATGGTTCATCAGTTTATTTTCAAGTCTCCAGAAAAAAATGAATTTCATATTTTGTATAACTTTAAATTATAGAGAGAGCAAAATAATTTGAATTTCACATTACAAGGAGCAGGTGAAATATTAGAATTACGTTATTTTTCAAATCTATTATAGTTGTACATATCCCTCATGCATGTATTACCACATGTGGTAGATTTCATTAATTGCGTTTGTTCAATGATATATATATATATTTTTTTTAATGATGCATGCAAGGGAATAGTAAATGTGCTTCCACATTAAAAAAACCCCCCCAAAAAAAACACTATCTTATACAAAGAGACACTCATATTTCCTTAATAATACAATGCTGCACAAACTCATTTTAGATTTTATAGGTTGCATACCTAGAAACCAAATCTCTCTGAACTTGAAACCTTTCCCTATTCCCCCATATCCTTTCCACAAGAGTCAATCCTTTCACCCTTGACTTGATATACTCCCTGTTTATAGGATCATTATTTCCAGGCCGTAATTCAAACTATATCAAGAAACAAGCCTGTAAACCGCGCATCAGACATCTCCCTTCCTTGTAGGAAGCATCGGTTTTGGCGTATTTTATTGCCCGGCTACCCCTGCATCATTGATGAGGAAAAATTCATATTTTAGAGGCTTCTTTTTTCGGGTGATTTATGAAAGTGATGGGATTTGCACAACGGTGCCAAGAAATTGAAACTTGAGCATTCTTTCTCATTAGTCAGAAGCCACTGATACCCGCCTTGGGACCCCCACCACAGCAACGCCAGGCAGCGGGTGTCTTCAAGTATTGATGAACTATCTCCATGCTCTTCTTGCTTCACCCCTCTCTACCACTCAATATCTTTCTCTTTATCTCTCTCTCTCTTTCTGTCTCGGTCTTCCTTTAACCATAAAAATCCTGCCTTTTTTCATTATATAACATAAAAAAAATTTGTCACATTTCTTTCTCGGCTCCCTCCATTAGTTATTCATTCAGTTTCAGTCTCATATATTTCATTAGCCTGTCCCGATTCTATTCATGCTGCCTCACATCATAACTCTTTAAAAAACTTTCTTTCTTTCTCCCCGTCTTTCGCGCACACACACTCTCTTCTCCCCCCCCCCTATCTCTCTCTCTCTCTCTCTCTCTCTCTCTCTCTCTCTCTCTCTCTCTCTCTCTCTCTCTCTCTCTCATTCACACACACACACACACACACACACACACCTTCACTAACACCCACCCACACTTATTCTAGCTCTCTTTACTTTACTCTTTCTCTACTCACATGGGTCATTGTATTCTCTTTGTACCCCCCCTCTCTCTCTCTCTCTCTCTCTCTCTTTCTCTGTTTCTCTCTTGTTCATCTCCTTCTTCTCTCTATTTCTCTCCATCTCTTTCCCTGAGCATCTATCATCCTTTCTTTGTATGTCAACCAAGAGGATGATTCTCCCCCAATGAACCATAAAGTGGTTAGGATATCATTTGTATTCATTGCTTAAAGTTTGGGCTTATAATTTCAAATGTCAAAGGAGAATATTATTTAGATGTTTCCTGTGTTAGATAGTTACAAAAACTTCCCATGTAAAAGGGTAAAACCACATGTGCCTTTATCCAGCCCCCCCCCCCATAGTATTTGTTTTCCTTCAAGCACATTTGGAAAGATCCTTGGCCACAAAAATTGGAATGAAGAAACTGTATTATGTAGCTACATCAATTTTTCTCTTTAAAAAGATATAACCACAATCTGTGGGTCTTTAGACAAAGATGGCAATTGATGATTATTTGTTCATTGTTCATTTTTCTGTAAGAACCACATTTCACGGGCGAGACATTTGATACAGATATTCCAATAAATGAGGTAATGGTTTGTTTGTAGGTTTTAGACCAAGGGAGTAATATGCTTGGAATCTGGATGATATGAAATCAATCCAAGGACTTTGTGGGCATGATAGTCGTTGAAGAGCGCAATCTCGGCGGTATATGATCTGTGATCCCCATCTCCATACGTCCGCTTAACACCCGGCGATACCTCGATGAGCCCGTCCAATGAATTTGTAATTTTGGCCGGAGACCCGAGGGTTTTCTCCTTGCTGATTTCTCCAGGGAGGGTGAGGGAGTCCCCGTTTACCTCCAATTGTTGCTCAGCGGAGAAGGAAAATTGGCTCTTCCAGTCGGCTGCCTTGTGCACCCGAGCCAGCAGTCGACATAGGCTGACAGAAAGCCTTCTGAGAATATAAGAACTTCTCCAAAGAATCACAGGCACTGCCTGCATCCAAGCACGGTTAAATGTGATTTAGTCATGGTTTTCCTTGCAGTAATTTCTCAACAGATGTACTCGTGGTAACTCGACGCTGATCGTCACTGCGCGTATGCTTGGCAGGCTGCTCTACGACTTAAGGTAGCGGCGCTGAATGTCGTGCGATTGCGTCGAGCCCTCGTCATGATTGATTTAACGGGGTAATCCATTCCCAGCTCCCAAAAGGGGTTACAAATCACTGCCATGTTTACCTTAGCTTACTATCGTATACCCTCATGCTCTAACAAACCTCACACTCGCACCTTCTCTCTCATTTAACACTCGTTTTTATTCGCTTTCCAACAAATTTTTAATTCATTTTGATCAAACCTCAACCACAAGATTATGGTTTAACTCTCCTCAATTCCTCAAACCTTTCCTTTGTACGGCTGTCACTCAAGACGGCAATTACTAAATGGGGGAGGTGTTTTGGTTTTTAAAGCTCCATGAATAAATGCAATTAGACTAAATTAAATCCCAAGAATATGAAGTGAAATACAGAAGATTTAGTACTTTCATTAGATTTTATTATCTTGTAAAATGAAGTGGACTGTAAGCAGAGCATAAGGTGCACACTTCTTGTTTCATTATTAAAAAACAAATTTAAGCCGTTCAAAATAGTGTAGTATCTGGAACTAAGATTAAGTAAAAATACATGTTAAGTATCATATGGGAATAAGGTATTTACGTAGTTAACTCACAGAAAGAAGGATGTAATAACATCTATCGTTTTACTTAGATTTAAGACCCATCTGTCTCCCAGAATATGATATTGTGAAATAGATAAATATAGAATCATCTGCATTAAGGAAAATGAATAACATTTTGTTACTTTGAATCTGAATGTCCATGATTTTACATTATATACCTCACTTTAAGAATGTTGAATAATCCTGTCCTCTGATTGGTCAAAAGCTTGGTCATGTCTTCAACCATGCCCCCAAAACATCTCATCGGTCAAAAGTACTTGGATTTATGCCCGTTGCCACTCTGGATGCCCCTTAGCAACGGGCATAGTGCGATCCCCATTTGTTTACGTGCATAAGGCTGCTTTGCGCAATGCAATGATTTCAGATACCATAGTTTGCAGCGCGATTTGGTCGCTAATTTAGTTAGTTAGTCTAAATTAGACCATGTATGTTATTTTTAGATCCCCTTGTTTTTCGACATATAAACGATATATTGACTGCTTTTATTTTCGGGGCATGGCGGTTTCTAGACTGCTCTCGGGAACTTCCGAATCTGCCATAACCCGCGAAATGCGGTCTTGGGTTATAGCAGATGCGGAATTTCCCTTGAGCAGTCTAGAAACCGCCATGCCCCTCAAAGCAGTCAATATATCTATACGAGTGGAGTAGAATGAGATAAATGGTTTTCATTTAAATATACATTGTATATATATTTTTTTTTCATTTTTTATTTATTTATTTCTTTCTTTCGGGGGGGGGGGGGGGGGGGGCTTGTAGAGTATGTGCCTATTGAAGCTTGCGAGAAGAACATTATTAAAAATATTACTAAATTAATTACACAATACCCCCTTCCTAGTTATACTTGGAGAAAAAAGGAAGTATGGTTCTCTTTAAATAAAAGCTTAGAAAATTATAACAACCAAAACTATATAAAATATTAACCCTAAAACTTACAATAATAACTAAATAACCAATGCACCTAGCCAACTTGGTCGTCGAACCAACAATACAACTCAACAAATCTGGAGAAACAAATAGAAGGAAAACGCCCTCTATACATCGCCTGGCGAAAACCTTCGGATCTACGAAGGATATCACGCCACTAAACCAACAACAATTGAAAAGCTACTGATGCCCATCTGAAAATATCTTAAACTATGAAAGATTATAGGCATCTTGCTCTATGATGTTTTTTTAGTAAATTTGAATTGGATGGAAAATCTCCCCATTCACCCCCTTTTTTTGGGGGGGGGGGGGGTTGAGGAGGCTTTGAAGGTTTCTCACATTGTTTAAAAAAAAAAACCTTTACTAGATAAAAGTATGATAAAAGTATGGCTTTCCATGAAAGCAGAGAAAACTTGTTAGATCCATCCCTGGAAGGCATCTCTAGATCATGGTATAGAGAATGAGAGGGAAGTTAAACTTTCAAAGAATGTTTGTTTTAATTTTTTTCTCATCAAAAGTAGAGAAAACCTATAAGATTAAAGTGTAATTGAAAAGGTAGCCATCCATCCATCCCTTGAAGAAAGTTTGAAGGCATTGATCTAAGAGAGCAGCATCTGCATCATCATCATCATCATCATCATCAGTGCAATGGCCTACCCACCACCACCTACCGAGATGATCCTATAGCGGTAGTAGTGCGGAGGATGTCCTATTAGTGTAGAACAGAGTCTCTGACTCTACTACACCTGTTGGGAACAGCTAAAACCGATGTTCTCCCCGCTCCCCGGCCGCTCGCCCAGATTAGTTTCTTAACACGATTACTCTGATCTGCTTTCACCAATATTAATCTGTCCATGATTTCCCCGAAGGCGTCACCATATTAGATTCGCCCGTTCCTCTCTCTCAGTGCCTGGCCGGAGAAGAGGCTGCTAGCATCGACGCTCTTTTAAGCCTCCCCGAAAATGACATTTATGGGAGCCGTTTGGATTTAATTTTTACAGGCTGATTTCCCCAAAGACGAGTGCTGGGTGTTTAACACATCATTGATTGTTTCTTAGGAGTTGTTTGGATGAAAGAGGAAGCGTTTTCGATGAGGGCTTAAACAATTTAGCTAACATTAGATGGGCCTGTTTAGGTCGTAAAAGATGCTTCCTTTTTTAATGCATGATGAGGTGTAGCTTTCCCATTGAAGTGTATTATGTTACAGACAAAGCTGTTTAATCATGCTAACATTTAAAGTATAGTCTTCAAACAAATTGAATGATTTGGTGTATTTCTTTGCATTGATTTTGTACAAGGTATATCGGTTAGTTGCAGATGCTCTTTTAATTTGATGGTATTTACACTTCTCTTTCAGAAAGATGTGTCAGTGTATGAGGTCCATTTGGCAAAATCAAAGAAGCTGAAATATTTGTCAAATGAATATCAATTTCACTTAAATCAAACTCAGAAGCAATATCACAATTATTACTTTATCAAATTGTGTTTGTAGTCTTATTTGTCTCAATTTTTTTAAAAACATCTATTCTTCACAATGTATACATTTCTTTGAAAGTGCATTTTCCATTGTCTTTGCGGCTTTATTGTATGAAAGTGCAAGGAGAACATCTTTGATCTTTTGTGAGTTCAAGTCACCTTTCTTCACTTTACCCCTTCGTAAATAAAAGATCATTGTATCATCTGCAAATTGGTTTACCTCTAATGAACTTAACCGACGTGATCAACATCGGGCTATTATCTTTGCCGAGAATCACATTTCCATCTCAAAATGGGGTTGATTCCTTTTTTGACACTTCCACGTGCAATTATTCTTAACCCAGTTTCTAAATATTATTCTAGGTTTGTGGAGCTTGCAGGGTGTGCCCAGGGGTATGTGGAATTGATATAAAGAACGTGGTTCTCCGGACAAATAACCTACAAATTGTACCGTAAACAAAACCATATGGCCAAGTCATACTCTTGTTCGTTTGTGGAGGTTTGGCTGGTTTAGTGATTGGAGCACAGATTTCAACATACATGAACATGTATAGATTATATTTAATGTTACAGAAACAAAACTTTGCATTAAAAAAATAATAATATTTACAAATTTAGAGATCAAATATTTTTCCTCAAATCATCCCAATACGCACAGTTTTGTTTTATATTAGTAATTCAAAATTTGAAAGATAACAAAATGATATGGCTTCCTTCAAAGGGTATTAGGTCATTATATTCCTTAACACAGAGTAACTGCTTTGAACAGTCCTTTTCTTGATAATATTTCATGTAGTTTTGATAACAAGTGAACAACCTGTACAACTTTATTGAGCAGTGATTATAGAAAAATGGAAATATGAATGAAATGGTCATAAAACAGTATAAAAGTTCCATAGATATCTGGCTAATCGAGAGGCAGAAAGGCGTAAACTCGAATTTCATTACAAAGAATTAACAACCTTCTAGCAGTGAAATGATCCAGATTTAACCTAAACTGACCCCTGTGTAATTAAAATAGATGCCTATCCTCTTTGCCTCAAGGTGTTGTTACAGTTTATTCTATTGGTGCAGGTTGATTCTGTAAGAGGCGGTCAGCTATTGTGATCCTATCAGAAAGGCTGTATTAGATTTCTAAACAGGATAAGGGTAAGATGGAGTAGGATGGGGTAAATAAGGAAAGCAAAAGGAGAAGGCTTTTTTTTATTTTTTTATTCTAAGAATGTAAAAAGCCATCCCCACCCAATCATACTTTCAAAAAGAATTAAAAATAACAACAGAGCAATTACAAAGCAAATATGAAATATAGATAAGAAAATTAAAAACGAACCACTATTTCAATTGATAATTGAACAAAGAGCCCTCACATTTAATTGTCCATTGATATTTCAAGAAGAAATTTTAATAAAAGGTTCAAGAATGCCTTTCAAAAATTTGATAAATTGATTAATCACAGTTGATTTGAATTTGATTCAATTTGAGTTTATGTCATCTCTCGTCATATTCTATTGACTGTCATGATATTCTATCATGACAATTGGAGTTACCTGGCATTACATTTGTTTAAAATCTTGCTTCTTAAACATACAAAAAGAAATAAAACTAGGCCATATTTTTCTTTCTCCTGCAGTATGAATATAAAATTATAGTATGGATACTGTTAATCAGGCATGTTATAAGTGGAATCACGCTCAGAAAAAAAAAAATCACATGACCACAAAAAATGTTCGGACAAAGTTGAGGCTTTGAATGATGCAGAAGTGGTGCCTCCCCACTGTTTGAAATAACGTGATTATGTTATATGTTAAATTAATGAACCGGAAAAGTACTTTGAACTATAAAAGGAGTTGCAATATTATTTTGTGTTGTGGTGTGGGCTGAAGCTTTTGACAAATATTTTGTATGCATTGAAGGCCTGAAGTAGTACTTCTAAACTGTTTACAAGGGCCCATCACAAAGGGAAATTACAATGTAGGTTCAAAAGATTTCTGTTCACGGCTCCATTTTTCTCTTTCTCTCTTTGTTAACAACTCCCAAGGTTAAGTGATTTGTGTATGTAGCTGCTGATCTTTTCTTGCCCAAATCAAAAGGTGTAACCATTAGAATTTTCTGCTCAGCGTCACCCGAATGCGGGCTAATCCTGCGTGCTAACTTTCGCGGTCCCTCGCTTCGGAGGGGTGTAGAATTTGCCCAATCAAGTTCACCGGACGTTTGTTGTGATTAGCTTAAGCAAACACGGAGGTGGGCATGGTGCGTCTTTCTTCGCCAGCTTCGACTCCCTCTCTGGCGGTTTCTTTTGAAGCAAGCATACTTTTATCCGATAAATCACAAAAGAAGTTTTTGTCTCCATCTCTGCAACTGATTTCCATGTAATTTATTCCATTCAAATCAGTTCACCTTTACAAACAGGTATTGAAATTGATCTGGGATTTTATCGCTTTATCGGCTTACATGTGTTTGGTAGACTATTGACATGGTTGCCTTTTATCACCAAAGAAAAAGTGTTATCAAAGTAATTTGTTCAGAAAACCCAACAATATGGAAGAAATTATGCAGCAAGTAGTTACAGAGTTCAACCACAGTTTGAATCAGTTTGATTTTCTGTAATTAGATAAAAACACACTGTAGAAAACATATCTCTCAAATAATAATAGAATTTTTATATATTAAATTGTTCTTCTCAGAAATTACAAGTACAAGTATGAAGAATTTTCTTAGAATTTTCTTAGAATATGGTTTGTGCAAATGTTTTATTTGTCACCCAATCTCAGGATTATGACCGCGTCATTTGAAATGAATAAAAATGAGACTCGCGGAGATCCAGAACGGCCAAGATTTCTGTTAAGGAAGGTTTAATGTCAAGTAGCCAATGTAAAGCCACTTGTTTCTCAAACTTGAATTATGCCTTTCTGTAAAATTGAGGTGGTTAATTCACATGAGTATGATTTGAATTAATTATAGTATGTCTCTGACAATCCTCTCTCAAGGTCACAATACCAAGGGTACTTTGACTTACATTTTACACCTTGGCTTACCGAGATTGTATTGATACTATACACCTCTGAGCACATTGTTGACATCTCCCCTCTCACACAGCTGAACTCTATTTGGTTACCACTAATACCATCAACTAGAGAATGTTGTTCCTTTGAATCGTCCAATGTTGATTCGACTGCACCTCTCCCAAATTCCTTGACACCTGTTTGGGACACCTTGGTGTTATGCTTGCACCCTATCCCTCGCCCCTCCCCCTCTATTGTGTTCCCGTCTTGTGAGTCGCTGGGTTTCCGCTGTGTTCGTGGTCCGCTCTCGGGAGCAGAAGCTGTGAGCAAGCCTGGAGTGACTGTGCTAATTGCCTCCAACTTCCCACATACCCTCCCCTGGATACCGGTCCGGTGGAGGTGCAAGGCGGGGCCGGGCGCAGCCGCCACCCTGTTTACCCTCTCCCCAGGCTCCCGTGCGCGTGACGGTGGAGGCCCAGGGAGGGGGACATGGAACAGGAACTCCTTATCAAAACGTTTCATCAATGCACATGTGAGCCATTCTTGAGATGCTGTTTGTTTCCTTCTTCCTGTAAAGACTCTTGATGCGGAAGATGGTTTGGAAATCAATAATGAAGGGGTGGGTATGTTACATCTAATGAAGATAATGAAGTATTGATTTCACCTGGAGGGGTATCCATATAACAAAAGGCATTTAATATAGCAATAATCTGCATATCCATGTGGTGAGTGATTATTGACTGAGCTGTATCAAAATTGGGAGGGGTTTCATAGAGGCAAGGAGCTACCTTCATGCTTGACTTACAAACTTTGTCCACATCTTGAGGAGATGTGAAAACACTTTTCCTCAAGTTAGGTTTTTTATTGAAAGTCTTTGTCTCTCTGCCCCTATCTTAATATGGTTCTGTGTTGCTCAGTATCTCTCCCCTTTCTCTCTGTCCATCTCTGTATCTCTTTTTGGTCTCTCTCTCCCTGTTTGTGTGTGTGTCTGTCTGTCTGTACCTCTCCCTGTCGGTCTGTGCGTCTGTCTCTTTCTCTCCCTCTCTCTCTGTATATCTTTCCCTTCTCTCTCTCCTTGTCTTTCTGTCTTTTTTGCGTTTCCCTCTTTCCCTCTCTCTATCCCTCTCTCTGTTTTACTTTCCATGTCTGTCTCTCTCTCTCAATGTTTGTCTCTCTTTCTCTCTCCCTCATTGACTCTTGGTCTGACCATTTGCTTGTCATAAAGACTTGCTGTTACAAAGACTTCACAGCTCTATGCAAGTAACACTAAATTTAATGATACTAGCTTAAATCTGTCCATGTCAATGATGTTCGTTGGTTGATGAGGCTATGTTGTTCAGATGAAAAACGTAAAATATTCCTCTTGGGGAAACTGCCATAAAATCCTGATAGCGTGCAATTACAGCCTCTTTCCTATTTTCTTTTCGTAAGCCAACATTTCGACCTCCATCTGACGCTGGTTTTCTCACCGCAGTGACATCAAATCAGCGTGCGTGTAGCAGTGGGTGATTATGTTTGTTGATTCTCTGTTGCCCAACTTGTTAAGCTGTCTCAAGCTCCTCTTCAAAAGAAGAGAAGGGAATTTGGTAAAGGTGTTACTTCGACACCCCCTCAAACAGTAGGCATCTTGCTACATTGCAATCCCCATTCATTCCGAGTGTCACGACCTTGAGAAAAAGCTAAATTAGATTCGCGAGTTTCCCTCACAAAAGGATCGACTTGTTATCTTTTTAGGGAAGATCGGAGGGGGTTATGTTTGGGAAGATCGAAGAGCGTTTTCATTTTTTCATGCTTGACGTTTCTCAATTTGAATGAACAGCAGGCATGCTTGGCAATTCTTTAACTGTAAAGTGTGACAACATGCACAGATATGCTCTTGTTTGCTACAAGAATAAAGAAGTTTTAATTCAAGTGGTGAAATTCCTCATTGAGAACAATCAGAGTTGATTTTGCCATCATGCTGATAATTTTATTAATGAAAACCATTGGAATGGAATCATCGGAATTGGACTAGATCTATTACATTGCAAATATGTTTTCCTGAGTGTTAAATCTGTGGAACAACTTGTTAGTAGTTATTATTTAGGCTCTGTGTTTGAATGACAAACTGGTTCAAAAGTTTATTTTCCATTGATTGAAAGATTAATGGTAACTTTATATTTTTTAAATTCTGCTTACTCATTTAATTGTTAGGTTTTGTAATACTCTCTCAAATTTGTGTATGATAATGGAATATAAGAAAAGTAGATTCTTTCATTTAAGGAAATTAATATCTATGGTCATTACAATAGAAATTAACAAGTTGGAAAAAAAAATAGAACGCAATGCTTTTCCTTCTGTCTCTATATATTTTATGCTTCAATATTTCTACTTAGGCCTCACTTTCTTCTCTCTCTCTCTCTCTCTCTCTCTCTCTCTCTCTCACTCTCTCACCCCTTTTATCTTTCCCTCCCTCTCTCCCTCCTCTTTTTCTCTCCCTCTCTCTTCCCACCCAGCTGCAAAGGACGAGATATTGATTTGATAATTCTTTCTCTAACGCATCCACTGTAATCTTTACCTTAGGCAGTGTATGATTGATTCAGGCTTGCCATACCTAGACAACCATGAGAGAAGTCACTCTTTTATAGATCCTTTCTTGCCCCTGTTTTCATTATCTTTTTCTTACTCATGGCCATTCTAAATAGCTGTTTCCATATTTTTGTCTTGTTTTTAGAGGTGCTGCTTCTATTACAACTGCTCCGGGTTAGATAGTTTGTATATTAAGGAAGAAAAAAGATATACTTTTTTTTTTCAAATTTGTATTACCTCTCTTCTGTATTCACCTTTGAGATTGTCCTTTTATATACATGTTATCTTTCATCTTTTAGAAAAGTACCTAAATGTGATTGAAAGAATTAGCTTTATGCATTCAAGCAAAATCAGTGTCTTTTTTCATTTGTCATTTTATGAAAGTTGCCAATTTAAAACATAGATAGGAAGATTGCATACATTCAAAATAGAAATATCATGAATTATATTATCAATCACATAATTAAAAAAAACACATCTTAAATTACGTTGTACTGACTGGCATTCAATTTTACTTGAAACAACAAAAGGACAAAGATTAATATCCTGCAGGGACTCCAAACACTATCGCATGCTCCATCTTTGGAAAACTGACACATAGAGAATAAAGTAAAGAAAAAAATATGAAAATAGTGCTGCGACTCATCTTGAAACAAAAGACACGTCATGGTGACCCCCAAGTCTGCCTCTCTCATCATATTAGCATCATCATCAAACTCCTCCACAACAATGGGAGATGATTGGAAGGCAATCACCCCATCATTTCTCCATCATCAACTCGTGATATTCCTTCGTCCCCTGATGTCAATACCAGTCCAATCGAGCTTACATGTGTTCTCTGCTTGTTGGCTGATTTGTAGGCATCGTCTTGGGCTAATGAGCCGTGTCCTTGCCTTTTCCGAAACGAAGAGCCCCCTCTTTCGCAACCATTGTTCCAAGAACGTCCCATCCCCGTTGACGAAGAACACGAAGGTGACGATGATGAGGAATCAGGCTGTGTCAAGGTCCTACGATTGAATAATCATTTCTGGGAGCTAAATTCGGGCTGACAAGGACTGTAGCATGTACTTAAGGATCCAAGTGGGGGATGGAGGTATACTGATTGTCTTGCAGAGGTACCTTGCTTAATGACCATGGAGTGAAGTCACTGTACTAAGATAGGGGCATTAATCCATGTGGAATACATTTTTGTAGCTATGATTGGGCTTGGGATATGCGGGACTGATAGAGGTCTAGGTACCCTTGCTACTGTGGTTAAGGTCTAGGAGTCCTTGGAAGGTTGATGACCAGAAGAAACTTGTCTTGTGGTCATTAACGGAACACACGCAAGATGTACTTTTAATCAAAGCCTTCTGATGCATTAGAATTTTGCTACGTCAACTGCACAATCTTTTATTTTAGTTTGTTAGTTTACCCAATCTCCCAATTTTGAATTACTGTTCATTATGGTCAACAGTCAAATGACTATCTACGGAACCATTATCGGGTTGCAAATCTTCTTCTTTTTTTTTCCAACCATTATCATCAGCATCTTGGTGGCACTGTGGATAAGTGGTTGCTTAATCGTAGGATTATAAGATGTCATTACGGTTTTCAAAAGGACGATAGACCCTTTTCAATGCTCTTTTTTTTTTTCTTTTCTTTTTTCTTTTCTTTTTTCTTTTTAAAGTTTTTTTTTTTTCTCATGGCTTTAAATTTAAGAATCACAGATTTAAGTCCTAGTTAATGATGGCAAATTTTACAAAAGCTTTTTAATTTGATGCATTTGTGTTTGAATTCATGTGTATAGGGGGTGAATCTTTTACTTCATTTTTTTAATTAGTTAAGCAGAAGTCAATCAAAACGTTAACTAAAGAAGAACCACAGTTTCTATGATTGTAGTAGGATGGCAAAGCGATAATAGCAGCCCAATTTTCAAATAAATATATATTTCTTCTAAAGAACATGTGTTTATCTCTATCTCCATCAGTATAGCTCAAAGACCATGAAGTATAGATCCATCTTTGTGCTCACTGACCATACAATAGCATATCATGCAATCTGTATCTGGATCTAGCAATATGAATTACGATGATGTTTGCAGGAAGATTTGTTCAAAATTATCATTTTCCATATTGAAATTGAATTTCCAGATGTCAGAAGAGATGAAGAAAATTTTGTTTTTAAAGTTGATATTAAGTTCCTACAAGTTAACCATTCATATACATATTCGTAATATTAAGATCTTATATTGAGATAATATTAGGATCCTAATATTAAGATATAAAGATAATATTCATTTTTGATGCATTTGACAAAAAGGACAATCGTGTCTTGCTGTGGACAATGCCTTATTAAATGCCACCATATTGCACTAAGTAACCTTCACCTATTGTTTTTAAGAACCTGGTGCTTATAGGAATGAGATTTTCAACAGTCTCCAGGTTAAAAACCCCCTCCACCTCAAAGGTCCAATATTTAAATAAACTAACCTAACTTTTCATTTATAATAACTGCACAACTTTGATGTAGATCCAATGGACCAGCACCACACAGGACCAGACCTTTACAATAGACCCAAATTAGTTGAATCACTAAAAGTGCTATTGACTTCTTGCAATTAGTATGCGGTTTAATACAAATCACACACCCTTTTCCTACGAAGGTCTCCTTTGCAAGTATTCCGCGAACAAAACTAACTAATTCCCTAATATTTGTCCAACTATTGTAAAAGATTGCAACATTGCAATCAAAAGTCTCGGTTACAGAAAAATCACTTTATGGCAAGAAGTAAAATACGAACCAAACCTCACAAAAGTATGACCTTGTGTAAACTTGTTGCATAGGTCATTTACATCTGCCAATCTTAACTTAACACAAAGCGCATCCCTTTTCCTGAGTAGAGGAGGAGGAGGGATGTTTTGTGATCTTTGTTTGTTTGGAAAATGATTTATGAAATTTTGAGCCTAGTCTAGCATGCAACCCTAAAGTAGTTTAAAGACTTTTTTTGTTGTGGAAGAGTTGGGGGATCTATGTGTGGGCTGATAGAGCTAAGATTAATTGCCAATTTCACCTCAATGTTCATTACACGTAACTCAAATGAGCCGTTACATTTGCTTTCACAAACTTTGAGAACTGGTACACGCATAATGTGAGGCATACTTCACATTACAGCTTACTTTCATGAAAGGATTAGAAGATGAATTATGGGATTTTACAAGCTTTATCTTTAGAGATTGTAATTTATTTCTACAGTTTCAAAGGTTATTTGAGAGTATATCATCAAAAATTAATATATTTATACTTTTATTTCTTTTCTTTTTTTCTTTTTTTTAAATATTTCTAACCATATATTTGAAGAAAAAAAAAAATCTAACAAAATATTTATGGAATGACTTTTAAAAATCTTATAACGCAGAGATTAAGAAAGAGATAAAAGGGGAGAGGGATAAAATTATACAGAGCAAGCTATAGTATAGTGCAATAATACAGTAGTGCAATAGGAATGAGAGAAAGACAGAGAAATGGAGAGATATAGAGAAGAGGAAAAGAGAAGTGAAAAGGGGAAGGGAGGGGTGTTGGTATAATATATATAAATTTGCATAAAATAAAGATAAACAGAGATGGAGAAAAGCAGGAGATATAATGAGGGGATGGTCTGGGGAGGGGGCATCCGTGAAAAACAACTTCTCATTGGAACCCCATCCCCCCCCCCAAAAAAAAGAAGAAAGCTATAATAAAAGGGGCAATCTTTAAACTTGATGTCATCTGTGGTGGGAAGGCACCCTATCCTCATTCAAGAACAACATGTAGGCTTGCAAAGCAATTGATAAAAACACATTTAGGATATGAGAGGTTTTGATGCATGGATGCGGTTTGCTCCTACCCCATTGACTTGCTTTGTGCTCCGAGAGGATATAGCAAATGACAAATCTCTTGTTTGCGTAATGTTCAAAACCAGAAAGCTATAGTTCTTGGCCAAATGTACATCCTGTCATTACGTGCTTCCTTATTGTTCGAGACCAGAACGTTCGGCCATTTTGACTTTTTGAGGTTTTACGCAGAACAAAGCAGGGGTTGGTTTGTGGATTTTTCTCCCATTATTTCTTGTGTGATATTGCCTGCCATTAGCACTTAAATGCAAGGTTGATTAAAAGTAGTTAAAGGTATTACAGAAAAAGTTATGTGGTAACTTTTTGTGTTTAGTTTATTAGATATAGCTCCAAGACATATTTAGTTTTTGATCAATAATTAATTTTCACGAGATATTAGTCTGTAGATATGAATGAGGGCTTCATTGGGTAGAGATGATAGGAACTTTTCTGAGGTCTAAAGTTGGAAAAATAATTCATGTGCAGCAAAGGCATGTATGAATGAATATTGTAAAGCCTTGTGCGTTATTTAAAAAATATATATATCTTTGCAACTGTAGTGCTATTACAAAATGTATCAGATGAGGAATAATACATAGTACAAACAATTATTTTTTGTATGGTCTATTTCGGTCAGAACCCAAGGATAGACAATTTTAAATGTTTACTTTTATTTTAGTCTATATCAATACAGAAACCTAGGTCTCTCCCCTATGTCAACATACAAAATTAAACTGCAACAAATAACACAATAAAAATTGATTGATCTTTTCTTCATGTCAGTTTTCATTTAATTAATCTCCTCTTTTTTCCCCAATTCATAATTTCAGAGATTCTAAATGACTTCCGCAGGTCTATTGACAGCTGCCTCTCTTAGAACTAAAATAGAATTATGTTTTGCAAGAGAAAAACAACAGAATAAACATAAACAATACAGAAAATCACTATTTGCTCAGAGAGTTCATAATAGGTTTTCTTCAGTGCATTTCACGGCTCTCCTCCCATGCAAAGAAACAACTAGGGCATATCAGCTGTAGATGATTGTCGCTGTAAAGTTTGGTGTTCCCCATTCTCGGTCAACAAGCATTGTCATTGGGGCTAACATCTACAAATTATTTTGTGTTTCATCTTCTGTGGAGATTACCCCCGAACAAAATAGGGGTGATTAAAACTGGAATGCCATTGTAGCCCAATTTTACATGGCTGTTACTCATAATTTAGCAAATCTACTGTAGAATATTCTCACAGTAAAGATTATTTTGTTTTTTACTTTTGAGAAAATATCATATTTTAGTTGAGTATGGTTTTGATAGGCACTCTGTGTGTGTGCATCAGTCGGTCAAGCAAAGAAAAATAAGATCGTTTAGCTGTCGGGACAGGAACTTCACTTGAACGCGCCATTGGAGAGTAGTATATGAGTCATAGTTGCGTGTAAGAGTGAACTTGATTATGAAAGAAAAGTTTTATTTTATTGATATCCTACAAGTTTATCAGTTTTTAGCATATTCATAAAAAATGATAAGTTGCAAATATGAAATTCATTTTATTTTATTTGCATAAAGCCAAAAAGATTCATCATATACTTTGATTAAAAGAAATAAATACAGCTATTAGATAGAGGTAATTGTAAAATTGATCAAGAAAATGATTGTCAATAAAGAATTATGCTATAAGTAAGCTTTTGTTAGTTTTACTTTTGAACATGGATTAATAATCAGAAATATTCTTTAATGATGATGAACTTTACTTCTATAGTTCATATCTAATATTTTATCCCAATTCTGTTATTTTCATTTGTATTGGATTCGGTATCAAAATAATTACCATCAATGAAGAGTTGCATTATTGTTAACCTATTTGTAGTTTAATTTCACGCCTGGTATAATGGAAAATATTCTTTATAGTTGTAAACAATATTTGATACAAATCCCTATACCCGATGCTCAATGGTTTGAAAAAAAAATCATTAAATATTCTAATAGAGGATTAATTCAACGTTTGTTTGTTTTTTCTCTTCCTTTTTCTGTTTCTTCCATGTTATTGTCTCATCAATCACCAAACAACAGGACTTTATCACCGTAAGTAATGATGTGATTTTTGCAAAATATTTAATGATGTTATTTGCTGTTTTATTGTTTTCTACCTTTATGGAACTATTCTTTTTAATTTTGTTTTTCATCCATTAAAAATGTGATTAAGCTGCTTGACTTTGATTAATAGATGTCGTTTACAGAAAAAGTACAGTGTTATATTTGGGAACAATGGTAATTTACAAGTGACTTCTAGAAAAACTATTTTAATGAGCTATCCAATTATGTGATGTACAATGTATATTATATGTGGGTGTAATGATAATTACTGGAATATGTCAGTTTATGTTAGGAACATCGTTTCTCACTTTCATGTTCTGTAATGCAGTGATTTCAACTTAAAGGGATGCAGTAACATTGAATGATATTCAAATCACAATTTCTTGATTTAGCTCATTTTGTCAACATAATTATAAACTTATAGGTCAGTCTGGTATCTCTTCAAAATTACAAGTTAATTGCTTGCTTTACTTTCGAGATATCAATGATTTCATACTCAAATTTAGTAAACCATCTCGTGGTGGAAAACAAATTGCCATGTGCTTTTCAAGACACCCCACTTCCTGTCGTGTTCCCCCCGACCCTAGTGGGCTGGAGGGTTTGCTGCAAAGGGGTTGAAAATTCACTCGCGTTTGGCTGTTACACTGTTTTGTGGTAGTAAATGACTTCCATTTGATCTGAAATTTTCAGTAGTTTGTTTTTACTATTAGAGCAATATAATTTTATTCATCTTGATCTAATTGCTCTTGTTTTTGAAAGTTACTGTTTCCCTTTAAAGAAAACATGGAAAATGTTGAATAATTTAAAGACTATGATCCAAATATGTTTATTTTGTGCAAATGGTGCTTATAAGATTACTTTATATTATCGACAGATTAAAAAAAATTCTTGTTACCATTTTAGACATCGTTCAACTTTTTTTTTTAATTCAATAACTTATCTCCTGCCTCGCCTCTTTCTTTCTCTCCCTTGCTCTCCGACTCATTCCTGGCCGCGATGTGTATTTCACGCATGAATGCCTCCTGACCAATTGCTCCACATTGGGCGTCGCTAATCGTCGTCTGGCCTGGTTATTGTTGCCGTGGCGCTGCCTCGTTTTCGGCGATTGGGTCACATCAGGGGGTAAGTAAGAACGAAGAGTGTTAACAAGATTAGATCCACAAAAAAAAATGATGAAAACAAGGAAGTTTGGTCTAACAGCCGGCTAGAAATCCTTTCCATTCCTGACCCCTTGTCCCAAACAATGGCATCGTAACGGCAAAGCTGTCATTGTACAAATCGTTATTAGGGGTTAAGGTGGCAACTCTCACACCCTTTTCACTCCGTCCAGGCCCAATCCCATTCATACAATCTTGTGTATTGAGACCAGTAACAAGCGTTAATCATTTGTTCTGCCAACCTCAACTACACACTCTCTCTTTGATTGTATAAATATATTTTTTTTTTTTTAACATAGTACGTTTGACCTTTTGGGTTTTTAATTTTGTATTCAGAGCTGTAATCAAGTGTATTCAAAGTCTATATTTTAAATTGATTGATTATAGGAGAAATGATACAATAATGAACAGATTCAAGATTCCCCAATATTGCCTCAGAGTCTTAACTGACCAAATACTTAAATTCCAAAATATGTACAGTCATTGCATCTTTACTTTTTTTTCTATCATAAGTCTTGTCTCAATCATTTATATATTTTTCAAAATATAGTAATATAAAATCTCCTTGTACCGTCATCTTCTCTGCATCTTATCACTCCTTTACATGGATCATATCTTTAACCCTTTTCCTTTTTTGAGTTAATACCCTTCTGGATGGAAGTAGATGATACAAAATAAATTATCAAGACATGAAACGATATAAAGCTCATTCCAGAATAACACAACGTTACCAGTAAATAATATTTTATCCAGCACACCAACATTTATATGATTGTGTATTATGCAACAGATACCCTCCAAATTCTGCACCTCTTCAAGCAATATTTAGAAAGTGGGTTTTGAACTTTCTATTTTTAGTCTCAATACAGATTATATTTCACATTATTGTTATTATTTTTTTTTAAATATCATATATCATTTTCCAAATCTAATATAGATAGTTATATAAATACTTTGTTGGGAATCATAATAGAAGGGAGAAAAAAAAACTGTATATGCATGTAGGAAATATTGGACAAGACATTTGAGAGGTAAAGAAAGGAAAATACATTTTCCAATCCATTATACTGATTCTGATCTATATCTGGAATAAATTTCTCCTATCTAGACATTGATAGATAAGCATTGCATCTCAAGAAAGAATCTAACAAACAAGTCGTGGAATAAAAGGGAAACGACAAGAAGAAGTGGATGAAATCCCCCTGTTTGCTCACATTGTAGAACACATGTCAATGCCGAAGGACTCGCTGTGAAAGGCACGTCACCGCATTTCCGTTTTATATAGCCCGGGCTGAGAGTTGGCGTAAAGATAGGGGATGAAAAATTCTGATGGGATAAGCCGGACACTGGCATCCTACTCTAACATGTCGGGGGTCCGTCAATGGGCGATTGTGGAGTGGTTTCTTGAGAAGATGGATTAGGGTGCCTACTAGCCCCCCTTGCAGGGTCGGGCGCAACGCATCAATCGCTCATTTGTCCTCTAGAGCCTATTCATTGCCGATCGGGATTCCTTCAAAGGTGTGAAATCGCAGTGTAGTGTTGATGTCTTTAATTGAATTAATCCAGTAAGCTTTATGATTGTGGTCAAGAGAGAGAAAGAGATGGATGGAGAAAGAGAGAGAGAATTACAGAAATAAAGAGATTGTCTACTTTTGGTTATGAATGTTTGGCAAGCATTGATGTAGGATTACATGGGTTTGATGAGAATTAGAGGGAGGAGGAAGCAAAAGGTTTGAAATAAACCTGTTGTCGATCGACACAAAAGCTAGGAATGGTTAGAGGTAAAGATAAGGAGTTGTCTGTCGTACTTCAGAGTTGCATCAATGAGGGATTTAAAGATCTATTCATTGTAAATGGGGATAATAAGCTTTCATTTATGAACCGCTAGAACACCTTTAAAGAGGTGACTGGCCGAATGTGTCCTTGGGTCTCAATTGCATCTATTTCCAACAAAATAACCTACATTTAAAGATTGGGTTTAATGAGGGTGAAAACAACCTCTTGTGCTTCAAATGTTTGTGAAGTTTTTCCGCAATTGAGAATTAAGCCTACAAACATGTTCAGTAAATGTTGCAAGATTAAGAATTTAAGAGAGAATTAAATAAGAAATAAAATTGGGCCATAAACATACCAAGACATACCACCTGAGTTTCCTTGGTATGATTTACAAGTGTTTAATTTGAAGGATAGAGTTTATCGGGGGAAAAAAGGGGGGGAATTACTTAATGTGAAGTATTAAGAGATTTTGCTCCTAATTACCACCAAAATCAGTAATTATTTTTAAAAATGTACAACATCAGCAGGGCCAAATCAATGATGTTAATCTCTTGAGGACATACATGTAGTTAAGTGGAAGGTAGAATTGAAACATTTAATGAAATTCTATTCAGTTAATTACTACCACAATCAAAGACTTCTTATTATGGACCAAAACAACCTAATTAAATTTAAATATTTGTTGCATTTTTGAGGCAGTTGCAAATTAAGCCTAACGGTTTGTCAGATGTTTTGAAGATCATGAATTAAGAAGAAATAAAATGAGGGGTAAAGACTTCATTGATCAATGGAATTGTTAGACCTAATCCTAAATGTTCATAAAATGTTTTTAATATCATGTATTTGAAATAAATGAAGGGTAGGAGGGGTTGTGATAGAATGTTTGGATGGAGAGAGCTTGATCAATCTAGAAATATGCAAGGTCTTAACATTTATCTTAAAACTTGTTAGGATATAGGTAAATAGTTGAAAGCAAAATTATATCTGTTTTCTGTTCAAATAATCTAAATTTTATATTGTGTGTAAAATATTTTTGAAACAATTATGAACTGTATTTCTTCTTGAAAACATGAAAAAAATGTGTATAATTTGGGTCAGAGGCAGTTGCAAAAAGTTTTTATTAATACAAATAAAAATAGGGATTGGCAACTTCACCCAGTATTTGTATTTTACAACTCTTTTGTGGCTGTAAATTGTATGAAATGAGTATTAAAACAAGTGAATGTTTTTAATCATTTTTATGGATTTTGCTGCTTTGGTATTGTGCAAACAGGATATATATTTTTTTTAAAGAAGAAGAAGAAGAAACGAACAAAAAAATCCAGACACGTTGATTTTCATTATGCTCTTCAGGTATGTTCAATTGGAAAGAAAGAAAAAGAAGAGATGAACAAAATTACAGGATTGAAGAAGATTAGCAAAATGTACAACTAGAACAAGGTCACAGTAATCATGTTAACGCTTGCTAAAAATTTAATTAGAGATGAAGAGGTGTTTATTTAATTATTTAGGAAAATTCTCGCCAGCACATTATTGTGACAAAAAGACATTTAATTTTATGACCATCATTATCTTGTAATATGAATGTTTGTGTGAAGTTTTCAGAATTTAAGCCTAAATAATATCAATTATGAATGGAAATCAAGATAAGCGGTAAATATGTTTAGTAATTTCACCTCGATTTTCTATCTATTTTTCTGATACAAAAGATGGAACTTTTTAGGGTTATGGAAAGGATGAACATTACAAAATAGTGTTTATGTGTTGATACATGTGAAAAGCTTTATATAGCAGTTCGGATAAAGCTTTGAAAAAATTGCTTTTTGGGATAAAGAAGGATTTGTATAAACACTTAGGAAAATTCTTGCAATTACATTACTGTAACAAAAAGGCACTTAAGTTTATGAGCCAAATTATTCTCCAATATTATCCTGTTTTTGAGACTTAGCATTTAAGTCTACATGTTTAAAAATACATAAATTTTGAAGGAAAAGCAAGCGATTCCCCCTCTATTATTCTCTACCATACTCTGTTTTCAGTTTAGAAGTAGGGAAAATGAAAATATCATATTCACATTCCTTTATTAACGCATACTAAGATCCCTTTACTCATCAATATTACTTATTCAAGAACCAAAAATAAATAAATAAGCTGGAAAATAATATGGAAAAATAATAATAAATGAGAATGTGTATGGAGTAATTTGACAAATAATACCTGATATATAAGAAGGTATTTTATTCTAGCCTTAAGATAGGGTGAGGTAATTTTGGGTGTGGCAAAAGAGAAAAGAAAAATGGATAATATACAATGTAAGTTGCAAGCTCAAATCTTTATTAGGCTTGCATGTACATTAAAAGGTTCATCTGAACTGCTAGACCACGTTTATTATTTCTGAATAAAAAGGGGATGATGTCTCACTGACTGTAACCCGGGACTGTAAGAAGAAAAAAAATAATCACAATTTATATGGAAAAAATCATTTAAATATTTGGCTTAGGTCAAATCTTTATGGGTTTTTTTAATAAACTTTAAAAAAAATAGTCTTCACTTGCAGACTATGATCAAATTGTGTAAGAGTGTAAATCCCTTGGGGTCTGAGGATGAGCCTGGTTGTTGATGATGTTGTATTCTAAGAGAAGATGACATACCTTAAGGTATCCTCCTCGGACAATCCAACCAACCAACGAAGGCGGTATGACTCTGTCTTATTGACTCATACTACCACTGTACATACATACTGACAATAACTCCACTACTCCCTACAACCCCTAATCCATCTCCAAACAGCATTCCTTCCCTTACTATTCATAGCCTGACAAAAAGAAACCATTGATTTCAGACGTAATCGACAACGACCCGCTTTACGTCGGCTCTTTTTCGTCATCCCCCCCCCCTTTTTGGGAAGATCGCGGAAGAAGGTGATTGATGATTGCTTTTGATTCTCTCTGGTTTGTAAAGAGTGACTGGTAGGAGTGGGGAGGGAGATATAAGTCAATGCCGTCATCACTTTAGGATGAGAACCTCCGCTGCGTTTAGCGCGATCAATGCGGATTACACACTTCTGTTCAAACACAGAGCGGCGTGCGTCGCATGCGTCTTACGCGGCCCAGCCTGGTCAAACAAGTGGCGACTCCTTGAGCAATTAAGAGTGGAACCAGTGCGTGGTATATGCTGGCATTCATCGTCCACTCTCATCACACCCCTAGCAGCTAGCTCTGGCCACGGAGACGGGGACCATCAAATTGTCATGGCGATGAAGCTCGGTTTGGTCACGTCACGCTTTTCTTAAGACTTTTGGATAGCAAACACTTGATGAGCCGGAGTATTTGGCAATAGGGTGATAGGATGGGAAGTAAAGAGCGAGATGGTGTAATCCAACGATGTCTCACTCCATCTAGAAGTTTTTATTAGTAGTATGAGCATGGTCAGGTGTGATGAAGGTGTATAAGATGCTAACTTACATTGGAATGGGAGGGATGATAGAATTTCAGTGGGATAATAAAGCTGTTCTTATCATGAATTGTTCTTCATTCTCAGGTTTAAGCTCTGAAAGTTGAAGTCAAATAAGAGCAAAAAGAGAGATTGGTTCCCTGAGATATTGGTATTTTCTGTTAAAGACATTGATCAATAAAACTCCTGTCAAATTTATTTGTTGATTCTTAAGAGCCAGAAGGATATTAAATGACCTGGGTTAATGTCCTTCTGACCCCCCCCCCCCAAAGAAAAAGAAAGAAAACAAATATTTAAAAAATAAAAAATATATGTATTTTTTTTAATGAACATGATTATCTGCATCCTATATGCCTACAGGTACCTTGCTAACAATTGTTGAATAAAAGTCCATAAAAATTGATGTTATTGAAAATAGTAGTCGGCATACATACATGTAGGACCCTGGTTCAGCAAAGCAGATAAGAACAGGGTCTAGGACTTTAGTAAATGGAAGGTTTGGGGGAAGGGTTGACGAAGGAGATAGTCACTCCTTGGGTTGACATGAAATAAGATTCAGATGTGACACTCGATCATCTATATGTACACCAGTGACTACATTCCTACGTATATGACCGAAATGAATTCATATCATTCAATAGTCATGTATATGATATTCCATAGTCATGCTTGAATGCTCATCTAGGTCAGATGAATCGGCCATGGCTCTAACCTCTCTCATCAGGCGATGATTTACAAGCTCGAGATTTACAAATATCACGCTAATTTGATCTGATGAAATAGCCCGATCAGAGAATGTCAGCTTTTCCTTTCAAATAGTGCTCTAAATCATCTTGGGATTGTTCCTAGTTTTGCTTTTTTGGCTTAAAATAGCATGATGAATTGAGGGATTCTACACTAGCCGAAAATCCAAGCCATATTTTATCATGCACATGATTATTGGGCTTGTTACTGCAATCTCGAAGTCAGATCATTAAGCTGAAACTCGAGCTGATGTGGCGTCAACTTTGCCATTCAACTGGTTTGGGTTTCCACCTCGCAGCATGCTATATGTCAGACTGGGGCTATTAGAGCACCATCCTCTCATCATCATCCAGGGTTGGTTGTGGAATGGAAGATGATGAGGCTGGTTTGGGTGATGATGAGGACGAGGATGACACTGGTATTGATTGCTGGTGATGGAGTATGTATCAATATAGGGATAGATGATGATGATGCACCTACATTAGCATATGAGGTGCTGGAGAATGAGCCTCCTCTGCATCTCCCTCTCCCCCTAAAACATAATGAATATAAATGAATAACAAAAACAACAACGAATATGAATAAATAAATTAATAAATATACAATTTAAATAAAACATTTACAAAATTGTGCATTAATTTTGACATTTTTTTTCCATTCAATTGAAATTGAAGAAAAACTGGCACGTGAAGTATACAAAGGGTTATTGAGCTTAATATATCAATTGAAATTGAAGAAAAATGGCATCTAAAGTATACTAATGTATATTGAACATAGTAACAAGCAAAATTTGACTAAAATATGCTTACTAGTATCTAGATCTGTGCTATTCCCTTGTGTGTAATCATCACCTTGTCCATCTTCTATCTCTTTCCTGTGTTTTCATCCAACCTTCCATTCGTACATCTATCTTCATGCCTATAGTACCACTTCATTTCTTTGCTTCATGCTTGTTATAAGATTATACCGTAAGTGAAAAATAAATTGGAAATTAAATCCTTTCAAAAATTATGTGTATGATATCAAATAAAAGCCGATATATTTTCTTGCTGATGCAATTTATTTCAAATAATTTGCTTTTGTAGAACAAGAGTTATTTTATTTTTTTTGGACAAATTGAATTTACACATACTCATTGTTCTTTCACGGTCATTTTGGTGGCTTACATGTATGTCCAAAACCTTCGCATAGGCATGGCTCGGTGTGTGCAACATGAATATTTATTGATTGTAGAAAACTAATCATATCTCAGGATCTAAAGCACCAATTGAGATGAAAAAAATTACAGAAGAAAGCTTATTTTTTCCTGGTTTGTAGATATACCAAGCATTACCAGGTTGTGACTAATCTTCATACTATAAAAAAAATGTTTCTCACTTGTACAAATCTATTTGATACAGATTCTGAACAGTGAAATGATTTTGGCTATATAAAAATAACTTGATTTCTTTTTTCTCTCTGTCTCTTTAAATTTTGCTACTGGCTCTTTCTGTACATCGTTGGAAACATTTGGATGTTGAATCATCCCCAACAGTTTGTAAGTATTCAAAATATTTGTTCCTACAGCATGTATGTTTCATGTGTGTTTTTGTAATGATTAAGCATTTGCATAGTTTCTTATATAGATCATATTCCGAGTCACAATTATACAAGTTTTGGTATGATATGAGTCATAGCAATGAATTTAAGACGAGGAGTTAGTCACGCATGCAGATAGTTTTGATAAAGATGTTATTTCTGTAGATTTCATCCTGTATTCAATCTCTAGTCGCTGGAGATGTTTCATTAAAACTTATCTTGCCGGATCTTTGAGATGAATCATAAATGTTCTCAGGCAAGAAATTGCAATTAAATCATTCAGGCCATTGATGCTAATCCACCCCTCTTCACGCCTAGCCCACATATCAATATCGCAAGAACAACAATGCGAGAGCGAAATCTTGTAAAGTTTTGAAAAGACAACACAGGGTAGACCGACAGTATACAAGTCCGCTGGCTCCAAGCATTGATTGAATATAGAGAGAAGACGAAGGAATTGTATTGAGGGGTAGTGTTTACAAATCTCCGATCCCCTCCTATCAGTCTACCCAATCTCGTAGCCAGAGGTGATATGATCGAGGAACACCCCCCCCCCCCATCGTTTCATAAAGAGAGATGGAGGGGGCGGCAATGTACCCTCATGTCAGGCTCAAAAATAACATATATGCTCATGCTATAGACTCTAAACCCCTTAGGTCCTGCGCTGCTCTTAGGTGTAAATATATGAGTTTACGTTGTCCCTTGCACTTCAACTGGGTGTGTAGCAGGGAATGACGGATAAACAGTACAATAACCAGGTTAGATTCTTTTCCTCGGGCTCAGGGTCGATCGTGGCAAGTGCCTTCTAATCAGGTGAAAAGCCTGGAGTAATTGCCCGGCTCAAACCAAACAATCTTGTCCCTTTTTTCCTCCTCTTAGAGCTTATTAACCCTGTCCTTTTGAATTCTTCTATGTCTTTGAGGCCTTTGCATATTCGCTTCGCCTTGAAGTCCCAGGGAACATAGCCACGCGGTGGTGAAGTCGTGGTGGTCTATTTTTAAGAGTTATGCCTTTAATTATGTTAAATTAGTGATCAATGTCATTTGTTTCGAGCAATCGCTGGAACCGGTATCAGATATCTGTAGAACTCTGCATGGCGTAGTTTCCACACAAAGATGTTATTTTGCTAATAGGCTATCAGATAACAAACATACATCTAGCCCACCATCGCGAAACAACATGTAGTTAGTTTTGTCAGCTGGATGGTGAGGGTTTTGTTCCAAAAATGGGGGAATAGTAATCTGATCATTTTTGCATATTTTCAAATGTTTTCAAAGCTGTGTCTGCCTAGCAAGTAGCATTAGGTAATAAGACAATTTGAGTTTCTGTATTCGATGAAGACAGATCGCAAGAGGGGAAAATCTCTAATAGATGTAGCCTACACATCCCTTGAGACAAAAAACAAGTAATCAAAAAAGTTTTTGAAAGAAATAATTTCTAAATATAATAATTATAAGTAATATTGTTTGGGCTATTTATAGTAGATAAATTATAGTAGATTATAGAAGATGTAATAATTGATAGTTTTATCTTGTCTTATGTTTATAGTCAAACCCCTTTTAATCAAGGACTGTTGTAAGAAAACTGGATGGTGAACAGACTAAATTCTTTTTTGTCTTCTGTCCATTTGAGGATGACCTCGTAAGGTCACATGACTTGTCCCCTAGGGGTCGTGGAGGCCAAGGAAGAACTGTCAAACATGGATGTTGTCTCCGCCCCCTTTTTACAATCCATCCTCCTTCTTGTATACATTCAATAAAGGGTTGCAGTGTCAAAAGGAACTTTGGCAAGTTTTTAGTACTTTGGGAATAAATCATATGTGCGCAAAGTAATCTTATTATTAGATATGAAAATAGTGTTTGAATGAAACTATGCATGGAAAAGCTTTTTGTATGGTTCAAATTGCATTAATTTTTCTTAAACTTCCTACATAAGTTAAAGAAATAATTGTGGCACTAATTCATGAAATCATTTTGTCAAATTAGAACTTTAGTGATTGAAAAAAGGGGAATAATGAAACATGTATTTCATGGAGCAACCTTGTCAAAATCATGCATTTTATCAAGCAACCTTCAAAATCAAATGAAGGAGTGATATCCGTATCAATGTCAATGTTTTAGATTTGCTGCTGAATATTGCTTTAATATATAGAATTTTATCTTAAGGCCAATGTGTTATGATGATGGTTTTTACTAATTTCATACTTGATAAATTGCCAATACTTCAATTTTTTTAGAAGGATTAGGCCCTACAGTGATCGATAAATTGATAAAATTTCCTGGTCTTCCAGTTTCTCAAGAAAACTCTCCCTTCCTTCAAGTCGTAGTTATCAGTGTTGTGGACTTGCGCCTTTCTGCTCCTAAACTGTGCACCTATCAGTAACGGTATCAGTTCCTTTTGTTTGGGACTGGGGGCCAAACACCAGACACAGCTCCAATTAAGACCCCCAATTAGGCGCCAGTGGGTCCCTGCCCTTGAGTGTGACAGATCCTGTTCTAGCCTCTTCACCCCAGTCCAAAGTAGTCCACTCTGAAAGTCCCCCTGGTCTAACTAAGTTCAGATTCTAAACGATTTTATTAAAGGGAATCTCTGGACCCAAAATAAATTGCTTTTATAAGAAGCAGAAAAATTAGAAAAGCAGATTAAAACAAGTTTGAAGAAAATCGGACTAATAATAAGAAAGTTATGAATATCTTTACAATGCACAAATTAAAAAAAAAAAAAATTTAAGAGCAATCTCCTAACGTACGCACGCGATACTCATCTTGCTGCCAACCAAGAGAGGGCGCGATCCCCGAATTGTAACGGGCGAAAAAGAAAAAAAATTTTCTCACCCGTATGATTCGGGGTCGCGCCATCACTCGGCGGCCGAGCAGGTAGTGTAATATGTATCGCAATAAACACCGCGTTTACATTTTGACTCAGCTCTCGTGTTGAATCCTCAGGAAGGGTTCGATACTGCAAAGAGTGAACCTGTGATCGTGTTTATACACAACAAAAAAAAGCCGAGTTCAACACGGCCCCCAGACGTCATAAATGTGGGACGTCCTAAATGTGTGTTGTGATGTATAGCCAATTTCCAAATCTGATCTCAAGGTCATCGACTTTGACACGGCTTTCTGTTTACACACATAAAAATTGCCGTGTCAAACCCGCCTCCTGGATCGAAACCTTTGATTTTGGCGGAGCAAAAAAGGCGTGTAGAACCCAGGTCGCGGATCACACTGATCCTGTTTACATGGCATAAAATTGCTGTGTCTAGCACTATTGCCGTGTCGAACCCGCGACCCGAGTCACAGTGTAAACGAGGTAAAAATTGTTCAGAATCTGAACTAGGTCTAACTCAGAACATGGACCTTGGAGGAAAGACCGTGTAAGTAATGTTGGAATGGTCCTGATGAAATGTTGGGGCAGGGTGTGGGTTTGGCAGCTGCAAATATTTTAAAACTTTATTGAAATGATGATTGGTTGTCAGGGGTTAAGTTACACTTCTTTTCTTAATTTTGAATAATTTTTAAAAGTAATTTTGACATTTTGATTTGAAGTCTGATGAAAAATAAAGACATTTGATTTAAAAACTTGTATATTGGTAGGAAAGATAATCACTAAATCCAATTGATAGGCCTTAGCAATTTAACTTCTTTCCAAATCTTGTCAAAATGGTACAAGTTGGCATGTAATATTTAGGCCTTACTATTACCATCTCAAATCCCCCTCCATAAACCTGAAGGGCCAGTGTCCAATACTTTTTTTGTATTTTTTTTTTGGGGGGGTGGGGGTGTGTTGGGGGATGCAAAAGTTCACAGCTGGTAATATTATTGATATTATGACAAGTGACATAAAAAATTGGGAGCAAAATTGATATTCCTTCACGAAATTGACTAACATTTTTATAATTCTACTAAATATGTTTCACTTTCTCAATGGCTCATCTGTAGAGGCCAAGAAGCATAATATAGGGGAGACGGGGGTAATTATGACCCCCTATTTCACATTTCCTATTACTACCATTAAATGAAAAGTCCAATGATATTCTAAATATGTAAAAATATAGTCGATTCATATACCTATAATATACAAAGGAAAGTATAAACCTGCTACTTCTCATTTGCATATTAATTACCATTATGTTAACAACTTTGGGGGGCCATAATTACCCCACGGGTTAGGGTATTTATGGCCCCTATTGTAATGACTGTATGAATTCAAAGATATTGTGCTAATTAATGATGGTAATGTATAATAAATGTTGTTGGGTATTCCTAATACACCTATCAACCACCAACAATGATTTAGTCAATAATTGATTCAGCCAAAATATTGAAATTTTGCAATCAAAGCAATACATATATTTATGTACAAAATCGTACAAGTTAATGTCCCCATCTACGCTTATCTGCGCTTATACACTGTTTATGCATTGGGGGCCATAATTACCCCAAATGACATTTTCAATTTCATCCCCCTTTACAGCTCTACTTTTGAAGATATTCAGGTGGAAGTTTTTCTGTTGTGTTTTTTACTTCCTATTGTTTCCGTTTCAATCAAAATTTCATCTTTAATGATTTTAATTAATGATATCACACCCCACATAAAAAAGTAGACTTGCCACTTTCCAACGAACAGAATTGTCATTGCCGTACATTTTAGGCTCCCCTAAGCACAAAATTTCATGTAAATGGCTTATTTTTCTCATATGATAGTAGGAAGAGTTTAGCTAGGCATGTGTAAAAATTAAATTATCATTGTGTGATGCAGCAAAGAATTATAAGCTCTCAAAGACAAAGGGGCCATAATTACCCCAGGGCCATAATTACCCCAGTCTCCCCTAAATGTATAAAAAGTCAAATTAAATAAAGACTGTATTTTAGAGTCTAGGCAAACTCTGGACTAACTAGCAATGCATTGGTTAGATTGAATGTGACATGAATGTCCAGTATGCTTTCCTTTTCTAGTCTCCTGTCCCAGGATGTCTTTACCCCGAGGCAAAACGCAGAACTAGACAAGGAGATGTAGACATGTAAGAGAGATATATATTACATGTAATTATGTATACTCAAGGCAAAAGAAAAAGAAAAACAGTATCAAATTTAGAGAAAAATATACATGTAGATAGAGAAGGATCAGAAAGAGAAGGGTGGTGAGAAAAATAAACATGAATGTTAAGTGAATAGAAATATATCCCAAGTATTATATTGAAGAAAAAAAAACAGACTGAGAGAGAGAGTTAGGGTGGCATAGAAAACAAAAAAGAAAAGTAAAGTGTAATTTGTGCATTAAAATAAAAATAAATATAGGAATTGGAAAGAATTGAAAAAGAAAGGATAAGAAAAACCATGGATGGTCAGAGAGAGATCGAGTGAGAGAGAGAGAGAGAGAAAGGAAAGGAAAGAAGGGTATTTACAAGAGTGTAAGAGTGGAGGAAGAATTGAAAGGAACTAATGCATGTCAAAAAGAATAACAATAGTGAAAGAGTATCAATACAAATCAATAGAACAAATATGAAAAAAAAAAAATATTAGACACTAGAGGGAGGGAATGGTAACTTTGTTTGAGGGGGATAGGTGGTAGTGAAGGTAACAAGAGTGAAAGAGAGTTAATATCTTTCTCCGAACATCCACAATGTAATATATACTTCCTATGTTTGTAAGAATGTGGTATAGAAACCTAACCCAATCACTGTCTTCACAGCTAGATGTATTTTGAGTGAGAGAGTGGCTTGTGTATGACCTTCTTATGTTCATATGACCTCTTCTTGAAGTAGATATATCCATTCACGCTTTCATTTCCTTATATTTTCAGGAATATTTCCTTTTCCTCATGGATGTGTTCACCCCTTTCACCATACTTTCACGTACAGATATTTTCTCCATTTTGGATTAGTTACAGAAATTTGTGAAAGCAATATTTTGCAATTTTCGTGATGATTTCATTCATATGAATTGCATTATATTGAAATGGATATTTTTGCAATGCCTGACTCCCGAAAATCATGAAAATATCCACTTATACAGCAATATACATTGTAAGTAACTCATTTGGTTTTCAAAGTCAGAACTCATGGAATTTTTTGGAAGTTGCAAGAGATTCAATTTGAGACAGTGTTAATAAGTAAAACAAATATTGGTAACGGGAGGATTAAATTTGAAAATTATATGAGGGAATTTGGGAGTTCATATCAATTTTTACTGAGATAAAGGAGGAAAATATTGAGTAGAAAATATTAAGCTTATCAAAGAAATAAACTACAAGAAGTGTGTGCTGAGTGAATGCTGCCAGTGTAAACTGCCAGTCAATATCATTCAGGTATGCATCTCAAGAAAAATGGATCTGAAACAGAAATGATATCCCATATACTACATGACCTCGTCTGTTAGAGCCGAAAGGTATTAACTGCAGTTAATGATATAAGTTAACATCCTTATTGTATTGATAATGACCTGTTGCGTAGGGTTTACCAGGTGATGTATACTCTCTGGGACATTACGTCTTTTGGTCTGAACCTGATGGAGTTTGCAAGCTTAAAAGCTCTCAGGCTATTATCAACGGGTAGGTAGTAAGAAACCCTGTCACATGGCATAACACAGCTCCTACGTTACTAAGTGGGTTTTGATATCACTGGCTAAAGACTCCATCATAAAGCACTATCCCTCCCCTATGTTGCGGATTCAACTTGTATTTATTCTCCACTTATGAATGTAAGTAATTTAGTTACAGCTGCCTTATTGATCAATTAATGTATGATTACAGAAGCAGACAATTCAAATTGTCTGCGTTTACTTTCAGTTGGTTTTTCTTGAGGGGTTAAAGTGGAGGTCGTCGGTTAATAGATGCACTTTAGAGTTAACCTCTTGCGTTTCTTAAAAAGATTTGTTTAAGTCGATAGGTAAATTCTGTCCATCCTATTCTGTGGTATTTCACTAAAAGAAACTGTAATAAACTGATTTATAAAGTAAGCAAAGCTAATGTTGGGCTTCTTTGCTTTTAAATCCAAATGAGAAAGCAAGAAGATGAAGTATAAGAAAAGGAAAATAGCAGAAACACAATTGCTACAGACAGTTTGAGTACCCTTTGAGTATTGCTGCTTTTAGATGTTTAGTAGAAGTTATCTTTTCTGTTCTGTAGAGCCATTTGTCATTTTGTTTGCTTTATTTTTAGGTAGATCAGACAGGTTACTGCTACCTGTTGTGTGATGTTCCATCCAAAATTGTGCAACCTCCAAAACATTTGTTTGTTTGTTGTTGTTGTTGTTGTTTGTTGTTTTTTCTTTGGGGGGGGGGGTGGCGATGGGGAGGGAGTGGTAGCCTTTCATACATGCCTGCCTAGTTGTTCAATTATGTGGATACGAATATCTATCATATTTATGAATTTATAATAATCAGGGGAGATTAACAGGGGAAAAAAAGTAAAAAATAAAAATCTTAACAGCATTTGAATAAAATTTGTGTATCATATTTCTCTCCTCATATGGGCATTTTAGACAAAAATAGTAGATATCCAGTTTGGAGCTCAGTAGGCCTATCCTGAAAAAATCTATACAATTTTTTTCCCGTACAGTACTACAAGTGCAGAGAGATAGATAGATACAATATTTGCCCAAAATTCTTCTCATTTGGATGAAAGCAAAAAGAAATTCCCACCAAGAGAGGGCAGTATGCCTCCCAAATCCAACCTGAGTTCACCAGTTCCTCAATAGTATGAATATTCATGACCCAATACTTTTTGACTCCGCCCACATTTGATGCTAGGATTTCCCATTCATCTGCAGTGGATGGGGAAAACTGGATGGCAGATAGAATTGCCTAACTATGTGGTGTTTCTCTTTGGAAGGTGTAGACAGTATGTAGAATGCCTAACTTTTTGATATGCTGCTACAGTTGAACTGTGTTGTGCACATTTATACTTTCGACAAGCAAAACATTCTGTAATGGATATTTTACAATGATGTAGTGTAGAATAATTGCTCTTTGAAGTGAGATTTAACATTCTTCACAAATAAAATGAGTATAAGCCATTTGTTTCTCAAACTTCATATTCACCCTGTACAACAGTATCCATATCATAAAAATACAGGCAGGCCATTTGAAATGTTTGTTTATTATATAATATTTCTTTTGAAATTCTTTTTTTTTTAACTAGTGGTATTTTATAGAAGTTTTATATGAGCCCATAGCAATACTCAAAATATCTTTCAAAGGAATTACACATGAGAGACTTAAACAAAAGCTGTAAAACAGTTGCCCTGTTGATAGTTAGATTTATTTACCATTTGTAAAGAGAATTATGCGACAGTCACAAAGACACTTACGTTGAGTTGCATTTAAAAAAAAAAAATCCTTTTTCTGCAGATCCCCACGGATGCCTTTCTGTCATACTCAGCCGAGGAAATAGTGATAATTTTGTTCATCCAATAAAACAAATAAATATATTAGAAATAATAGAATAGAAGATAAATAAGGATAAAACATAAAAACATATCTATACTCAAGTGTCTGTGTGACTGTAGCATAAAGTAAGTAAGTTTCCTCGCTCTCTTTTCTTTCTATCAAGAGATTCGAGTGTACTAAAGGATGGAATTACCCCTCCCCCACAATTTAAGAGATATGCCAAAGTCGTAAAATGGTGGATACAATTTACACAGTGTTGTTTCTTTGAGTGCTGGAATAGAAGAGGTTAAGAGGGATGGAATAAAAAGAGACAGATTGATGGACCTTATAAAACAACCTGATGGAACCATCCCAGACTGTATACCTTTTCTCTCATGGTGTTAGTCTAACCATTCCATACTCCACCTTTTTACTCTTATTGTGGTAGTCTATCATTTCTAGACCTTTTATATCTTTAAATCATAATTAATGGTTTGAAGATGAACAAAGTAAATGGGCAAAAATTTTTCTTTGAGGTAATTTCTGACCACATTTGTAGTACTAGAGAATTCTCAGTACTTCAACAGCATATAAAATAAAAAAGTAAAGTTTTTGTTTGGGATACATGTTTGTCGACATTTTCTGGTAGTATGCATCATTTCCATTGAAAATATTATGTCATGATTAGACATATTTCTTTTAACGCATTGAGGACTGAGCCCGAATAGATTCGGGATGAGGTCTATGTGTGCTGTAGCCAAATCAGCTCATCTCTCTTACACTCCTTTATTTTCTTACCTGTATCTTATTTTTAATTTTTTCCCCAATAGTTTCTAAAAACACCAGCCACACCACCATTCTCTGCACCAGACCAATCTGAAAAATTACATTACCTCTAATTGACAACATTTTGTTTGTTTGGGGTCAGTCTGACTGGGGGTCTAAACTTGAACCTTGACTGTACATGTACTAAACAGGGCTTATCAGTCCATGTCAATGGGAAGTGTTCAATTTCCATGTCAGGTTCTTTGTCCTGTTTCTACAATTGTTTGCATTTTGTTTCATAATTACGGTTACAAATCAACTTGACAGCCCCCTTTCCTGCTGTTAATCTTGTTCTATTTCATTATAATCCCACTGGCTAGGTGACTCTGAGATTACATACATGAGTTTGAACCTGAGGAGAGATTAGGGAAGGTTATTATAAATGAAATGAAAAATGCTTGAGTAGCATATTTAGATTTGGTTTTAAAAAAATAAAAATAAAAGATTAAAAAAGATATGCATTAAAAAAAAATAGTTTAAATCAATATCTATGGTCCACATTTATTTGGTTATTCAAAAATATTAAAGAACATAATGTTTTCTGTTGTGTTTATTTATTTTTTGTTTTTTAACTTTTGTTTGTTGTTTTTTTTTTTTTTTTTTTTTTTTTTGAGAGGGAAGGTAAATTGTAAGGCCTAAAAGGTTTGTTGTGCCTATGACTTTAGTATAATTTTTTTTTTAAAGATATCTACTCTTATTGATGCACACCAACTGATCTTTTGAAGTAAAATCTATTACAGGAGCCCAAGAGGTAAATCTATTACAGGAGCCCAAGAGGTATATCTATTCAGCAAAGCATTCTGTAACTTTAATATTCATAGTGCAGTGTGTTTGATGAATGTACGAATCCTGCACCATTAGTTTCAAACAATTTTTTTGAGATATACAAGTATGGAAAAATCGTTCCCATAGAAAGAGACAGAGAGTGCCGCGATAAACAGGTCTACCCAAAACCAGTGATGTGTTTATCAATTGACTCAACACAAACATCTTGTTTGAAATAAATCTCTTCCTTGATAGGACATAATTGTCACCCACTAAAGTTCAGAAGCCGAAGTGACAGAGCCCAGCCCCCTTACGAACCCTAGCCAGTCCCAGCGGTAGTCGCAAGAGGCGGGAGAGCGAGAGCTTCGGCAGAAAAACAAGATCCAAATCACTTAGCTCTTGCAAACCAATAATTCTTTTAGCAAGTACACAAAAGGCAGAGCTCTCGCTCTTTCTTTTTCTGTGACTGTGAACTCAAAGGTTTCTTGATTTGATTTTGGAGGTAAGACTGATGGAGGTGTCAAATACTGGGAGACACTAGGTCTGCCGATAGGGGAGGCGAGACACACAGGGCAAGGCTCACTGACACACTTTAGCAACCCTTGGCTCTGTAGTATGGCCCCCTAGAGGAGAGATGGCAGAATAGTTGGAATAAAGGAGGGAGAGAGAGAAAAGACAGTTGGCAGCTTTTGACATACAGAGGGTGATGAATGGAAGAATTATTGCATATTTCACACCCCGGACCTACCCCTAGTCCCATATACATGATGTTATGTTGTGTTCACGGCCTGTTTTACATAGCTACATGAAATGTTATCTCCCTCCAAACTTTGTGAAAGAACAAAGTGTCTTAGATGCTATAAGCAGACATAGGTCACCCTCCTGAATGAGTTATGTTTACTACAGAATGTTCTCAGAGATTTTTACAACCATGTAAAGATCTGGGGAGATATATAGTTGATTATTTGAAGAACAGTTTGTTTTATAGCTCTTTGGAGTGCAATATGAAAGTGTAGATAATGCTCATGTACTTCAGAAAACTCAAAACTTTTCATCTTGGAAAGTTTCTTCTAAGTTGTGACATATGCTGGCTGGCACCCATCCCTCCTGAATTTAGAAAGATATGTTCTACATTTAGAACCCAACCAGAAATGTTTTGGATGCATCAGAAGTTTTGAAATATAAATATCTGAATTCAGTCTGGATATAACAGACCCAGACTGGTAGTATTTTAGTTTAAATAGCTTTTTTGAATTGCTAGAAGTTGATAAAACTTTCTGATATGGTTTTATAAACTTTAAAAATGAATAAGGGATCACACAAATGCCAACGCAAATAAAGCACCCCCTTCTGAAGCAAATGGTTAAAATGCTTATAATATTCTTCTTCTTCTTCTTCTTCCGGTATAGTGCTGCTTCATGTCAGTCCGAAGATTACGCACAAGATTACGAATATTGTGCCTAAACTTTCAAGTTTGCCAAGATTCCATGAGTGGTTTCTACATTATCTTTTGAATGCAGTTGATTTGTATTGAAGCATATGTCAAAGTTATTGTAACTCGTAATAATTTCAACAAGAAAAGGGTGTTAAACCGATCACTGACATAGTTGTTACTTGGTTAATTCTTGAATCAGTTTGCTTTAAGTTAATAAGGGGAGTAATATAAGCGGTATGTTTTATCTTCCATCATAACATTACATCAGGAATCTTGCTACGGAATTCAGAAACACTCTTATGCCAGACATACTTTTCTTACAACTCATTTCCGCATGCATTTCAGCAATTCCAACAATTGATTACTCTAATGCAAACAAACAGCTCTATATTGTCACACGAGAAAGAAAGTGAGAGTCGGAGTGATCTTCCGAATGCGCTCCCAGATGTAATAATGAATGCACGGCGATATTCACTGTGGCATTTCCCGTGATCGATCTGTAAGGCTGCCCGGTGACTGGAATAACTGGCAGTGTTGTATGAAGGGCCCCTTGAACAGATGTAACCGTCACCCTTTCCCTATTAAGAATGAGTCCACCATTATGTCCCTCAATTCTTTAGACATGTGTCTGCAAGAGGCCAAGTTTAACCTGAGCATTCTTCCCCCGAGCTGGAACATGATTTGGCGAGAAGTTTGGTTATGAGTATAATGTGAGGGGTAGAGGTCAAAGGTCAAAGAGTATGAACTTTCTATTAGTTTTGTGATTGAATTGAAGATGCAGGATTGTTGTGAAATCTTGTGAATGTCAATAAGTTTGTAAATTCTATGTAATTTTCCAATATTTGTATTTTATTTTAATATCCCACATGGTATTCAGGTTTAGTCTACTAAAAGTATGAAACACACCTTAAGAATTCCTGCCAAGTCAAGTAATAGAACGAATGCCTTTATAACAGACTGTTTGTTGCACAAGAGATCATTTCAGGTTGACATTCTGTAAGATCTGTCCATGAATCTGCAATTAATTGAACTGTTCATCATGATATCCAAACAATTAAGCGATCGTTAAGTCCACGTCCATCGTTGATATTAATTGATCCGGGTTTAAAGATAGAGGTTGCACCAGTCATCAGCCTTGACCTAGAACTGCTAGAGGGCAGCATACCAATACAGGCATCTGCTAACGTCATGAAAAATTGCGATGGAGGAAAGATGGGAGGGGGATGTGTTCATATGATTTCATCGCTTTCTCACCCTCTTTTTGTTGGAAAGATTATTCCTTTTCATTGTTCATTTTCTTGTTTGTAAGTTTTGAATTTAGATGTGTTGCTGCATTGACTGGTTGACTTCCGAGTGCGTTTGAAGGTTATGAAGATGAAAGGATGGATTGGGGACGTACTGATTGCTTCTTGATGCGTTTGAAGAGGGAGAAAGAAGCAGAACGAAGCAGAATAACTTCTGATATGAAATGTAGTCCCTATATTAACGAGTTTTGTCCCCCAAAATTCACACAGTTTATTGATGATGTAGTCCTTTTTTTAAGACTGATTGTGTAGACAATTGCATACAAACCATCATCAGTTTGTTTTCCTGACTTTTCTGCTACACTTCGAAACAACTTGCTGTAAAATGTTGAAATGCCCAACCTTTTGGTCTTGGGTCTACCCTTAAAGGTTACATAAACTATCATACTTGAGGAAAGGAATTTTACAACCACAACAAAAGCAGTGTTGACACCTTTAACTATACTGTTGATTGTTTATACAGGAATAGACCAATTTTTTATGAATAAAATTTGGAACTAGATTTCCAGTGTATATTTACAAAAAGAAAGAAGTTGTGAACTAAGTCATTTTAAACAAGCAATTTGCTCTTTGCTTTTGAAAGATTTGCGGTTTCAAAGTTTGCCACAGTTCCTTCTTTAACTCTCCTTCTCCCTCTCTCTCCCTCTCCTTCTGTCTCTCTTCAAGGGTTATTGTATGTTACATCAAACCAAGATGGCTGCCAGACCAGACTTCTTGGCTCTTTTCAGAGACAAGTAATTTGTAAATGTCAGTTTGGTAACAGAAAGTAAGCATTACTTGGTTGGTGTAATCACTTTTGCAGAGCAGCTCTAAGTGTTCCACGATCTGGTCTTCGAGGAACTTTTCTGTATTGGGCCAAAGAGGAGGGTTGATTCCATATGCTGACACTTTTGACACCCTGGCACCATTGAATAAAAGTTAAGATTAGGGTTAGGTTTAAAGATAGGGTTAATCCTTTAGACCCTAAAGACCCTTTTTACGGCCTACGAAAAATAGTAAAAATATCCTGAAATGCCTCCATCCATGTGCCTTTAAAATGTGAAGAAAAAAAATTTGAATAAGGATCAACGGTCTCAAACATTTGCAAGTCTGCTGACGAAAGATGGTGCTGTTGCATATCATGGATCATAAGCCGTAACTAATGAAATAACGCCATCCCGCGTTTCAATCATGTGAATAAAGTTTGTGTGATATGCATTTCAGGAAATGTGCCATTAATGTGGGCTAGTGTAGGAGTGTCAGGGCATCAGGTTATGGAAATATTCAAGAGAAGGGGGAGGGGGCTGTGATATGGAGTTGGAGTGAATAGTCAAGACCTTCAAGAAGGCCATAGGTTAGTTTGTTGTTCTCTTTCAACACAACACAGGTTACACTACTAGAAACATGTCTCGCTAACTCCCCAACTATTTACCAGCCGCAACAATTGCACCCCAATCACTTCCCCATCTGTCCCTGATGTCATGCCAGTCACCCAAGACACGATGAAGACCCAGCGAACATCCCCAGACTGAAAAGAAGAATTTGCTATCTAACCCTCGTCCTCGTTAAATCCAATTATTCCATTGCCAAATTGAGATGACGATCTCATCCATTTGACAATTTGTTTAGAGATATACTACAATTTTCTGGACACATGGCACTGGTAATAGAAGGACAAGGCAACTTTCTCTTCAAAGCAAACTTACATTTATCATCTAGAAATTGGCCTCAAGTGTTCATATCCAACCATGTACTATTGTTTTTATCTGCTCTCTGAAGGTTCCATCTTTCGTCTTCAATAGCATTTTTAGCACAGGTTCTAATGGTAAATCACAAGCATGTTTCTTGAACAGATGACTCAAGACAATTTTCGAGAGGGCATGAACTAATTATCCATTTCTCATTCCTTCTTTCATTACCTTCCTTAGAAGTTCACATCTAGACTTGTTTTGTGTACCAGTCTTTTACTTTAAGATCAAAACAGGCTTACATCAAGTGCATAAAGTTAACACTATGGAAGCAATTTCCACTGAATATTTCAATTCATATAGTTTTAATTTTCTGATATTTCACTAATTTATTTAATTGCTTTTAGGTTATGTTTTATTTTGATTTATTGATTTGTTCTAGTGAAGGTGCAATAATCGGGAGTATGTTTTCAAGTGTGACTTATAAAATCACATTATCTGAAGTGGAAATTAGTCCCCCAAAAATTTTAATTTTTTTAAAGATTTAAAAAATATGTACTTATGAGGTGGAAAGCAACAAATGTAGAGAGAACAGTTGATGATGGGAAAGAATGATCAAAGGGACGAGACTACCACAAGAAAGAAAGAACGAATGAATGAAAGAACACAGAAAGAAAGAAAGGGAAAAAAGCAAAGAGCGGGACTAACCACTTGTAATGTAATTTTATTACAACTGTTTTTTCTTCTGAGAAAGAAAGATCAAAGGGTAGGGACTACCACAAGAAAGAAAGAAAGAAATAAAGAAAGGAAGAGTGAGACCCTGGATTCACAAAGATTGGGACCAAGGTCTAGTGGGTGATTGAGTTGAGGGAGAATTATGGTCTCAATAACCAATCTAACATGAAATCCAAATTACATTATTGGTGCTATCTGGCAAACCAGGAAAGACTCATAAATAACCTACCTAATACTAGGACCACATGAAGTGCCCAGGGCCAGCGCCATGAATACCCCCTTGGTCTTCTACAACCCAGAGTACATTACCCTTAATTGCCATTGTACTGAACAAGAAGTCCAAGAAAGACCAATTGTTTTGGTCCCAGAAGAAAATTATTATACAAGTGGTGGAAGGATCAAATGATTAATGGACAAGCATTTTAGTTGTAAATTACAATGGCTATGTTCTTTAAGCTCATTAATTTGAAGGATGAAGAAAAACTTTAATAAATTGACATCAATACCACATGGTCCTTAAATTCTAAAGTGGAAAAAGGGGGACAAATTATTAATATTCATCAATGGAGCAAAATACAGTTGGCTTACCAGGAATTTTGAGTATTTTCCCACTTTTAACTGTCTTTGTCATAATAGTTTTCACTAATTTGATTGAACTGTGAAATCCAATAAGCCCTATGATAATTTTCATTTCAATTCAGAAGCAGGGTGAAATATTGTATTTCTATGATGGTTTAATGCTTCTTATGATGTAAAGATTACCTATGGTTCCTCTTAATTGCATTGCATTTCTTAGCTTTTGTCATCCACTTAAATGGGTGTGTTCTCATCTTCATTAGATAGTCATGTATTTGTCTTTGACTGGTGTAAACAATGCAGAAAGTGGAATATTCCTTTTATATACCAACTACTATTGATTATTGATTCCTTTTTTCTCCAGTTCATTTATTTTTTATTATGGTATATAATTAAAAGGAATCTGTCATTCTTTTCTTTTAGTTCTAAGCCCTGAATGGGTGATTTGAACCCAATGTAGGCCTATGTCTAGACCAAGTCTTTAAAAATTTCTCATTATTTTAGCGAATGATCAGTCTCAGTTTAATGAGCCTGAATGGTACCGCAGATCTTTCTTGGGATCCATAATAGTTCTTGGACAATTGTGAATATTGATTTACAGCCATAAATACCAAAACACATCCACCTAATTTCAATGATTTATGTTGGTTTTTGTAAATGTATTATAGAATTAAACTACCAAACAGCAGAGAAGCGATGGGCTCGAGTCTAACACTAATATGAACATGTGGTCAATGTGGTTTGATATGAATGTGGCTTCATTTGAACCATTTTTAATATTAATTCTGCTTAATGTGAACATGTCTGTCTGTAAATATATCCATAGACTAACAAACATGAATGTAGTTAGCTTTTGAGTTACATTATGAGGAGTAGGGGAGGAGTAGAGATGTATATCATTTGATCATGACAGCTGAAGTTTGGACTAGATTGATGATGACATGGTAGGGAAGTGAATGTTCAGCAGAACTAACCCATGACTTCAACATATGTAATCATTACACTAATTGGCCTTCCTGGCTAGTAGAGGTCCAGAATGGTATTGGCTGGTGCAGTGGGCTGTAAGAATGGTGTTCTCACGGCCGTGGGGTGTGGTTGAGAGGTGATGATTATATCCTGATATCCAAAAAATATTGGTATATGGTCATATGTAGATGTAACATGGAAACAAAGGGTTATGTGGGAAAGGTGTTCAGTTTTAAAGAGGTTGAGAAATAGTTTTCAAAGAAGAGAAAGGAGAGTTTAGCAAGATTCTTTTTTTAATCATTAACATGATAAAGATGCTAAAATTTGGATGGCAAGTAAGAATTGTGTAATATAGATTACTTCAGAGATTGGTTTATACCAAACAGAAATGTACTGGTAAACCTTTGTATGTGTGTGTGTGTGTGTGTGTGTGTGTATGTATGTGGGGTGGGAGGTTTATAAGAATTTGTTTAATCTGTCACTCGCAAACTCTTACAGAACTGTACAAATGGTTTTTAATTTTGTCTTGCGAATTGTCATCCAAATGTTTATTAGAATCATTGGGTAAGTGAATTTTTAATGGAAGAGGGTCAGCAAAGGGGTAGCAAAAATTGGATAGGATGAAAAAAAAAATGATATTGAAAAAGTCAATGCCTCGAAAGACAGTTGTGTCGGGTCACACCAACATACCGGAAATTAGCACCAATTATTCTTCCATCAATGAAAGCTCTATGATATCTTCATTTTTTCTATACTGTCCTCGAAAGTCGGGGTACGTGTTGTCCACCTCCCATCGGTATGCAACGAGCGTGTCCCCCTCTCGACTCTTTAAGCGCAGCAGCACTGTGCTAACCTTGTCTAATCCTGGCGTGTCAAACATTTGACATGTACAGATGTCTCTATCATAGAGGGTTACACCTCGACTGTATTCACAGCAGCCCCCATGACTTGCCCCCTTCTTTTGTCTGTCACTCTGGTAATCATTGCCAATTTAGTCATTGGTGGTAGTGGAAGAGAAAACGAGTGGAATTACAGATGTTTCTTATGGCATCAATTAGTGGATGCAAAGAAGAAGGACCAGCCCTGGTGGTAGGGATATCGCCATGGCAGCTGGAATTGTCAGTTGACATTGTTATCATACCTGTGCGTTTGCATTTTCTGGTAGTTTTTTGCGAGGATGGACGTGGTTATGTTAGAAGGGCCGTACAGAGGGCATTATGGGATGATACCCTTTATGTAGTCTACCACTCAGTATTAGAAGTTTTCTGATTTTTATTGGAATAGACCATTTCTTTTCTATTTTTCTCACTCAAGCATACTGCAAAATCTGAAATATGACATAATGCATTCGGTCCTCTTCTTCCAATTCTCGTTAATCTTGAGGAGGATCATGCCCAATTTTTTTCAGGTGAAAGCTTATTGCCTAAAAACCATTTCTCCAGAACTTGGCCCATATGACACAGCCAACAAAAAGTACTGGGTTTCTTTTCTTAAAGGATTTTGTTATAATTTTTTTTGGTGAAAATTTAACAGAGCCATCAGAAACATTCTGTAAGTTTGAGAAATATTAATGATTTTGTAAATTAAGTAATCCCAATGTAAATGGGAGATGTATTTCAGTTTCAAACCATACTGGCAAACTGTATTTTGTTTCCTCTATGATTTGATATTTTTCAGTCAATAAGTCTGTTACCTGAAGGCTAGCTTGTTGGCCGTGAACTCTTCTCTCAGTGCCCATGCTTGTCACGCTGGCAAAATTGACAAATTTCTGACACGTCTAACATTTCTGGGAGTCCCATCCTAACGCTGTTGGTGTAATCAGGCTAAATTTGTGGCATTCAGCGAGATGGTAAGCGTAGGTGTTGAGCCCAAATCCTTATCTCATTCACATATGGTTCATTGGATGTCTCTATCAACATCAAATCCTCTGTTGAAAGCAATGTAGTCTCCGGATCCTCCATGTAGACCTGTTTAAAGTACAGTAAGACCAGGATCTGAAAGGGATTTTTCACGTTAGTTGGAACTGTGTCTTAGGAGATATAGATTAATTTGGGTTGAACAAGAGGTAGTCTCTGGAACTTACATGTAGATCTGTTTGCAAGTAGGACCAGGATCCGAAAGGGATCTTTCATGTTAGTAGGAACTGTATCTTAGGTTGTCTAGATTCATTTGGGTTGAACAAGATGCTGCACAGTAGTCTCTGGGACTTCCATGTAGACCTAGTTTCAAGTAGGACCATGATCCAGAAGGGATCTTTGACGTCAGGAGGAACTGCATCTTAGGTTATCTAGATTCATTTGGGTTGAACAAGATGTAGGTTCTAGATATTTTGTGTAGACCTGCTTGCAAACCAGTAGGACCATGATCTGAAAAGGATCTTTGATGTTAGTAGGAACTGCATCTTACATGCTGGGTTATCAAGATTAATTTGGGTTGTACAAGATATAATCTCTGGAACTTTCATGTAGACCACTTGGTTGCAAGTAGGACCAGGATTCAAAAGCTATTTTGGGCATTAGTAATAGTATATAGATCTAAATTAATTTGGGATTTGCAGAGTCTACATTATGTAGTGGATGGAGATGATCATTATTTTATTTAACAAATACACATACTTATCCTACAATTAATACAATCTGGATTGTCGAGATTTTACAAAAAACAATTTGAACGTGTCATGAAGATGAAATAATTTAAAGAAGGGCTAACATCATCTGTAATATTATGTGAAAATGAATGTTGCTGTAGACTCTGATATAAATTGTGCATGGCTAGAGTTGGCCTTAAAGATGGGTTGATACGTTCGTGTGACTGCATAGTCCAAAAATCAGACAAAGGGTTATGTTTACATTGGAACTGACATGTAAATTCTAGAGGAATGCAAATTCATATACAGATGTCCATTCAAGAGCTTCCAGCACTGGTCTTTCAAACGGTCTTCAGTTTAAAACTACCCCAGTTTATTACCAGGAATACAGAACAAATGAATAGATGACTGAATATACAGCATCCTTCTGTCTGTTGATGTCCTCTGATTAACTCATTTCCGTTGCTCCGCCCTGTCTCATAGTTTTTCTCGTACCAGCCAACTATGATCTCCATCATCGGCTAATTACACAACCTTATTGTGTGAATGAATTGGAGGTAGAGACATACATCATTATAGCCTCTTGCCCTGATTTCACCTTTTACACCTTTTCATCACATAGCGGCTGAGGTGGCCATTTATTCTCCACTTGTTATTCTGGTGTCCTGACATTTGCTCTGGCTACAATTGTTCCGTGCTGTATTTCATCTAATATTTAGGGTTAGGGTTGTGATAGCGTTTTATGTAAGTACTATTATGGTTAGGAATAGCATTTAGTTCCGGGCTGAAGTTAGTTTTAGAGAAGTATCATGGCTTGACTACAGAGCAATTGTCACCGGAGCAACTATCATGGAGCTGATGTTCTGTCCATTACCTGCTTTTCTTTTGGACCCACAATACTTGATTGTTTCATTCCAACTTACTGTTAGTTTGGTTTATATTTATGCTGTAAAAAGCAACCAAGTGGCAAAAAAAAATTCTCATAGGGCCTAGGTACAATGTGAGTGTGAATTGTACTTCATAAATCTGTTGTGAGCCCGATGGGCATTAAATACGTGTTAAGACAGAAGAAATAAAGAGAAAACAAAGAGAGAGATTTAATAAAAAGCAGAGAGATAGATAGAAGAGAAAGTAAAGGAGGAAACAAAATAGGAGGGAGGGAGGGAAAGAGAGGAAAAGAGTGAGGAGAAAGAAAATGAGAGAGAAGAGAAAGAGGGTGATGATAGAAGAAAGACAAGAGAGAAAAGAGAGAGAGAGAGAGAGAGAGAGAGACAAGGAGTGGTGGCTGGTATACAGTATTTCATGATCTACTGAAGATTTCAACTTAAAGTTGAATTAAGAAGACGATCCCAAATATTGAGATATTTATATTAATAGCATCCTTACAACCCCCCAAAAATACTGAGTGGCGTTTCAACCCCCAAATTAAGTTAAGAATAGTGAATTTTAACGATGTACCCAGACCCATATTTTCCGAGTTCGCTCCCCGGGGATGCGTACTAATACTAGTGTTCTCTCCGTCGACGTCACAAACGGGAATTCGGTCTTGGCGAAGTAAACACAAGGCATGCCGTGTGTACACACTGACACATTTATATCAATCTACTTGTGTGTCAGAACTTTAATTTTATCGTTATTAAGTTTATGTGAATGATTTTAAAACAGAAATAAAAATGAAGCTATGTCATACAGTCAATAATATGCCTCTAAATTGCTAGAATATTCTTATTTGTAGCATTTTAAGACGAGGGCCGTGGTGAAACAAGTCAATAAATACTGACTGTTATAGTGTTACGGTATGGAAATCAGCTAGTTGTGGTGCAGTTGATCAATTTGCGAAACGTAAATGCTTATAAAAGTAGATTTATGAACATACTCATTCTCCAAAATATGTAACTGCCCTCTAAATGATACGATAGACCTATAGATTAATTTCAAGAGAAATAATATGAAATTTGATCGAGATATGCTCACCGGTCAATTGCGTAGCGGACGCTAATCGTTCGTGTTATTGTGAGATATTCTTCCGCGTGTGATGCGACCGGCTCTTGAAAAACCAAGTCGCTAGCGGAATCCGTCTGCGCTTGCCGCCGGCGCGGTTGGCCTGGCTAGCTAGCTTCATGCTTTTTGCGCTTCACTTTGCAAATAATACCGTCTCATGAATTCGGTTTTGCCTTACAATTTATACGAAAATCAGTCGGTATAGGCCTCAAAGTAAGTAAGTAGAATTGTTTATCAATTTCTTTGTGAGTTTGCTTCATCATCTTTCACTATATGTCTTCAAAATTCATAGAAAGGACATTTTGATCCAAACTTCACCCATTTGATCTTGAATACATGTCAACAAGGAATAATGAAATCATCATAAGCAAGCCACAGAAATGCACAGTATAGTGTACGGCGAAGCAACACACACAAATAAAACTACACAATACACACGTATACGGAACAAGCTGCTCAAGCTGCGTGTGCACTGTGTGAGCGACCGGATCTACAGTGTACGTCACCTCACAGAACTCGATCGTATACTCGGAGTTAAAAAATATACAAAATAGTGAAAATATCAATAAATAACTCATTGTTTGCAATAATACTTCACAATTTAAGATTTGGAAATCGTTATTCATACTATTGTTTATATAGGGATAGTAAAGATTTGTACATATGATCCTTAATTATTTGAATTGACTTCCTTGAAAAAATGGTAAAATCATCTAACTCTATCTGCACATCATTCTGTATTCAACATCGAGGCACGATATACACAATACCCGGCCGTGACGTCACCCTCAGAGTGTACTAGAGTACATAGTCTTCACGCCAGGCAGGAGGATAATTTCATGAACTATCAAACCAGAATATTGAGAAACAGAGGATTTTTGTGATATGCTATCTGTTTGAACACTTATATATGCTATATATTTACTTCAAAAGAATGATATATTTGCCTACTTTGCTATTCGTCCTCGAATCGCTTGCCAACCGAATATTATAAACCCCAGAAAAATTGTCCCTATTGTTCCTATCCTATAACCCCCCGCCAAACATAAAGGGCGCCTCTCCCGATAGGCCACCCGCCAACAAATCTATCAATAATCTTCCTCTTTTCTCTTTCGCTCCGTGAGAGTAACAACCTCCAGTTTTTGTCCTCCTAAAAACGGGTTTGAAATTGCAATTTTGTGATATTTTGTGGCTTGTTTTTGGGTGAATCTGTTGTTGGACCTCTTGGAGTGTCTACCCTATCTGTAAAATTTAAGTGTTTTTTCATTATTTTGGTGGCCGTTTGCGTGTTTTTTGGACGTGTAATCGGCGACATCGCCTCCCCTTTTTCTACCTTACGTTGTGTAGTTTTGACCGGCGGGTTCGGGCCCTTGTTAATACATTCCCGCACCTTTACAAATTCGGTGCCTGGGTATTAGCGGGGTTTTTGTTATTGTTCTCCGTTCATTTAAGCTTTCTTGACTCTCTTATTAGTAGTTGAGTCTTTTTCTTCATTTGTATATAACGTTTCTGTGTTTATTTTCAGAATGACGGAAAATTTCCTGCTCAAGGTTTCAAAGTCGCAGAAGTCTAAGAAGCCTTCTTCTAGACGTGTTTTTTCTGAAGACAACTTAGAGACACCACATCGTTTCGGGAAAGACCTAGACGATGCTGAGAAGGAACCACCGGCTAAAAGAAGACGGAGTTCCAGATCTTCGAGCAGTAAAAAGTCGGGATTCACAACCCGCCCGGGCGCGCGTACGGACCGGTGGCAGCTGGTAAGTCCACACCTACGGTCCTGCGTGCCCCCGGTAAGTCGTCGTGGGAGTCACACTGTGAACTCCTGGGGAAGGTTCAGTCGCCTATCGTCGGCCGACCCAGCGACGCACCGAAACCGATCGTGGTAAGCGATCGGGGACGGCAACTCCGTGTATGAGTCTCAGTTCACCTGGGCACTCGGTGGGAGTTGTAGTATCGATTGATCGATCGAAGGTGGCCTTGCCTCCTGAGAGAGATCTTAAATCGATCGATAGAGGATCGGTATCGTCTGAGACGATCGGTATCCAGAAGGTATCGATTTCGGGAGGATCGATCGTTACAGATCCGATTCCCGACGATTTCGATATTCTAGATCGATCATTCCAGAATCGATTCCCCGGGATCGATCTTTTCAGAATCGATTCACCCGGGATCGATCATTCCGGAATCGATTCCCCCGGGATCGATCACTAATAGATCGATACCCCCGGATCGATCACAGGGATCGCAAATCCAGTATCGATTACAAAAATGGTATCGATCACTGACGGTTTCAACGATCAGCGGATCGATCGCAAATCGTCCGATTTTTTCAGAATCGATCATCAATCGATCGATTCCTTCGGGAAGATTGTTTTCTGTGGATTCTACCTCACCCGATTCGATCTCTAATAGATCGATCGCGTCGTCTTCTAATCGCAGAATGGTTTCCGATTCCAATGGAGGTTTTGTCTGATGGAACGAATCATAATCAATGGCTGGTTAATCCTGAATCGGGTTTGATGGAGCGTTCTTCTAATTCATTCGAACTACACCAGAGCGTAAAAACAGTGGAACCCAATTCTGCACAGTGGTCAGGAATTCAATTGCTTCCGTGTTCACCAAAACCGGTCTACACTAGATCCAAAGCTCCAGCAGCTCTGGAGCCCTCCACCAGTCGCGAAAGTTTCTTCGACGCCTTCGATTTTGACAGAGCTAGGAGAAACCTCCGAGGGAGCTCTCGAGTGGTACAAGAAATTGTTAGAAGCGAACAAACGTTCGTCAGCCTCTCGTTATCTACACAGACAACTTATGTGCATGACGTACAGCCAGCATACTCGTCCCAAATATGGAGCCGATCTTGATAGAGTCTCGAAATGAGGAATTTCAAGGTCTTCTAGCGAAGGAGAAGAAGAGATTTTCACCACGGATCATCGCTCCAACCCTTCGCATCACTCACTGGACCTCATCCTGAGGAGACTGTTCGTCGCAGCCTCATCAACGCAGCCTCATCAGTATGCATAGATGATCAAATCCCGCAAAGTCAGGATTGTGATTCGGAGGGAGACACACCAGTCAAGAGCAGCCCCGGTTGAAACTTCCGGAGAGAATCTTAGGCTTCTTTAAGAAATATGCACCAGAAGCCGGATTGAGGCCTGAGAGAAACAAGGGCGGAAAGGATTCTTGGCTAGAAGTTCAGAAAAGAATCAGAACTTCAGACTTAGGCTCCCGGAGACGCACAAAGAAGAGTTTAAAGGAGCTGCCAAAGTCTCTAAAACAAAAACAAGGGCTTTGGGTAAGCTAGCTTCCCAATTCTATTTCATCAAAGAGTGATAGATCGTTTCTTAGATAGCAAAACTCTCTCTCCGGAACTTATCAAGACCGCGTCAAGATGCACATTTACAAGTCGCATCTCATGGACAAGAAAGGCGCAGAAAGAGCCTTATCAATATCCACGGGAGTCAGGCTTTCTGTGATCAACCGATATGCTTATCGAGTTGCTAGCGGCGTCGAGGGAACTCAACATCTCAACAGATGATAGAGAAGAGATTCTTGAAGCTTTAAGAGAAGTGTCATCGTGATGGTGTCCCAAATGGCGGTAATCCAAAACACCTCGGGCACAGAGAACGCAGGGAAGGCGTTATGAAGAGACTCAACATTCAGGAATCCTTGATTCCGGATATGCTGGATAGGATACCAGTTGACTCACCCTTCCTCTTGTGGGATGACTTCTCAGACGCTTCAAGAAGGAGATCGAAGCTCAGAGAAGGCTCAAGAGCTTTCAGAATCTGTTAGGGAAGTTAGAAAGCAGAAGTCGACTACTTTCAGCCTCAATCGAGTTTATTCCAGCAGCCGCTGAAGTCCTACAGTTCTAGCTCTAGGAAGCGGAAGTCCGATCAGGCTCGAGACCACATCAGTCTTCACAGGCTCACTACTCGCAACGCCAATATACGTATCAAGATCAACCTAAATACGTTGAACCTAAGAACGGAGTCCCACATCAGACCAACGATCGCGTGGGGGGAGTAATGCACCCAGAGGCCGAGGAAACTCCAGAAACTCTTCAGGATCTGCCTCATCCTCTCAGCCCTTTCACAGGGGTGGGAAGCGCCTCAGGTGACTTCCCACCAGCGTTTGGGGGTTCGGGATGCCAGTAGGAGGCCGACTTCGGCACTTCCGTGCGAAATGGGAGACAATCACAAGCGATGTCTTTTTCTATCTGTAATAACAGACGGACTCAAGATCGATCTAGAGGCACCTCTTCCCGGAGGTGTCCTCCGACCCGGCAACCAACTCTATCCCCACTTTCCAGGAGCACATCTCAAAAGAAAATCTCGGTGCTCCTGGAAAAGGAGGCGATAGAAGAGGTCACTTTATAACAAGAGCTTGTGCCTGTCCCCGATTTCGTAATCCCCAAACGCGGGGGATCACTAAGAGTGATCCTAAATATGAAGGCCATAAACAAATTCATAACACAGTCGCATTTCCGCATGGACACCTTGCTACAATCCTTCCCTCCCTAGGAAATCAGGATCTAGCAGTATCAATAGACCTTCAGGACGCATACTTCCATGTACCCATGCATGTTTCGGCGAGAAATCTTCTGGGATTCCAGTTCGGGGGCAAGACCTACAGATACAAGGCTCTCCCCTTCGGTCTGCGACCAGCTCCGAGAGTATTTACCAGGGTGATCGGACCCTGATGTCCTACCTCAGAGGCCGAGGACTCAGAATCTTTCCTACTTAGACGATTGGATCTTAGTCGCGAACTCGGAGGACAGACTCAAAGACCACTTGGAGCTCCTAATCACGACCACGCAAGAACTGGGATTTATAATAAACTGGAAGAAGTCAGAACTGACTCCTCACGCACGCCCACTTATTTAGGGGCTCAACTAGATTAGCAAACAGCCTGGCAAGACACCTAGAGAGGGTAGAGACCTTGATCAACCTAGCAAGATCCTTGGTTTCAGCCAGAAGAGTCCAAGCAGTAACTTGGCAAAGGTGGCTAGGCTACTTAGCGAGCCTGGTGGACCTATTACCGGATTGCAGACTTTTGATGAGACCTTTCCAGATTCACTTTCTAAATCACTTCAAGCCGAACATCAGTTCGCCACGGAAGATGATCCCCGTTTCGTCGGAGATGAAGATCCTGATTCGTCATGGTAGACGAGGTTTTGTTCTCCCAAGGAAAGCTTCTCTTGCCCTCTTCCGTCGTCACGGTGACCACGGACGCATCTCAAACAGGCTGGGAGGCCATTGTCAGGATCACATGGTTTCAGGAATGGGACCTTCCAACACCGTTACCGCATATAAATTTTCTGGAATTCTAGCGGTATGGAAAGTCTTAATTCATTTCAGGGACCTGTGCTCAAACCAGACAGTTCTTATCTTGACGGACAACACAGTGTAAATGTCATACATAAATCGACAAGGAGGAACACACTCTTTGACTCTGAACAGATTGACCTTTCAACTAGGATTGGTGCAATCGAGAGAACATCGTTCCGATCGCCTCTCACATCCCAGGAGTGGAGAATGTGATAGCGGACTTCTTTCGAGAGGAAAGTGTCTTCCGTCGGAATGGACGCTGTCGGCAGGATCTCTCGCTGATAAGCCAGAGATACGACCTCCGGATAGACCTGTTCGCGTCATCCATGAACAACAGACTTCCGATATTTGCTCCAAATAAGGAAGAGAAGGCGACAGCGTGGGACGCATTTTCAATTCCCTGGACAGGTCTGAAGGCGTATGCGTTCCCTCCCTTCAAACTTATCCCACTAGTTCTCAGGAGATCAGGGAAGACAGAGCATCGGTGATTCTCATCGCACCACACTGGCCAGCGAGCGTGTTTCAAGATCTTCTTCTCTATTGGTGGAGGAACCTTGGCAACTTCCATGGTGCAAGGATCTGGTCTACCAACCAGTATCAGAGATCCTCCACGAACATCCGGAGCACCTCAGATTGACCGTCTGGCCGTTATCGGCGAGTCAGCCAGAGCAGAAGGCTTCTCTGAACGTGCAGCCTCACTTTTAGTGGAAAGTAGAAGAGCCTCCACCAGAAAGGTCTACTCTTCAGACTGAATGCATTTATAGATTGGTGTGAAGAGAAAGGGATAGCCCCAAGAGAAGCTTCTTTGCCGGCTATAGCTGACTTCATCATAGCGCTTTACGACAAGGAAAGTCACTATCTTACGCTTAGAGGTTACAGATCCGCGATCGCGGCTATTTCACATAGGATTTGAAGATGGATCGTCGGTGTCCTCTGCTCCTCGATTATCAGCCCTGTTACGTTCTCTATCTCTCAGAGACCCAATTTCAGGCCGTTAGTACCCTTTGGAGTCTCCCAAAGGTGTTAGAAGCATTAGCGAAGCCTCCTTTCGAACCACTCCATTCGGCATCTCTGCTAGACACAACGATAAAGACATGTTTTCTGTGGCAGTAGCATCAGGACAACGAGTGAGCTCTCTTCATGCTCTGTCAATCGCAAGAGGCCACATAAGATGGGAGAACGGGGTGTCCGTTTGATCCCCAACGCGAAGTTTATCGCTAAAAACCAATCAGAAACTTCGGGGCCTTAGAAATATTTCTTCGCCCACTCACCAAGTTTTCGTCAATACGAGAGGATAAAGTTATGGTGCCCCGTGAGGGCCCTAAAGTGGTACCTGGACAAAGTAAAGAATCTACGAAAATCAGACCAACTGTTCGTAATTACTAAGCTCCTTTCTCTCCAGCTTCTAAAAGCACCTTATCCAGATGGATTGTAGCAGCCATCAAAGCTGCAGGCTCTAACGCCAGAGTCTCTGACACTAACCTCAGAAGCGCACGACACTAGGAGCAATCTAGCTCGTCTGGGCCCTGTTCCAGGCGTCTCTTGTTGAGGAAATATGTAGAGCCGCTTACTGGAGAAGTCAGAATTCTTTCACAACTTACTACCTTAAAGATGTCCCCGCGGTGGAAGGAAAATTTTCCATAGTTCCTATCCATGCGGCAGCATCTTCTATAGTCAACTAAATCTGTAGGGTGTCCCTCCCCAGTACAACATCGGTGCTGGTCGATAGCAAAGTAGGCAAATATATCATTCTTTTGAAGTAAATCATAAAAATTATCACTAATTTTATTATTTACAATAAAGAATTATATATTTGCCTACAATCCCTCCCTCCATCCCCCGGTCCATTAGCTACATGGATGTGTAGGCGGAAAGAGTAAAGAGGAAGATTATTGATAGATTTGTTGGCGGGTGGCCTATCGGGAGAGGGCGCCCTTTATGTTTGGCGGGGGGGTTTATAGGATAGGAACAATAGGGACAAAATTTTCTCGGGGTTATAATATTCGGTTGGCAAGCGATTCGAGGACGAATAGCAAAGTAGGCAAATATATAATTCTTTATTGTAAATAATAAAATTAGTGATAATTTTTATGATTATCTGTAGAACCCAATTTAATGGAAATTCATCCCCTTCTTAATTCAACTTTAATGACAGAGAACAATTACATATATCTAATATTATACTTACACCCATTCTCTGACTTTCTGCCAATTTGTTGCTATTTTTACCTAGTCAATGAATGTCATTGTTAACCAATAATGTTTTGCTATTTACATACAATTGTACGTGTTTTATATTTTAGCAAGTTGTGAAATAGACAATAGAATAGAACATGTGTTTTTTTTTTGTTAGAGATATCGATTGTATTTTGTAAAGTTTACGACTATCTTCGTTTGTGTGTTTGATCCTTGTATATGAATGGTGAGAGATATATTCTCAGGTGTTTTCAGAAATGATTTCTAAATTTTTTTGCCATGAATTGCATTTGTTTTCCTTTGGTTTTTTGTATTATTTTCATGCCCCTCACGAGACAGTCAACAAGAATACTTCAATTTTCAAAACCTGTCACCCGGGCTGCAATTTCTTCTGACCCTATCACGACATTTGCCAATTGGCGTGTCAAGAATGGAGAATAGAAGCTGAAGGGAGGGAGAAATATTGAAAGAATCCGGCCTGCCCCCACCAGGGACTTAGTCTCGACGGCCCAGACTCCGACAGAGGTTAAAGAGAAATCAGACCAAACAGGCCTCACAATCTGTTTTATTTATGCTCGGGCGCAGAGCGCTGCTTGTTGACGGATAAATGGCGTCGGAAAACAAAAGGAAAGAAGGAGAGGGAGTAACAAGTTTACATGGCTGGCACACATTATCCGTGTACTTATCACAACTGCGCTTATTGTCCCCAATCACATTCGCATTAGTGCGTTGTAAATTTTCGTGGAATTCTCCATTGAATTGCGAATATTTTTTTTATATGTGTTACCCCAAGATTCGACTTTGCCAATTTGTTATTTGTTTGTACTTTCCCATGTTCCACAAATAATTCCAGATGTTGTTTGCTGAAACAAATATCCTTTTTTGGTCCGGAGAAATCGTTCATCATGCATGTAGTGTTTGGATTCGGGAAGAATAACATTTCTGGAAAAGTTATTTGCACTTGTCATGATTAGGATGGTTGAAATTATATTTTGAGTATATTTCAAGACTCTTTTGTAATAGGTGTGTTATAGAATTACACCAATTAATGATTTAGTTGTAGAATTAAAATAAAAAGGGATCAAGGTTGAAAGATGCATTTCCCCCTTCAAATATTTACCGACTTGAAACTAAATGTGGTCATGGAATATTTTTGTTTTTTTAAGCCATACAGGTTTCGCAAGCAGGATTAGACATCCCTCAAGATTTCTTTCATAAATAAAGATGGCAGATTCAGCATTGTTTTTGTTTGACATGTATTATGCTGTGAGACAGAGTCCAGTGTCAGCGTCCAGGGTTTCTGGCCGGTTGTACTTGTTCTAAGTAGGCCCCAGGGAAGAAGTAGCCAGAAGTGTGGCTCCTAGCATAGGACAGGAGTCTGAGAGAGGTTGTTGGTATGTAATGCATTGGGTGCTTCAAAAGGGGAGGGTGGGGGGGGGGGTACAATAATACACAAAATTTTGTTTCAAAGCAGCATTCAAGAGATATTTCAAAAGAACTCTAATAAATGAAATGGTGAATAATATTTTTTAAATGTTACAAGAAAAATTTGCCCTTCAAAAATGATTGTATATCACAAAGAGCTCTCCTGAAAGTAGAAAGTACACTATGGGAGGGGGGAGTGGCATTATTCTAGTCTTCATTTTTTGGGGGGTAGTTGGAGAAAGACTCCTGAATTGGTTAACGAAAGGATGAAATTCATTCATAAGATTATTTATCTATCAACAGGAAATTGTTAAGCTTTAAGGGCAAAAAAGGTCCAAATTATATTTGGATAAGTCTTGATTTACTCAATTACAGAAAGAGGATAGGGTTTTGTGATGGGTTGTTTCTGACCGTCAATAGTTTATTTTCCCCACCCTGGCATTGAACCTAGAACCTTGCCATATCCGTGGTGTTGCCTAACCCCTGTCCCCCCAGCCTCACCACAAACCTTTCCTCCATAGGCACTTGGAGGGATCATAAAGATGACCGCAAGGTGCTGCTGCTTCCTCCACCAAAATAAATGGCCCGCTTGATCTGTTGTTGGTTTGCGTTTGGTTGTTTGGCGGTACACGTCCCTCAAAGGAGAAGAAACGCTGTTAGCTCTTTCACTCTCGTTCTTTCTCACAGCTAATGATGTATCGATCACTGTCATGGCCCCAGACACTTTAGGCGAGAATCAAGGCAGAACCCGCTTTATTTACGACGTGCTTGCCATTCTCTAACCCAACATTGTATAAAAATATTTATTTAACGAGGAAGCAGAGGACCGTAGAATGGGTAGGAGGGGTTGAGGGTGGATTGGTAGATGAAGGAAGGATAGATAGAAGGAGAGAAGAGAAGATGAAAACATTGAAACAGAGGCAAATAAGGTTGAGAAACTTGAAGTTTACAACAACAAAAAACCTATATTAGAAACACCAGTATGAAGCGCAATATAAATGAAATTATTATTATTATTATTATATTTAATAGGGAAGGTAAGTACTGGAGAATGGGAAGGGTTGGAGGGTGGAGTTGAATGGTGGATGTATGAAGGGAAGATGGATTTATAGAAAGAGAAGACTGATATAAGCAGAGAGGGACAGAAGATGATATGAGAACATTGAAACAGAGTTGTGACACTTAAGCATATGATGACTGGAGAATGAGTAAGGGTGGAGGGTAGAGTAGTAGAAGGATGGATATTTTCTGGGGGAAGAGGCATGTATAGAAAGGAAAGACTGGCTGAAGGAGAGAAGCGGAAAACATTTAAACAGAGGCAAATGGGGCAAGGGCATTTAAAAATGATAAATATATTCGGCATTTAAAAATAATAAATATGGAAGCAGATAAATAGAAGAATGGGCAGGAAAATAGGAGGGAGACAGAGGAGCAATGGATGGAAAGAAAAAACTGGTAGGGGAGAGATGAAAAGATGAAAAAATAGGCCTGTGATACTTCCATTTAAAAAAAAACTTTTACATTTATTAACCATTGATATACTATGGATGAACACTCATTGCCCTACCGTCTTTGATGTGGTGTTATTCAAAAGGAGATGGAGAAAAGATGAAATGAAGTAGAGTGACAGAGAATTGAAATAGAGAAAAGGGGATAAAGGAAGGTGGAAGGGTGGTTAAAAAGGAGATAGATACAGAGACAAACGCAGAGAAAAGAAGATAAGAGCAGGGTTGTGAAGAGTAAAATCTGAGTATATTGTAAGTAAGAACAGAAGATTCATAAAAGTTCATCTAGACAAGATTAAACTGAGATTAATATTTTAATAAAGAGAAAACAACATCAGATAAAGCGGCATCGAGGGTAGGATCATGAGAGGTGAGTAAAAGGTTAACAAGTGAAATACATCTTCACACGAGATATACAAACACTTACATGATAAGGGGAGATGTCTCATGACAATGCATATAATCTTGTAACACAATAAACATATGTTTTCTAGAGTGTTGCCCTGATATTGACCTATATTTTACGTCAGGTGTTTCCTCATCGTCGTATTTCATTAACACCGTAACCCAGATTTCATTAGACTGTTGGCTTTCTTTAGTCAACCTCAATTTGCAGTGATCAACACTTGCTGGAGTGGGCAAACATTAAGAGGTATTCATAATTTTTATACTAAGGGATTTCATAAGGCTTTCCTGGTTATGACAACTCTTTAACAAATCTGTATCATGACCTTTGTTAATTGTACCCTTCTTTCTTAAACTACCTATTGGTTAACCTCTTCAGTATTAAGGTGATATCATCAATTTTCCCCCACGAAGGTAAATGTACTCAGTAAAGACAGGTGACTACACGTATGAATAGACCCAACAGATCCCCTTTATGAGCACGCGCAGGATTATTTCTTTTAAACATTTAGACATTCATATCTTGTCATACATACTTTCCCTGATCATCCTACATCCACGCTTATGTTCCAACCATGTCAGACTCCCTTTCATTCACAACTTGTTTTCTCACGTGCTAACATGGCGTTTGACTGACGGGCCTGCTTGCTTTCAGGATTAGCCGGCGTACAGCTGCGCCCGAAACGTTCCGCGAACATACCTGACTCAGCACCCGATTCGTGTCAAAATTAAAAAGATGACGGCGATCAAAGAGATGATTGGTGAATTGAACAGTGTATGAATCAACACTAGTGTAGCGCCTGTCACAGAGTTATAAGATTAGTTGTATGCAAGCCTGGCTACCTGCGTGCCTGCGGAGAAATTTCTGACGAACAATTGTTTCTTCATCTTGGGTGTTCGTAGCTTTTTTGACAGTGTATTACCTTCAAATTTGTTCATAATCTGAGGCGGTTTCCTCAAAATATTATGCCTCGCTACTTTTCTCTCCCCCTACCGAGGTTTTGAAATGTTATACTTTTTTTCACCTCTCCTACAGGTGAACCATTGTAGAAAGTTTTGATCCGTGTTCTAAAAACGTCTTTGAAATTTTTTGAAAACCTCTTTAAAATTTTCTAAAAACTTCTTTAAATTTAAGGAGCTTTTAACTAAAAGTGAGCAGACAAATATGAAAATATATTTAAACACGTCAGAAAAGGACGAGGAATATCTTTGTCGAAATCAGCTTTTTGTATTACTAGGCAGTGGTGCATCGAAGGTTTCATAACGCAAAGATTTGAAAGCAATCACAAAGTGACACTAGCCAATCACAATCATTGTTGCTTGTGTTTTTTTGTTCAAACGACTGACCAGCAACCAGTTAGAATTGTTTTATTAAATTTGAAATTGAGTGTAAACCTTTGTGTGTTACGGGGCCCGGGATTTGAAAATAAAGGGGAGAGGGGTTCTCATGTAAAAATTGGTACTTTTTTTTAAAGTGGTTTCCAAAATTAGGAGTGCAAGTCTGTTGCACCCTTCCCCATGAATCATGTTGGTCAAGAACTCTCAGTTTTTCTTCAAGCAAGATGCCCTTTACATTTAAATTTGTCTATATTTTTTTCAAAACAAGGGAGATTTTGAATTTGCTTGTAAACTTTGATTTCATAGATCTTATCAAAGGGGGAAAAAAGGTGAATTGAAAGGAGTTAGTAGTATTGTCTTAAAATCCTCGTAATTTGTCTTGCCTCATGTGAAACTGTCACTCAACATCTACTAAATACTTTCTGATACCAAGAGAGAAGAAAAATTAAAAAGCTCGTAATCTCTCCTCCTAGCCTGCCCAGCTGGTTACAAGTTCCCTAAGGAAGGCGCATTCTCTGTTTCATTGCTCGTTACTGTCACAAATATTCCCGTGTTTATACCGCCCTATTGAATGTAAATGGCTATTACTGGAATACCGAACAGAAATAACTGACCTCTCATAAAAATACCAGCTTCATAACCCTTGAACTTACACTTTTTATTTAGCACTTCTCAACAGAAATCTGTAAAACGGAAAGTGACAATTCTTTGTAAGTGCCGGTGGTAGTTTTGACAGAAAACGAGAGAGAGAAAAGAAAGAGAGAGAGAGAAAGAGAAAGAGAGAGAAAAGATGGAAGAGGGTAAAATAGAAAGAATGATGGAGAAACAAAACAAGAATGTAATACGAGATTGGAAAAGGGTTGGATAAATAATACAGTAAACTTTTCTTAAGTTGAAGTCTTTGAAGTCATCTTCTCTTATAATCTATTGTTTGTAACCCTCCATAAGTCAAACTAATTTCTGCAGTCCCCAAAAATTAGACCTAGGCCAAGTTGACTATAATGCCTATATATATATATATAGAATAGAAATAATAATACTTATGAATAGATTCATATTTATGATGCTTTTATCCAAAATATGGATGTTCTCTGGCATTGCTCTTTCACTTTGGTCCATATGTTTTCTATCCTCTACCGTAGCGGATCCAGCCATACATCATACAATTGGAAGCATCAGCCCATGCCCAAACATAATAGAGCCACTATTGTCCCCAGACAATAGGGCCTGCAGAATCTGTTGAAATTGAAAATCCTGGATCTGCGCCTGCTTCTATACTATACACTGTCAATCGGTTATTCTCTAACTCTACAAAGTTTACATACACAAATCCTATCCTAGATCGCTATACATGCCTACAGATTGGGCAATATTCATAAATTCAAAAAATAAATAAAGAAGGAATAGTAATTGTCCTATATTTGATGGGGAGATGAGACCAAAAGTTGACCAGGTGCCAAAGACAGAGGAAGGTGAAGGACCAGGTGATGCGGTCCCTGATACCAGGGCTACATCCTGCTCCTAATAAATCATCCATCTCATTAAACTTGACCCTCTCTACAGAACAACAACCGTTTCCCTCAAGTACATCATCAAAGTGTAACTCCTCCTTGATATAAAGCTTTATGGATTGATGAGGGTGAATTACAGTCCGACTGTTTTAACTTCCCATTGTTTACATTTTATAAGTGAAATCATAATTGTTTCTGATGCTAGAAAATCAGGACAGTGTTAAGACATATATTACCAGGTGTCAAGGATACCACAATATAGTAACTCTTCCTTACAAAAAAAAAATTGGGGTTAAAGGGATTAAGTAACTTCCAAAAACATGTGCAAAAGAGATCGAAATGAATAGAATTCTATCGCTCTGACCGTAAAAACAAACTACTG
>CALNVZ010003435.1:4219219-4262022 GCA_940671915.1 Paracentrotus lividus | reverse complement strand
TAGCTTGTAACAAATGAAAGAAGTTGTTACAGCTGAAGTTTCAAGGGAAATGGCTGTGCCTTGTGTATCTGCCCCCCATCATTCATGTCCCCGAAATTCAAGAAAAAAGTACAGTCAAGGAGAAAAGAATTATTTATGGCATTGTGAGTCTTGCTGATGTACTCTACATCCAGGTTGTAAAAGAAAGATGATTTGGGCGGAGTTTTGGATTACTGGAGAGCTTGGGGGTGGAATAATTTTCCAGCATGGATGCTAAACTGGGGTTGTTTAGCCATTGTGTACATGTGTCTGAGCTGGATTTGGGAGCAAGACTCGATTGGACAGCCATACTGTCTTGGGTAGGATTCACACCTGTTGAAATGGCTTTTAGACCCAGAGAAGGAGGACATGTTTATAGCCACCTCTGTAGCGTTTTGTTTCAAGCTTTGACATGAGTGGGGTTGAACCTCCCATAACACTGCCCCTCTATCAATAAATAATTTCTTTTCATGCATGGGGATTTTAGGGTGACAATGTTTCTCCTTGTACTTTGTAGAACATTTCTGTAAATATATGAAATAACAGGAGATGAGTCCATGTAAAAGTCACTGTGTGCTGATCTCACTCTGAAATACTTCTAATAATTGATACTTAAAAGATGAGAATCAAGAAGTACAGGGGGCCTATCTGTACAGTAGTTTTTCTGTCAAAAATGCTTTTTAAATATTGGTTGAGGTATACACTAGCGCTATATTTATGAATTTGTATCATTATAATGAAATAGAGATTTCTGTATTTGACAAAGAAAATCCCTGAAGTTTTGTGTTTGACTTGAAGCAAGGTTATTAACGCACAATCAATGATAGACACATTGCCAATGCTAGATAATACTATTGATACATAAATAATTATAAAATTTGTCAAGAACATATGTCCAAGTCAGAAGCAATTCTTTGACATTTTTAGCAGTTTTCCCTTTTCTAGTTTGAAAAATGAAAAGAAGATAATTTAAATAAACCTTTCTTTATACTCATAGCATCAATATGTTTTCAATTTGTAAAACTCTGCAAACCTTCCTTGCATCTGATAACTGCAAAATAGTAAAATTACAAGAACTCATCATACCAACTGACATGGGGCTGAATGTTGGAAGGTCCCTGACATACCTGAGCACATATCTGTCATTAAAAACTTTATTGCAAGTAATAAGCCCCATAAAAACTTCCACAAATCATTTATGAGGCGGAAACAGCAGCCGTAGCACTGGAGGTTATTTGAAATATAAACTTTTTTTCTGTACTTCTTTGTCATTTGAGTATGCTATTATTGTATAGAGCATGTCATGCTACATGAGAGCTTCATTGTAAACTGCGTTTACATGGTACATTTACTTATACTTGGTACTGTTCGCTGGGAATGGAGCATTTTATATCCATTTTTGAATAGGTCAGAGAAATATATTTCCATGGTCCCATGGATATTCATTTTTAGTATGTTCTAAAGGAAATATTTAATATCCGTTATAATTTGTGAGAAAGAGCAGTGGGGAAGAGTTTTAAGTAATAAAATGTGGCAAAAGGAGCCTTTTTATCTGTTGGAGACATGCTATGAAAACAGTTTAAGTCCTTCATCACAAGTTTGATAGTGTAAATTCAGATTTTTATGTGAATATTAAGTGCGGCTGTGAAGGAGATTCAAAATATTGCTACTTTTTAATGAGCGCATTAAAAACACATAATTCATACTTGGCCTTTCTTCACACCAAGCATGTGCTGGCAGTTTTATGTTTTTGTTTATCTTAGCCAGTCCGAAGCATTGTGTAACCATAGCTGCTTCACTGGCATCTGAAACCATCAGAAGAGCAAAAAAAGTTTCAGACTATATATCTTCATCCTTCCGGGACAAAAAATATGATAATGAGAAAGGTCGTGGAAGGACTGGCAAGAGATAAAAGATTCATAGATATTAATTTAGTGCATGTATAATTGATGGGTGATATAAAAGAAATAAGTAGGAGTGGCACTGCTACATTGTTGTAGACTGGTTGAATTACCTTTTGCACATATTTGTCTTTCTTTGTTTCTATAAATATTTCTTATTATTAATTAAATTTGTTGTTGTTGTTTTTAGTTTTTACAGTGCTATCTTATTATTTCTTATTATTTCCATTGAAGGCCTTTTTTTCTATTACCTTTGTTAGAATCTCAGCTTCATTTAGGCAATTAAGATTATTTCTTTATATCCCAGTATTTACTACACTGCGCTATACTTACCTATATCTCTTCAAATTGCTATTCGTTGCCCAAAGTAGAATAGCCACCGGCAAACAAAACTGACTCAGAAAGAGATCTAACTGCCTCTGAAACAGACGGGGAAACCCGTCATAGCGCAGGGACTATATAACGCCTCTCCACACACGTCTACCTTCCTCTTTCGTTGCCGCGCTTCAAAGTAAAAGAAATATGAAATCGGCTAAAGAATATTAAAGACAAATCTACACCCCAAAATAATCGCCAAAGATATGCCGGAACCAAAAGGAGTAGTTCGGTTGGCGATCCTAAATGCCAGAGAAATCTACTCCCGCCTCCTCTGAAGAGGCGAGCTCGAGGAATAAACCCTCAAAAAACGATCAATCGGGCCCACGGATAAGGGTGGTAGGGCAAAAAAGAAACGCCCCAATAATCCCCACTTTAACGAAGCAAACCAGCACAGGTAGGACTGAACCCTCGAAAAAATCCGGCTGGGAACCCATTCACCGAACCCTTCGACCTCCATGATGTCGAGGTATACGGGTCGGATAAGTCCCTGAGAGGGCAGTGTTAACTCCTCAACCTCACAAAAAAAGAAGGTGTCCACGAGGATGGCGAGTGTGACCTCTAAAACGTCGAAGACCCACCAATTTACTACGCTCCCTGACCCAGCTCAGGCGGGCGACTGGATTATCAAAAGCCCTTCAGGCTATCATGCCTCCTCCCAATACCCAACCCCCATCTACCCACCCCGACCCAGATCCCTTGGATTTCGGTCCCAAATATCAAGTCAACAAAAGACTAGGGAATATTTATCATTCTCGCCATCACCATGGCCAGGGAGAGCAGGCGGGAACGAGAGTCCGCCTCACCCCCAGAGGACGAAGGTAGCATTTCAATAGTTGGAGATTCAGACTCCGAGTACGGCTATCACAACCCAGTACCGTAACCAAGCCGTACTTCCGGCCGAGAATGGAGAGACTTCTCTTCGTCTTCAGTTTCCAGTGAAACACACTCCGTATACAGGCCGCACAAGAGTGCTAAGATCGCCTATGATTGGCCAAGCCAGCGGCTTAACGGACCAATCGCAAAAAATTACCGCTCACGTGACAGCCGCGAGATGGCGCACTTGCGGGATTTCCACTGCATCTGACGACCGACATTCTGGGCAGCGAGAATTCTCAATCTATATTGCCTACACAACTGCGGGCGGACACGAAGAAGATGATCACGAGACTGACGTTAAGCAGCAGTCTATTTTTAGACTGAAATCATCACTCGGAAGATCGAGAAGATCTCTGCCGGGAATAAAGTATGGACGGACCGTATAAGTCTTGCTTCCACAAACTAGATAATCGCCGCTCTGGATTAAAACCGTGGCGAGTAAGAGAGGTGACAAGGGATTACAGGATCGCGTCTCAGGACTTTGATAATTATCTGTGCTCCCCCACGGTCCCAGACGATAGCCTTTCGCGCGTTGGCGAATGCAGGGGCGAAGAAATCCAGATACAACACCCTGCGCATGCCGCACTTTTTATCAACACCGACATGGGGATTTGTCGGCAGATCGACATCTTCTGCCCGCAATGGTTATGCGTCTCGCAATTATCAGGGCTGCCTGATACGGCCACTGACGGAGGCAGAGAGACCTAGATTGACTTCAACCGATAGAGAATCGGTGCTTGAATCTTACTCTTAAGATTGCTGACCTGCAGTATGAAACAGGCAACAAGATCAGCCCTACTTACGACGAGGCTAGAGGAGCAACGTGTTGACTGCTCTTAAACTCATCGAGCGGGAAGCTGCAAAATGTTTGGCTAGACTACCATGATGAAGGTAAAGATTTATTTTAATGGTCAATTTTCAGGATGTGCTCGATCAAACCATTTCTGAAAGTAACACGGCGGACAAAAAACTTTCATAAGCTAAGTATCCGGCAATAGATCTAGCTCCTCAGGCATATAAGTATAGATCTAACGTCCACTGCAGTCTCAGCACAACAGAAGTCTCTTCTTGTCCTCAGGACCAGCCCCAGTCCTTCGGAGATCAGAGGGCCCCTCTTTTCCCTAGCTTTCTCGCGTCCCCCTAATGACTACTAACGCTAGGCGTGGGGAGGGACAACCGCAGAAGGTCACAAAGCTATCGCGGCTCCCGTAGTGGGGGCTAGCGTGGACGTCAGCCCAGTTCCAGTCCCAAGGACTGTTTTCAAGGGGCCTGGCGGACGTCAGCGTATTTGACAATCAATTACAACTAGTTTCTAACCCCTCCCATCATGTCCCAGTCGGAGGGAGGCTAACTCTTTGGCTTTCAAAACTGGGAGAAGATTTTCCTACGACAAGTTTTTTCTCGACATAATAAGTTCAGGGTTCAACCCAATCTTTCCAAGGATCTGTCAAATTTTCCCATTTCCGGCGTCAGAACGCCCTCTCCAGAGATCCCATCCGGCTAAGGGCTTATATAGAACAGAAATACAATCTCTCCTATCAAAGAGGGTAATAGTTCAAGTTCAGGACAACATTCCCTCCTCCTGTCTCCGGTGTTTTTTGGTAGAAAACGCTCGGGGGCTTCCGAATGGTTCTCACCTAAAGAGAGTAAACAAGCTTCTCCCAAAACACACCTTCAAAATGGAATCTCTCTCAACCATCCTGCCCTAATAAAATCCCAACGAATGGGCCAGTAACAATAGACCTTCAAGATGCATATTATCAACATCCGATGGCCACACGAAGCTCGGAGATACTTGGGATTACAAGGTAATAAAACATTTGTAACCAAAATTCAAAGGCTCTCCCAGATTCGGGCTAAAACCAGCTCCAAGAATTTTCTCCCGCTTAATTCAAGTAGTTGCGGCAGAATTAAGAAAGACGAGGAATTACAATCTTCTGTTACCTAAAGACTGACTGTCCTTCTCGGCACGTCAAAAGCCACCCTCGAGTCCAATATAAAGAGATAGTGATGCAATTAGCCAAGCTTGGGCTTCATGGTAAACGAAAAGAAATCGAAGCTCACGCCGAACAGACCCACTCCAGAATTTCTGGGGGCACAGGATAAATATTCCATGCCTTGTAGTACGCCCATCCCTCCACAGAAGTGGAAAAAATTCTGGCAGTAGGAGCGAGGGCTTTGCTACACCTGCTTCGCATCTGCCAGAGAGATTGGCAAGTTTTCCTAGGTCTAACTCGCGAGCCTGATAGACCTCATACCCACAATGCAGAGTCACATGAGACCTCTTCAGCTGCATTTCTTGAGACACTTCAAACCAAGCGTCAACTCCAAGGACCATCCCATCCCACTATCATCCAAAATAAGTCAATCAGTCCAGCAGTGGTCTTCTCATATCTTCTTAAACCAGGGGAAAGAAGACACAAAGCCCATTCCAACCCTCACTCTGACAACAGACGCGTCAAAGCTCGGCTGGGGGGTCACATGGGAAACCTCGAAGCCCTCGGGCCAATGGAATACGAGAGAGTCGGCCCAAAACATCAAACGTTCTCGAGATGAGAGCAGATTCAACTAGCAATGGGAAGCTTCCTACCAGCCACATTGCAAATCATTGTGTCCTAGTAAAATCGGACAAAAACACTGTAGTATCGTACATAAACAGAGAGGGAGGAACAAAAATCACGAACTCTGTGCAATCTAACGATGGAGATCCTTTCGTGGTGTCAGGATCATCGCATAACTCTGATAGCTCGTCACATTCCCGGGAAGGACAACTACCTTGCAGACTTCCTGTCGCGAGGGAAATACCTCCATCGGAATGGCAGCTAAATCGCTCATAAACGATGAAAATATTCACTCAATTCGGACAACCTCAGATAGACCTCTTCGCGTAATTCTGAACAAACAACTTCCAGTCTATTGCACGAAACACCAGGACCCCTAGCCTCGCAACAGACTCTCTATACGATATGTGGAAAGGGATTCTTGCTTACGCCTTCCCGCCCTTTCCCATCATAGCGCAAGTTCTGGAGAAGGTGAGGAGGAGGACGGCTCACCTCCTTCTCATTGCACACCATGGTGGCAGAGGAAACATGGTTCACGAATCATACAAACCTGTTGGCAGGGACTCCAAGAAACACTCCCTCGTTGCTAAATCTTCTGAATCAACCAGGACAGAAACCTATTATCCGAAATCCAGAGAGACTGTGCCTAACACTCTGCCCATTTCAGGAAATCGGACAGCGACGCAGGCCTTTCGGAGAGAGCAGCAGATAATGGCCGCCCAATTCCTCCGATCTCCACCAGGAGTATTTATAATTCGAGACTCCAGAGATACTAACGCAGAATGGTGCAACAGTCTGCAGGTCGATCCAACCTCTGCCTCTTTAGGTAAGATTGCAAGATTTCTTACTTGTCTGTTCGATGAATAGTTTATCTATTTCATCAATACGAGGTTATAGATCAGCCATAGCGGCGATTCATAACAGTTTTGGAACGGAGAGACGTCTCTAATTCAATGTTTCTCTCCCGTCTAACTAGATCATTTTTCTTACAGAATCCACCTAAGCAGAGATCTCATCCCAAGGTGGGACCTTCCAAAGTCTTCGAGCTCTAGCAAAGTCTCCTTTCGAACCTATGCATAAATGTTCCCTTCTTAACCTTTCAATAAAGACGGTCTTTCTTATAGCAGTAGCATCAGGCCAACGCCGTAGTCTACTCCATGCTCTGTCAGTTAGGTCAGGTCATATCCGTTGGGAAAAGGATAGGTTCGTTTGATTCCCTAAAGCAGGTTTTCTTGCAAGAACCAAAGAGAATCTTCTAACCTTGCAAAAATTGTTTTACCATCAATTAGCAAATTCTCTACTGTCGTCAGAAGATAGGTTATGGTGTCCAGTTAGAGCGCTTAAGTGTACATTGACAGAACTAAGTCCATTCGCTCATCCAGCAACTTTTTATTAGTTCAGTAGAACCCCACAGGCCGTTAGCCCAGATACTGTTTCCCGATGGATAGTTCAGGGTATCAAGTCAGAGGGGCCCAGAAGCCCTACTTTCAGACTCAGTTAGAGCCCATGACACATAAGGGTATTTCAGCTTCTTGGGCTCTTTTCCAGGGTACTTCTATGGAGGAGATCCTCCAGGCAGCCTACTGGGCAAATAAAATTAATATAAATATAATTATAAAAAAAGAATAAAATACAAAAAAAAAATATAAATATAAAAAAAATAAAAAATATACAAAATATCAAATATAGCTAAACATACTAAATTAACCAAAACCCAATTTTAGAGGATTGTAGGACACGACAGACGGGCAGATACGAATCTACAGTATCCTGACGTAATCACAAATCGATACAGTAATAAATGTCGGCCTAATAACCTTTAGTGTCTTATTAATATCTTGAATGTGATTAGATCAAGGAATACGAGAATTCGCATCATGCGGTTCTGATCGTGTCGCTGCATCAGCTCCTATTTGGTTTTGATTAATTTAAGAGTATGTTTAGCTAGGTTTTTATTTGGTGGAAACTTTAGGAAGGGCTTTCATTTTTAACAACCTCCAGAATTTCCTGTGTAAATCTAGCAAATTAATGAATGAAGATAATAAGGTAAGTTATAGCGGGCAAGTGTAAGTAAATCAGATGTTCAAATAAAGTGAACAATATTATATTAAAACATAACCAAGAAATACTATAATTAAACCCTATAGCTTCCCTCAACTTAACCTCCCTGTGTTTCGTCTTTCACTTAAGTTTTATCACAAGTGAACGAAAGAGGAAGTAGACGATGTGTAGAGTAGGCGTTAAATATAAAGTCCCTGCGCAGTGAACGGGTTTCCCCGTCTGCTTTCAGGGCAGTTAACTCTTTTCGAGTCGTTATTGTTTGACCAGTGGCTATTCTAACTTTGGGCAACGAATAGCAATTTGAAGAGATATAGGTAAGTATAGCTTGTTAGTAAATAATATGTTCACAATTGAACATTCTGGTCAATGTGCAATTTTTTTTAATGATGTAAAGAGCCCTTTTGCTCTTCAGAAAGGCATCACAAATTTTGTGATACCTTGTCAAATGTATCAAACTGTATAGAATGGTACTGTGGGGGCCTTTTATCATAACGTCCTTCTGGTCATCAGAAGATTATCAAATGAATATAGCAATCTTTGTATAATGTTAGAAATTGTAGCCAATATGGCATAATTCTGGCCTTTCACTGAGCACTGTAACTCCTTCTGCTAGTCCTCACGTAATCTGAAGGACAGAGCAAGCTTCTTTGAATGTTACAAACTGTCGCCAATGGCACTATCGGCCTTCTGTGTAACAGAAATGCCTCCCTCTAGGTTTCTAATGTGCAACCTCAAGGGTACAAACACCCTGCTACATTTTAATCACACAATTAACGGCTCATAATCGCTGTTTTATGACCTCAAGTGTAAAAACAAATGTGTTAGCAGGTTTATGCCAATGTTTGTTTGGATTTTCAAGTTCTCTTTTATTCTGGTATTTTCTTTGATAACACATTAAAATGTAGTTATTGCAAGACTTTTTAGAGGTTTCTGCACTTTTTTATGACATACTATTCAAAGGTCATCACATACATATAATAATGAAGGAAAAAAAGTTGCCTCTGATGTAAAATTGAAGTAAATGTTATACTTTTGAACATTCTGGTATTCTTACAGAGTGATGCCTCTGTTTTTCCAAGTTTACTTTCTGAAACGAAAGCTTTGGAAAAAAAGAATAAATTAATAATAAATAAAATTGGACTCATTAAGGCATTTCCCATCTCTGCAGATGATACCGTATTACAGAGCAATGTGTTACTTTGGATATGTAGGCCTGCATAACATGTGACTTTAACATGAATGTCATCCTTTCTTTTATATTATTACAGTCTGCACTACACTGGGGAGCTAAGCATGGCAAGAAAGAGATGATCAGAATGGTGGTGGATAAAGGCATTGATGTCAACATGAGATCGGTAAGGAAAGAAAGAAAAATGATCATGTCCAAAATCAAGGCATTCTATCTTCTTTGTTATTCTGTGTTTATTTTTTTTCATAGATTGGCCTTTGGTATAAAATGGAATCAAAATTTACTTGGCAAGAAAAAGAAAACCTTATCTAAAAAAAAAATCAAAAGAGAGTTTAATAAAAAAAAAAAAATAGTCCCAGAAATTAGAAAACTAAATTGAGTTATGGAGATCTAGTAGGCGATGGATTCACAGTTGATAACTTCGTTGTCGGAACGCAGCGACATGTAAATACATACATGTACTTGGCTTTGAGTTGATAATAAGTAAAGGTTATTAATTACTACAAGATGTTTGTATGGAATGACAATAATGCCATGTTGTGTAGCCCTCTCCCTTGATAAAGGGAGCTTAGATCAGTGGGGTAAGTGCCTTGTAGTTGGGTTGATTTATGAAGAGGGTCTGGAGGCTGGGTAATCCATTCCTGAGATTGCTAAATCAAATCATGATTAGGTGGCACTCCATGCTAGTCTCTTCGTTCAAACCATGGCCATGTTAACGTGCTCGGAACCATCGAAAGCTTAGTTGGTGTACATGTAACTTGGTTTCAGTAGGAAGCAACATGGCAAGTATTGCTCTGGTGTGTGCTTGCCCAACATAGCAACACAACCATATTTTAACCAACCATAATCATGCCGAAGTGCTCAAATCTCAGATCCTAACGCGAAGTTCCCTAAATCCATTTTGGTAGAAGAACACAAGTCTTTACCAAAAGTAGATTTTTTGTCTGTGTAATATTTTTATATCAATCGGTTAAATCAGTATAATGACCTTTCATTTTGATACTTCTTTTTATCCACTCTGTAAATGAGTTCAGCCATTCTTTGAATCAATTTATCCAAACAGCAAAGAATTTATGAATGAATGAAATTGACTGAGCTGTTTGCCTCATCAATATCTACGAGTGTCGGAGAAAAAGACTGGCCGATTGCATATCACAAGAAGGAACACAAGAGTAACATACAGCAATTACACATACCTGAAATAACATAACCCCAAACCCCCCCAAACAATGATGCCATTCAGCTACAGCTGTTATAACCCCTTAGACAAGTCTCAGAATAACTGGTATAGCTATCTTGTCAAATAATCTTAAATATGATTTGAGAATTGGTCTAGCACATGCATTTTGGGAATCAAATATGGTGTTCAAGTTCCAGTGTCATTCTCTTTTAAGTTATTTAAAAAATGACTAAATTTTAGGACGTATTAATGAGGTTTTTGACGGATTGGTTGAAAAGATATTGTTTTATTCGATATCACATTTCAGTCCTGAGGCTGAATTTCATGGAATATACATTCTAGAACATTTAAGATGAAATGAATTATAGAAAATCATGTAGGCGTACATAGAAAAATAATTTACATGTACATATTAATAACCATAAGAATATCAAGGTAAATATAGATTCGTAAGACAAACAAAAGAGGTGATGAGTATTGGAATCTCTCTCTTTTTTATTTTAATGTTGTTATTTATTGGCAGGGTTTTCTTTAAAAAAAGATGCATGTACAAAGACATTGTTAACAATTACATTAACTAGCTGGACATATTGAATTGATTTACTTCTCAATAAAAAGAGCGAAAAGTTAGTGGCCACAATTGATTAAATAAAGAAAAGGCATTAATGCATAAATCATCTTTAAAATTTTAAATGGAAACAGACTATAAGTGGTATATCAGAGATTGTTTGACTCCATGGAGTATTTTAAAGCATGTTAAAGCAGACATTATTACTCCCAGACATCCTTGTACTGGAGGCATACACACAGTTAAGGGCTTGATTCATGTCTTCAAATCATGTCCAAACTATGTCCAGATTTATTAAACATCCCAGTAAAAAAGGCCATGTACTTTGGATTTATCCCCTCCATTTACACTGATACTGTTTACACTGTGCCTCATCAGGAAGAAAAAATATAAGATGAGCCTGTAATTTTTTGTTAAAGAAGCATTATGTCTTTTATCAATTAGAGCCTAAATGTTATAAAATGTAAAACTTTTGTTGACATTTTTTTTTTTTTTTTTTTTTTTTTTTTGGACAAAACATTTCAAGTCATGTAGATGTGAGTTAAAGCAAGTTTTCATTCTTGTATGAACCAGTTTTCAGAAGTTCTTAACAAGATTAACTTTATTCTCAGAGAGTTGGGTCTGGTGGAAACAATGCTGCTACCATTATGATTTATTGTGGACGTAAGTTCATGTTAGTCCTGTAAAGAAAACTTTAGATAAATTTTTATCGTCCTTGTCAATAGAGTGGCAATGTTAGTGGAAGTTTGGTATATGATGTGATTTATAACTAGACGGGAGGAGCAGAGGTTTACAGTAGGGATAGGTAAGTTTATTATGGAGAGGGTTAGCATTTATCCCCTTTATCCCCAAAGAAAGAGTAAAATATGTACATGCATAATAACTTTTTTGCTTTTAAACCCACTGGTGGAACCAGACAGATCCAAATTCTGGATCCACTACTGGCTGCCAATGTTCCATCCTGGAATTACACTTTTTATCTGGTTGAATTGTTATTCACAGTACAGGCCATTTCCTATTTAAAATTATTCTTAATTTTTTAAATGAATTAATTAACTGAAGGCAATAATTTTGGTTGCCAGTTAGTGTAAAAGATTAATCTACATCAATCCAGATTGATGTAGAACATTTATTTTGGGGTGGATTTTGTGTGAAAATTCCCAGGCATGAATCAAAATTCAAAATAAGGGAGTAAATAAATAGATCAGTCAATAAATCTTGATGTACATACAGGGTTGTATTAATGTTTGCCTTCTTTTAACTATAAAGTAACGATTTCTATGAAGTTAATTTATCGACTGATATTGAAGATAGTGAAAAGGTATGTTGAGGATTCAATGGAAGATAATCCAACCTTGTCATCGATCCAGCAGTGGTAGGTTCATTTGCCAAACTATAAAAAGAGTTTGCCTAACTCTTACATCATACAAACACCCCAAGGCTACTGGTTGAACATGTACTTCCTTGTGGGGTACATGTATAATGTATACCTTGATTTGGGTCAAACAAAATGCACGATTTCTATCAATCTTTCAAATGATGGTTTATATTCTTAAGTAAATTTTCTACATTCTACTTCAAGTTAGTTTGCTCTTGAACAATTTATCAATAAGTTCAGAGTGATAGAATAAGAAAATGCACTAGTAAAAAGGGAACAAAAAATGAAACAAACTTTAACGAATATGTTATTTCCTTTTCTTTTTCTTTCTCGTTCCCTACCATCTATTCCACCAAAATGCTGCTGCCTTGAACTTATGTTGGTCCTTATAGCAAGGGGTAAGTACATGTATCATTAAAGATAGGATTGATATTTTTACATTGTTGCATTCTATGTTTATACTGATGCAGCTTTACATTATCACCCCATTACATTAAAATAAATCAGGTGTAGCTTGTAACTTGTCATTCAAAGAATAAAAAGTTTTACACAGGTTCTGCTTAGCATGGAACATTGGTCAAGAGAAAATTGTTCAAGGACAATTAACCTTACAAGCAGTTCGACACTTGGTCATGATGGAATTCTGATTTAAAGCAAAAACATTTTATATGCACTTCTTCTGGTTTTAATGAGCATGAGAAAGATTGTAATAATGCACATATACTACAAAATGCTTTTTGGGAATATACATGGTGTAGGTCTTTATTCTTTTTTACCTGCTTGTAGTACAAAGCCAATGCTGGGCAATTATGATCAGTATGGGCTTTATATTTCTGAGGGTGAGGGGTGGGTCTCTATAGACCTTATATTTTTTTTTCTTCATATTTTAGTTCATGTTTTACCATGTCATTACAAGATATTAAAGTAAGATATCTTGTTTTATCTTTATAACAATTTATTACATTGGCTTATTTTGTGCTGATATATACCACCTGTAACAATACAAAGTTCAAATATCTGACATAGTTTTTTAGCCCTTTACAATTTTTGTTTACATGAAGGGGATGATAACCTTTATCAATTATCTTGAGAATTGATCTTAACAAGACATCAAATAATCATCATATTTTCTTGATTTCTATCTTAATTGGACATCACCAAAGTGTCAAGACACGTGTTTGATTTGTACATGTAATTCCGACCATGATGAGACTCAAATTGTTCTGTCTAGGTGTGGCCTGAGGCTGTAGCTCAGGGATTTTAAAGAAGGTGGTTGGGTATAGTCGGATAGATTGGATTTCTGACTATCGCTTTGAGAAAAATATGATTATTATGGAAATTAAAACAAGGGGGATTTACCTGACTTAGAAGAATTTTTAGGGGATTTTTAATTGGGGAGAAGTGATATGTTCCTCTTGAGATTTTTTTTTTATTTCTTTCTTTTTAGTTTTCAAAAATCCTCCTTCTCTGCACAGATGTGACCTTGAATCTCACACATGCCTGTTGTGATTTTTGATGTGTCATATGTCGTCCATGTTGTGTAAAGATTAAATTTGTATAGATATGTTTTTTATAGCTTCTCATTCTAGTTTTCTAGTATCTCTGTCCTTTTCTTTGGCTGTATCATTTGAATTTGATTATTTATATTATTTTTTCATACGTATTCTCTTCCATTTTCTTTATTTTCTCAAGTAGTGTCATTTTATTCCTTATTTCTTCGTTTACGGGTACAGTATCACAATAAAAGTGTGACAGTGCTCTTTGAGGATTTATCTAACTTTATTCTTGTCATTTCATTCCACTTTTCTCTTTCAGGGCTACACACCTCTCCATGTGGCAGCAATGCATAACAAAGAAGCCATCATGCAGTTCCTTGTTTCCGAATATCGTAAGTATGATATTCGATTTGGCCTCATAATAATCATGTTTCCAATTCAAGTAGATATTCTGGAAGATGAAGATCATGAGAGCTGGGATAATGAGTATACTCAAGATGGTTCCAGACCCCTGCCAAAACCCATCCTCTACTCCTAAACTTTACCCCTAATTATGGGGGGTAGTGCTTCTGATACAGGACAAGATTGTTTAAAAAGATATTTTATACAAAATTATTAGCAACAAATCATCAAATGGCAAAGACCATTTTCTGATAAATGTTCTCATTATAATACAAATGGGCATAAAATAAATAATTTTACCTATCTACATGTGTTCGTTTGTTTATGTATGTGTATTGTATTCTGCTGAGACTGGAAGTAATATATGCTCATATGTTCATCAAAATTGTCAACTAATATTTTCTACCTCACAGATGCGGACATCAACAAGCGGGACTTCAGCGGACGCAAGCCCCGTCACTACCTCCAGACGTCCTCTTCGAGTTACATCAAACGTAAGCTGCTCCGTCTCCCTAGCGACTGTGATATCATAGGCTTTGAGGAGGATGACGTCCCCCAGCCCTTAGGGGCGGAAGGGGACGGGGATCAGGGGGAAGGGGATGATGGTCAGGGTGGGAAGACGTTCTCGCGGGTATTTGGTCGGTTTTCCTTCCGCAAACCCACCCAGCCTAAGATGGGCGTGGCCAGGAGGACTTCCCTCGCACCCCGGTTGGAAAGCGTTAGTGATGCCATGGAAACTTAGTTGGCCTTTCAAATACTTTAAGGGTTTTTAATGTTTTATCTGGGATTCCTGTAAGGTACCATAGGTTGATTTCTTTCAATTATGTCATAGACTTCTATTTCTCTACATTCCATATACTCATAAAATTGTGCTCAATTATAATCAAAGTATACTTTAGGATAACATATTTTAGTCCCTCCCTAATTCTATAAAATTACAGAATGTATTTTGGGATTGTCCTTCTATTGGGCCTATTATATTGTGCAATAGTTGTCATGATATTTTGGACAAAGACTCCTTGTATGCCCATAGATCTATAATTGTACAAACAGCTTGTTTTAGTAAGATAGAATTAGATGCTACAAACATTGTTGATTGGAATATGTGTTTCATCTTTTAAAGATATACTTCTGCTCAAAAAGCTGAGTAAGTCAATGGTTCTTATATGCAAGAAAAGGAAAAGAAAGCACAGCTTAGGTTATTTCAATAAACATTCACCTTTTTTTTGCTAAATAAGAGATAAATATAAATCTTTAAAAAAAAAGGGAAAACTAAAAGCAATCACTTATTTACATTCATTACACATTACTTCAGTTGTGGGGTACATAAAAAATCTGTAAAATTTGAAGAAGGACACTTTAATAGTTCTGACCATGATAACTAGTGTACAATAGGCCTACCTCATTTTAATACATAAACTTTCGAAGCTTTCAAAATGAAAGCTTAAAATCTGTGAAATTACTTTACATTCCAAACTCTAACCATAATTTCAACATTTAAATAGATAGAATAGAAATCATAATCTCTTAACTCTCCTATCATTCACATACCCTAATATACTTCTTGCAGCTTATTAATCAATTAGCAAGTCTATATCTACTTTAGATTATTAACCCCTTTGTGCTTCCACTAACTGCACTATCATTTCCTTTGCATAACATATATGTTTTTTGCATGAGTATAATGTTACGTGTAAAATTAATTTCTGTGATTTGAAAGTATATCCTACTAGTGCAAGGGTTGAATATACATTCCTGTAGAGTTTTTATTTTTTTGTTTTATGCCTGTTATTCCTATTGTGCAATTCATTGTTCTTGAGTGATTTTTTTTTTTATTAGTTTATTTTTTTTAAAATTTGCATTTTTTTTTTTTTTTTTTTTTTTTTTTTTTTTTTTTTTTTTTTTTTTTTTTTTTTTTTTTTTTTTTTTTTTTTTTTTTTTTTGCAGTTTACTTTGATGTATTGAAATTATTTTCTTCAATATTTGTTTGTTTATCAAAATAAATTGATTGAATGGCAAACAAAATGTAAATCAACAAAGTGGCATGTAAAGAAAAAAAAAATAATGCAAACAATTAATTTTATTTAATGTCCTCTTCTGCATATGTATGCTTTGTGTTTAAAACAAGTTGTGATCTTTAATGTTGCTTTAACAAGCATGAAAATCTGATTTAGTTTAATTTGATGTTTTTATCATTTTGTTGTTTTTACTAGAATTTACCTATTTTGTTGAGCATTGTGTATGAAATTTAACAAGTTTTCTTCATCTCATGTAGACTATATCTGGATGTTGTCTTTGCAGTCAGTGGTAGACTAGAAAACATAATTGTGTTATTTGGTAAGACTTTCATATCCATACCGGATTTATAATCAAGTGATGACATGGGAACATAAGTATTGGCTGAAAAAATAAATGGAACTTTCAATATTTAATATTTAGAGGTGATATCTGTGAGTCATAGATATTGATATTGTGCATGGGTACTTAAGAGTGTATATTGATTCATTAGAAAATAGTTATGAAAGTTTTTTTAATTAGTGTTACAAATGTAATATGTTTTTTAAAGAATGTTTAGGGAATGAACTAGATATATATTGAATTTAGTGGATGACAAGAAAATCAAGTTTATAGTATGACCGTACTTTTAACTTTTTATTTCAAAAGGAAAGAGGAATGTAAACATTTACATTGCCTTTTAGTTGCCATTATGGAAATTGATATATTTAAAAGAAGGTATGTAGATGTATATGTACTTGTATCATGTCTTGAAATTTGACATGAGTTTCCCAAAGACAAGTTGTCAATATATGCGTTTATTTAAAGGTACTGAGAATATATGAGTACTTTATAGTTCAAAGGAAAAGTACTGCAGATTATATTAGCAGTATTAGCATTCAAAAATGATTGTTATCTAGAAAGAAAATATGAACATCAAGAAGTTCAAATTCTGTTGAAAAGCGAAAATATGAATAGAGCTTTAAACGCTGTACTCAAATAATTGTTATAAAATGATCTAATATATACGTGTAATGTCAATTACATTTGAAGCAGTGATTTTATATGTCTTATTATGCAAACATGATTCAATAACTGATATTCAGCAAAATTCAGGACACTGAGGGAGATGATAAAGTGAAGAAAAAAATACCTGCAGGTTTTTATCAAAATAGACATTTAGAAAGTAAAACAAATTAGGCTGTATGTGGTTGAAAAAGCAAAGCTTTATATTACCTTATACTTTTGAAAATATGCTGAAATGAGTCTTTAGTGTAGAATCAGACCACATGTATTTATTCTATTTTATATCTTCCATTTCTAAATGTTAAATGATGACTATTGCAATGTCTTCCAGCACAATTACTACATTTTTTTCTCTCTATTCTAGCCTTACATTGTACATGTAGGTTGCTAAATGAATGTCACTTTTGATTTAGCACAGTGTATTATTCTTTAAGTTGTGAATGCTGTACACATGTACATGTAGTAGAATTAGTTTTCACTAGATTTCTAGTTGTGTGAAGTTGGAGTTGTACTCCTAGCTCATGTTGTGATAGCGTGCAGTTTGTGTCACCGTCGTGCCTTGCCTACCTGCATGACGATCAATGTGCTTGGAATGATCCATTGTAAACCGATTGTCGCATCTTATTCCCGAATGAGCCAAATAGACTCGCTTCCTACGTTCCTATCGACCAATCACAACCTGCTACTAACGTGACTGAGTGTGACTCACTGACGAGGAACTTTTATCGTTTTCTTCCCGCAGTGGAGGAGGAGGAGGAACATTACGAAGAAGAGAAGTTTGAGCTCGTTGAAGAGCGCCACAGACTGAACGCAAGATTTGAGCACAGCTTCTCGTACAGTTTGAGCAGGCTTCATATGAAGAGCAGTGCCTTCTATTTTTAATATTACTTTTGGTTGAAGTTTTATAGGTTCTATGCCCGTATTACAATGCAATTAATAATCATATTGAACAGTATTCTTTTTACGAGACAACAGAACATGGCCGCTTTGTATTTTCATATGTGAATTGTATTGATAAATGTACTTAAGTGTAATATAGAGAAAACATAGTGTGTAAATATGTACATTTTGTAGTATTGTAAAAAGATATTAAACCATTTAAAAGGCTTAAACCTGGTGTATAGTTTTGGTAACAAAATGAATCCAAATTTGATTTTTTTTTTTTTTCTTCTCCAAAAACTATACATCAGCTTTAAGGAACTTTTTCTATTCAGCGGTGTTAGAGGTATGAATATAATGTTATCATTGGTTGAAGTCAAATCTTATGATATCACATGATTTTCACAAGATGAATTACATTTTTCATGTTAGACTGAAACATTTCAGGTTTAAAACCTTTTTAGGTGGATGGTTAAATTACAAAGTGTGAATTACAACATGTAGAATATATGTTCAGTAACTTCATAAAAAAATGCTTTTTTCAGTACTGTACAAATTACGGGTTACATTCTAAAAAGTGGGTAGCTATTGATGATTACAAACATTTGGGGGGGGGGGGGAAATTCATCTCACAATGGTTTTAAGAAACTGAAAGTGTTTTAGATCCACTAAATAATAAGAATATTTTATGAACTTGTGTATACATTTTATTTGGGATATATTTATTTTGTAGTGCTTAGAACGGCGAAAGGACTATAAAGAATGACATTTCAATTACACCGTAATTTCAATTCCAGTTGAAAATAAGGATTTTTCAAAGAAAAATTTCAGTGTTTTCTTTTAATTGGTGAGAAACTACCGGAAGGATAAGTTCAGCTTTTGGGCAAATAACAAACTTTTATTTGTCTGCAAATGACTATCTCTCACTGTGGTTTGAACCAGTGTAATTATGCCATCACTTCACACTAGAGTTAAATTTCACTGTCATCAGTGATGCCCTTGATTAGCCGACAATGACAAGACCAGAGGGTCATTCACACTTTCCTGGCAGAATGTTTTTAAAAACGTGCAATGCGATGTGCTTAAGGGGGAATGAAAGCCTATTGTTTCTTTTGAAACTTGTTATGCTTTTTTAAATCAGATTGAAAAGTCAATTCTCTTTTAACCACTTTTACTATTTCTGATTTTGACTGGAATGGATTGTTTGTCAAGAGGTTAGAAGGGAATAAACTTTTTACAAAATAGGATTTCATTCACTTTTTGATTCTCATTAGCTTACGAAATGGTATGTCAATTAGTGGTTCAATCTTTCTTTTTATGAAAGCGTCTGTTGTATTAGTGGTCTGGTAAGTAGGATGGATCTCAGGTACAGTGTACAACTATTATTGCAAGTATCATCCAACAAGGCCTAGATCGTGTAAAATTCAGAGTTGACCTCTCCTGTGCTATAATAATGCAATAAATAATGCTTTGCATCAATGCTTAATTGGCATAAATTAACTCTCTTGGGAATATTTTAAAGTATTAACATGAAGGTACATGTCATTTTCTTTTCTATTAGTATTAGCCATTCTTAATGCTTACATGTAGATCTTAGCACGATTGTCCACCCAGGGCATCAAAAGAGATTAAGTTTTTGTAAGGTAACACTGACATGAGATCCGATTCTAAATTTCACACAAGTGAATTTCCATCATTACTCTGCAATGTGAACATGGTTCCAATTTCATCACCATCATCCCCAGCCATCCCTGGGCGTGGCCTTACAACGCAGCATCAGCAAGGACCTTGAACCCTCGTTCCACTCTAGCACGGGGGTTCTGCACTTTCCCTGCCCCCTACCCAACCATCTGGTCCATTCACAGAGTTTAGATTGAAGGGACGTCCTTTTGTGCTGTGGTCACAACTGGTTTGTTCATCAGTGATACATCTCTTTATGTATGGTCTGTGGCGGATTTCGTATAAAAACATTGCATGCCGGGAAGTGCAATTTGTTGTTGTTGTTGTTGTTGTTTTTGCTACAGCCATGTGAAAATGCAAGGAATTGCAAGATTTGACAATTGCACCAAAGAATGAGGGATCCGTATTTGCAAAAACCTGCTCGGCTAGTTGTGACCAAGGGTTTAGAACGTCCCATTCATGAGGGGGAGAGACCCTCTCCTTGTGTCTCTCAATTAGTCTGAGGTTGTAGCGCTCCAGATGTAACAATTGATGTCATAATTGTGGCCTTGTGTCTCCCTACCCTGATGTAGAGAACAGATCCGTGTCAGAATAGAGCTGTCACTCACCCTCGGGGGTCAGTGAGGGGTCATGAGAGTTTGGTATTTGGGAGCACGTTTTCCCCTTCTCCCTAATGAAGACGTGAAAATGGGGACATAGCTTCTTTTTTTTTCTTTTTTTTTTCTTTTATAGTTGTCTTGAACCAGGTTATTATAATTGACTTTGTATATTTTAAGAAAGCAAAAATATTTACCCCATTAATTTATTCAGAGCAGCATATAGAAATGAATACATGTATGTGCTATGCATGGACAGATTGGTGTATCCGAAATGTGGGGATGGGGGGAGGGGATCAAGTGCATTAAACGTAAATTTAAATTATATATGTCAGGCAAAAAATAATCAAATAACTATGTAAACATCTTTTGATTGTTAGAGTTTATGTTCAAATATTTTTAACATCCAATGACTGTATATGATTTAGAAATGGGTAGTGTTTTGTATGGTTAAAATAACTTATGTGAGAGTAAATGTACAACTTGCCATTAGGTCATTTCATATTATATTTTCAGAATGTGTTTGTGGTATAAATTTATAAATTCATATGTGACCTTTTGTTTTCATCTATCCTAGACATTAATTGGTGATTTAAAGATTATTAATCCTCATCCCTTGTCATCCTAAATGTATAGATTATGGGAAATATGTATCTTCCCATACAAACTAATATCTCACTACTTTCATCACAAAATGTAGCTTAACACTGCTTATATAAAACTGGAACATAATCAATGTTCAATGTGATTGTTCTATAACTGTATTAATGAGACATTATAGTTCTCAAATATATATGCACTAAACATATTATTGTTGAAAGATGGAATATTGTCTCTCTATGTGCATTTATTAACTTGGGTACCAGGCAGAAGGGTTTTTATCAGGTTTATTCTTATTCACTAACATGTACTGTCAGAGAGCCAGAAGTGCATTAAATGTGTGTCAACCCATTCAAGACAATATTCCATATTTTGTGATTTGACCCAAGGATCAAAATCCATAAATTGGCAACATTGTGAGACAATAATCAGTATCTTTCCATACAAATTGGCAATCATTACCATTTTAAGCATATTGAATTTCTTAGATACGCTGTAAACCAATTATTTTTTTGTTTAAGGATGTAGCAATAAATAAACAATTAAAGTCTTGCCAATTTGTAGAAGCAAGCTGATTGATTTAATCCCCAAATTATTCCTGTCCTTAAATGGTTCAATGCCTTTTGGAAATGATAGTAGAAATTCACCTTCTAATGCCTTTCTGCTTGGGTCATGTTGAATTACTAACATATATCTATCTCATCATTTTACTCGCATTATATTGGACTCTACTATATTCATATATGACTGTTGATGTTAGTATGGTATTGATTGAAAGTTTTTAATAGACATGTAAGAGAGAGTGAACAAAAAAAGTAAAAACAGTGTTTTGAATTGTTAAAAGAAGACTTCCCAGCTGCCTAAGACCAATAGGGGGTTTTCTGACAATTTCCTCTACCCTCTGGTCAGCCACATAGCTTTTTGGAAGTTGTTATTAATCATAGTAATTTTATGAAGGAAATTTCAACAAAAAAATGGGGGTAAACCCTAGTAGCTACTAGATTTGGCTTTTCTTTCTAAGCTGAATTTTAAAAAAAGAGATTATTAATTACTCAGTTGTTGATTAAGCCTAGAAGAAGGAGCAGATCATGGGTAAAGAGTTCAACAGCTAAAAACTTTTGAAGGAATTGTATCAGTGATTTAAATTTAAATTTGTTCCTGATTTTGATGCACAGTCAGAATAGTTTTGTTTTGAATAATTGTTGTTTGTTTGTGGGGCATTGTTTGGATGTGATGAATGTTGGAGGTTCTTCATCTTTATTCTTCCTACATTCAAAGGTAAGTTATCATTATATCTTCCCTTCTCTCTTTCCCATAGGCAATCACACACCTTCAACTTATCGACTATGACTGAATTTTGAAAGAAATCGCAGTAGAAAGGATTTTTAAAGTAAAAAACAAGCAAAATATATCCGATGGAGGATTATGATAATGATTTAATAAATATTGAAATTCTAAAGTATTTTAATCCTTTGTCTGAGACACACCAAATCAGTTACCCGAAGTATGGTTAATATGACTAAACAATGTAAATCTATAACTGATAGGACCTTTTCTCCAACACTGGACTGTGTGTATAAAAAAAAAGTATTTGCTTTTACTAGGATTTGGCTAATAAAATACATTATTTTTGAATTCAATTCAATATTCATGTAATACTCATTTGTTACTCCAAATTGTAAAAGAAGTAATTACAATTATAATGCCAAATATTACATTATTTAAAATAAAATTTTAGTAAAATCAATTACTTTCCTCTATGCTTACAACCAATATCTTGGAAGTTATGATTATCCAGATAGCAATTTTAATTAGTAAAAATGTCTTTTTTTGAAATTCTCTATTTCTTTCAAAATCTTGCTGGTATTTGTATGGTGTGTGGTTGCCTTATAACATACTCCAAACTAACAATATAACGCACTTTGTTTCCTATTTTCTCCCATTTGAATAACCCTGTTTTAGTTTCACGCAATAACCCTAACCTCACCACACCCGCTTGAGCTGGTCAATTTGGGCATTTTATTTCATTTTACATGAGCACTCCCCTCACTAATTGTTATAATGTGTAAATGTAAAAAATTATCCTCAGATACATACACATGTACACTCTTACAAATACAATGTAGATCACACCATTTTGAATCCCTGGATACTGAAATCTCTTTGCTTTAATACCATCAGTTTCATCATGGACGTATCTACGTCCATGGTTTCATACAAGAAGCAACCAATCCCCATAGTAAAATAGGATTCATGTATTTTCTATTGAAGACCAAGGACATTTTAAGTCATCAGGTTATACATACATGTAATGATACCCCCCCCCCCCCCCTTTTTTTTTTTTTTTAACTTTGCGGGTGAAGATTTACCTTTAGATATGCACATTACCATAAAAAACTTCTGTTCTAAGAGGTCTACTTTTATTCTAGATATATATTTTTCTCACAGCTATTCACCATGCAACATATTTCTTTATACTTTTTTTCAAAGATGGGTATTAGAGATTGATAGATAATTTCTCATAAGTTGGGAGATTCTTCTTCAAATTCTAATATTTATTGTAAAAACCCATTTTATTGTGAACTAGATATTGGAGGTCCAGAGAAGTTCTACCTCCTCTTAATCATTCTGGAACATTATTAATTTTATTGCTCAACACATTTTACTTTATATTCCATAATTGTGGAATGTTATTTAAATAATAAATATTTTTAATTTGTATTTTGTTTTTCTTGCCTTATTAAAGATCATCTTTCCCACCATCTTTATCTACAATTGCTTGCAAGAATGTTAAAAAATATGGCTTCTCTGAATTTGATGAACAGACCTCAATTAATTTGCCACCTGATATTGAAATGTACACAGTCTTTCAGAATATTTATAACAATGCAATTATTCTTTCTTTCATATTTTCCTACACAATTATTAGCTAACAACATTGCTTGATTGTTTTAGTCATGCATTTGTTTTTTCGTTATTTCCCTGTAATGATAGATCATGAATCCTTTCATAATGTCTTATTTTTTTCCCCCACATGTCAGAGAATTTTATTTTCTTTTTATTTACCATGAATGTCTTGAAGGTAGAATAGGCATGGGGGTGTTTCTTGTTTTATTTTTGTCAAATGATTTCTTTTCAACTTAATAAGTATAATATTAAATTTGATTTGCATTTTTATCAACAAAGCAAAGAAAATAATCATTTTTGTTAAAAATGGCACATTTTATTTCACAGATTTAGAGTACACATTAAAAGAATAATAAAACACAAGTTTTTATATAAATTTAAAAATAAATGGCATGAAAGCTTGATTCAGCATGGATGTATTAAAAACGAAATATAATATGAAGCCATGTATAATACAGCTTGTGGCGCCACCACCAAATTGCAATACATAGAAAGAAAGAAATTAAATATAAGTCATTGCACAACAAGGCAATATATCTGTAATTTGAAATGAAATTTACTATATAATTTTATTTTTATTGCAATTTAGGATGTGATAACTGTTGAGTAGAAATTTCCTTTTATAGAATCTGTGATTTCTCACCTAATCGACCTTAATATTTGACATACAACATGCACATGAATTTCAATATTGAACTTGATTGTTCTATTTTTTCTATTTCTACAGAAATGCTACATGGACAGTCCACAGGTAAGAACAAGCTATATTTGTGAGAGATGTGAGAACTAGAAGGGTAGTAAGGTGTCTGAGTGCAACAAGGTGGCATGTCAAAACTGTGGAAAACACAGAAGGCATATTGTTAAAGCAATCATTCAAATTATTTAGATATTTCATACACTTTGTTTTCAATTATGAATACAAATTGAGCAGTTGATATGACTTATAATTCTTCTCTGTATAATTATATACTTTTTTACTTTGTACCTTATTTGCACAATTTAAACATACAACAAAAAGAATACTTTTTATTCATGGAAATTTACTTCAGCAAATATTTTGTTATCTAATTATAAGTTAAGAGGATTTTACAATTTTCCTGTACATGTATATATATGAATTTAAATTTGTTTTGTGACTATCTACTATTTATGGAAATTCCAAGTGTGGATATGAAGCATTTTTAATACATGTACATGTTTTTTCTCATTATCCTCTATCAATATTTGTCTACAGCCGATGTTGTCCAACCGCACACGCTTATGGCGCTGGCCGAACCCAAACACGAAGAGAAGCGCCACTCCAAGATAGGCTCCCTCCTGCGTTCTTCCTTCCGACATTCTTTCCGTCTCTGGGGATCGGCAGAGAACCTGGAGGATAAAGACCACAAGAGGGACAGGACTCCGCCCGTAACCCCGCCCCCTTCACCCCATACAAGACCAAAGACTAGCCACGCCCCTCAACAAAGCCAATCATTGGTAAGTATAATTTTATGTTCTTATTATAGATATGATCTGCATCTACAAATCTTTATAACTACCTTTTAAGATAAACATGAATAGACAATTAATTTATTCATTTGTCTCCAACGGTAGAAACCATGCAAATTGGTAGAAACACACGCAACTGCTGTGTGATAAATATTGGAACCAGACAGCTATGAAAAAAAATCATAGGCTGCCCGGGCGGGATTCGAACCCACAACCTGTGGATTGCTAGACCGGGCAGCCTATGATTTTTTTCAAAGCTGTCTGGTTCCAATATTTATCACACAGCAGTTGCGTGTGTTTCTACCAATTTGCATGGTTTCTACCGTTGGAGACAAATGAATAAATTAATTGTCTATTTAACATCCCAACGGCGTATAAAAAATCCTTTACGTTTAAACATGAATATACAACAAAATTCTTTATACCAATATAATTCAATGCTCTGAGTTTAAATACACCAATTCACTTATTTTATACATATTTTCAAACAAAGGTTGCTCTTTACAGCCCAAAAGCTTGTTCAAGGCTTGCAAGATATAGCATTATTCCATGTATACAAACTGGATTCAAAATATTGTAGTTCATTCTTTAATAAAGGGTTGTTTGAATACCTCATTACTATATTCCTCATGTTGGTATCTCACTTCGCGGAAATTACTTTGAAACTACTTTGAGATGGATTTGGAACTACTTTGAGACAGTTTTGAAACTACTGGGAGACGGTTTTGAAACTTGTCGCGGAGACGTCTCCTCAGTCCCCGCGACGTGTCATGAGTCACAGAAACTACTTTGAGACGGTTCTTTGAAACTGCTTTGAGACAGTTTATGAAAATTGTTGCGGAGCTGTCTCCGCGACAGAATAAAGTATCAGAGACGTCTCTAATACTTTTTATCTGTTGTGGAGACGCCTCTAATAATTTTTATCTGTCACAGAGACATCTCTGCAAATTGAGATACCACCATCAGGAGAGGAACAGTGAACTGGTCTATTGTGCAGATTTTTGTTATAACAAGGTATTTGGCTTGGTCACAAGCACCTTGTCATAATCAGAGTGGACTGTATTATGTAATACTTTCATATATATTTTCTTAATTTCTTTCCCCTCAGTTGATGCCCCCTCCTTCTGGATATGCTGTGACTAACAGAAGCAGGAAATTGAGGAATACATCTGATAAAGACAGGTATGGAACACATAAGATCAAAACAGTGAATTGCCACTTGGTCTAATGTCATTTCTCATGGTCTGATTCCTTTTTTATAACCAGTTTGTCTACCAACCATTGGGTCTAATTGCCAATTGACAATTTACCATTTAGTCTAATTTCCAGTGGGGCTGTACCCATCTTGTCTAATACCCACTAGGATTGTACATTGATATGAATTGGTAATGACCCAAATTTTCAGTCGACTGCATGGGAAAATGTTGGGAGATGAAGGAGCAATTATACCATTAGACTAAATGACAACTAAATTATTCCAAGTGATAATTGGACAATTGGACCAATTAGTAATTAGATCAAGTTTATAGTAGACCAAATGGGTTTAGGGGTAACCACACTGAAAAATGTTGGAAATGTAGATGAAACAAAATAACATTCTTAGAGCACTTCTACCATTTTGAAAAAGAGGGAGCTTTCTATGACAAGATCTAAGGTCATGGAGGGTCACTCAGGAAAGAAAAGAGGGGAACAAGCAAACTTTTTCCATTGTTTGCATATAACAGTTGTAATTATGTAAGGCAATTCATTGAAAACCTGCTGTAGAATTCCTGGCAGCTTTAAGATGCATACATGTAACTTGAATGTATTTGAATTGGTCTATTGTTGCACTTGTTTATCATTGTTATTCCAGATTGGTCCCTTGCTCCATTCATTTGATTATTAAAGCTGGTGCAGGTCATTCTTTCTTTCTCTGATTTATGCAGGGCTTCTGAATATGTATGTGATTATGTAAATAAAAACTTTAAATAAGAAAGAAATCAGTAGGAGTACTGGTAGGCGTTCTGCTTTTTGCTAACTGTGACCAAAATGGTTTAGAGTTTTCTGGTGTATATAAGCAGAAGGTGTTCTGTTATAGAGTGTGGCGGGAATGCGACAGGCTAGGCCAGTGCAGAGTCTTGGGGGTAAGGGGGGAAAATAATAAGGTAATCTAAACGTTAAATAAATATGGATATTGGGACTTAACTCACTACAGTGACTATGACATCACATTATATACATGTAATTATGATAATTTTTAAGGGTTAGATGGCTGTGCACTGGCCCTGTTTATTATTAGTCTTTCTTGTCAGCCCTTTTCCGCTGGCATGAAACTACAAAATAATAAAATCTGTGACATAACCGGCATTTTCGACTCGAAAACAGTAAAAATTTAGACCAAAAACAATGATTTTTTAATTTGAATTTTTTTTTTTTTTAATTTTTAATTATCTTTTAAACAGGACTGATCACATACGAAAGAGTGAATCCGATCCGGACATGCTGGTTGAGACGACGCCCACTACATTTGTCTGATATGAAACAAGTTTTATTTCAATGACAATGTCTCAGATGCTTCCACTGCATTTCTCAGATGTCGATCAAGACTTACTTCCAACACAACTTTCCAGATATCATCACAGTATAGAGCAAGAAAAATCTTTGAGTTCAACTGTGAGAAGGGGAGTGTTTCTATGTAAACTCACAACTTGAATATTCACAAAGGTGTCTAGCTTAAATCTGTGGTTTAACTATGGCTTGCAAAATGGGACTCAATCTGCCTCTGTTGCATGTTCCTTACACGTTTACTAAATTCTGGAATCGTGTTGTAATTGTATTTTACTTATCATTCCCAGGCAGTGTTTAATAGTTTCCCTTCCAAAAATGCTGATAAATCAAACATCTACATGTACTTGTCATATATCTTTCAATAATTAAACCACTAGGCTTTACTTTAGGACACCTTTGTGAATACGGGCCAAAGAGCCAAATGAGTTTTTTAAAGACTCCAACCCCAAGCACTTCTTGAGAGAGAGATTCTAATGCCGACACTCATAGCAAACGGACGACTCCGGCATAATGTGCGCAAGACCAAAACAACAGCACAAAGCCAAAATTCTGCTTTTAGGGTTTTAAGAGATATCTGATGTAACTTTTGAAGAAAAAAAAAATATTCAGATAAACTTTTGTCACAGAGGGAAAATGCATTCGGGCATGAGAAATATAGCTTAGAAAGGAGAAATTCAAACTCAAGCGGGAGCATAAGATTTTTGGAAAATTGCCTTTCGGCTGGAGCTTTTACAGCGAAAGCGGGAGTGTTGGAGTCTTTGTAACAAGTGTAACTGTATATCTCATAATTTCAATTAAATTGTGGCTAAAAATAAAAATATTGTTTGCATTAACAGCCATCAAAAATCATTAAGAATCCCATGTTCCATATTCAAGTCGTTTGTAATGGCATAATCTTACACAAATGTTCAGGAGGCCAAAGCACTATACCAGTGACTGACTATAACCAATTGAAAATGAGAGGGCTGTACTATGTGCAAAAGTCGTTGCCAAATACATGTACAGTTGAGGCCAAAAGTTTACATACACCTGGTAAGAAAACATATAAATACGATCTTTACCACTATAAGAACATTGGGCATCATTTATTTTTATGGAGATGGTTAGGTATGGTATCTCCTTCGTTTTCAGAGAGAATGTTTCAACAAAAAATATTTAGAAACATATATATGGTTGATCCTAATTTAGTTTGAATAAATTCATTGGGTCAAAAATTTACATACACTAACCAAAATTGATGATGGTGCTACATGTACCTGTATTTTACTTTATTTTTCATTTTTCACTTGTTGGAGCTGTCAACTAGCTTTCTGTATACTTCCCCTGAGATTAGTGTCCATTCCTCCAGCAAGATTGCAACAATCCAGTCCCATTTGCAGGTTTAATTGGGCGAATGGTTTCTACACGGATCCAGTCTAGACATATGACAACCCCTCCATAATCTCCCCTTCTCTGTTTCACCCATTCTTAATGGATGTTTGGATTTTTGTGGGGACTGAAGACTCAATTTTAATATGGTTACTAGTTTCAGGCTGGCGTATTTATATGATGCTACATGCTCCAACATCACACTACACAAACAATGCATAAACCCCATTGATAAACCCTATTGATTGTAAAATGTAATGTTGGAGCATGTAGCATCATATTAATAAGCCAGCCTGAACCATATCAAAATTGAGTTTTTAATAACCACAATATTCCAAACGTTTATGTAAATTAGTTTTTGGAGTGGGTAAACGGAGAAAAGGAGGGGTTGTCATATGTCTAGACCAAATCCCTGTAGAAACCATATGGGCAGACTTCAAAAATGGTATTCGCCCAAGGAAACCTACAAATGGGACTGAATTGTTGCAGTCTTGCTGGAAAAATGGCCAATAATCTCAGCAGAAATATACATACATTTGTACAGCTTGTTGACAACTTCAACCAGTGAAAAGAGGGAAATAAAAAAATACAGGCAGCACCATCACAAATTTTGGTTAGTGTATGTAAACTTTTGACCCACTAAATTTATACAAACTGAACTAAGATCAACCATATATATGTTTCTAAATATATTTTATGTAAACATACTCTTTGAAAACAAAGCAGATACCATACCTAACCATCTCCATAAAAATAAATGATGCTCAATGTTCTTATAGTGGTAAAAATCGTATTTATGTGTTTTCTTACCAGGTGTATGTAAACCTTTGGCCTTAATTGTACATTTTGTATAAAATTTTGTTTGTGTTATATAACATGTACATATATTCATATTATACTTAATGTTGTAAATGGTGGACACGAATGGTGGCTTCATTGAGAGCTGGGATTTGGAGAGAACGTTACTTAATTACACAAAGGTTATAACTTTATATTGACTGTACTTGCCTTGTGCTTTAGATAGGAAACAATGTACTCGGTAATATTCAGACTAAGTGGGACATTTAGCTGAAATTTTAATGTGGCGCTGTGCCTTTGCGTTGATTTCAGATCCTAATTTGCATTTTCAAAGGCTTCTTTACAATACAAACAATTATTCAAGTTCAAACATTATGTGATTCAGTTTTCTTACGCTGAATAATTGAGCAAACAGGAATTTGCACGTATGTTACCTTAGTGCTTTAAATGCCTCTTATTTGTAATACCAATCACTTTTGTCAGATTTTTTTTTTTTTTTTTTTTTTTTTTTTTTTTTTTTTTTTTTTTTTTTTTTTTTTTTTTTTTTTTTTTTTTTTTTTTTTTTTTGCTTCAAGTAATTTTTGTGGACTATTCTAACATATAAATACAGGTAATTTGGATTTAGTTATTTACTTGAAATGTTGAATTTAAGGCACGACACATAGAAGTGGACCATTTTCCACAGAGACGGAATGATTGATAAGGACAATAAATGTCAGAGTGGTACACTGTTCATGTACATATACCAGCACGTACAGTACCCTTAGAGATCTACTTGGGCACAAAATCCAACTATAACCAATGATGGTGAGAAACCCATGTTTGTTTGTTGGTTTGTTTTGTTTTTTGTGTCGAGTCACTCACGCACTGTTTTTTAATCATAATTTCCAGGACCAATTGTAAAATTCAAATCCAACTGGTAATGACACATGCCACCCCTACATTATACATAATATGGTAGTCATGATCCATTCGTAATCTACAAGTGCAAAGATATGCGCCCTTCTATCAGTCCAAATGTCGTGTCACTCACGTTTGAATATGACCACTTGTATTGTTAACGGACAGCCTATGGATTTGAAACTCTTATTAAGGTCTGAAATAATCGGATAAAATAAGATGTATGTACACATATATGATATACAATCTAATGAATTTAATAGAAATTTATTTTTCTTACGCTTTTTAGAAATGCCATGTGTATGTTATATACTATGCTCATCTACTTAAAAATACATTTTGTAGTAAAACTTGTCTTTCTTAGTAAATGTAGATAGTGTGTAGGCCTACTGCCTTGGACCTCCAAAGATATACTCAAACTGTGATAATTTTGAGGCATTTTATATTGAAATAAATGTATAGTTATTAGGTAACAAATTTAATTTATGCATTTTTAGTAATATAAGCATATATATTTTCAATATTCATGTATAGTATATTTACTTTCAAATGTAACACCATTTTTACCCTACCTCCCAGTTTTCTAAAATTCTATTGTCCGTGGCTGAAAAAATTGTAAAACTGGATAAGTCAATGATGCTTTGTTCTTGCAGGTTGCCTCACAATGGTGTATTTGAGCTTAAGTCTGATAAACATTCTGAAGCAATGATTTAGAATTGTATAATTGGATTTATAAGGGAAAGCAGAAATGAATGTTGATGATAGATTTGTAACCATACATGATCAAAATTCTGGCTAAGGAAAGAGAATAGTGATGCTATAAGGGTCTACTGGTGCAGAAAATAATTAAGTCAAGATGGAATATGTATATAGACGGCTGAAAAGGGATTCAACCCCATATAGACAGTTGTTCATACCCCTGTTGTTTTTCTAGTTTTTTAAGTCATGCTTTTAATTGAATGCATTTCGTTAAACCTTCTGGTGATAATTATGCTCCTAATTAATTGAACAATTTGGTATTCTAGGAGTATTTTGTTGACAAATTTACTAAAAACACCCATTATTTATACCCTCAGGGTACCCAATCTAACTTTCTCCTTCAATCATCTCGATTATAATTTTTTTTTGTTTTTGTGAATGTCCAGAGCCATCATTCATGTCTTCCATGGGTTTTGACCAATGTGTCTTCTGGAAAATGTCCAGGCTGTGTAAGGTTGCATGGTCTTTGGGTCATTATGCGAGTCTTCAAATACAAAGACGTCATCAATTTTTCCTCTCCAGATCATTTATTATGATTTTCTTTGAACCACTTCTTGACTAACTTGACTGTATATATGTCCAAGGCTGCCCCAGGTAACTATTCTGAATAGATTTCCAGTGCTACCAGCTATGAAAATCTCCATAATTGTTCTATGTGAATGTCATGTGCTAAAATCAGGACATTGTTCTTTAGGTTGAAGGATTCTTTTTTGTTGCCAAATTGAAGTATCAAACCCAAGCTGAAGACTTGCAAAAAAAAAAAAAACATTTTGAAGGTTATTTTGATAAGAAATTAGGCTGGGTACCCGAAGGGCATGAATAATTAACAAGGTGTTATTTGTAAATCTGTCAATAAAATACCCCTGGAATACCAAATTTCTCAAAAAAAATGTTCAGTTAATTATTTTGATTATTTAAAATACTTCCCATGAATATTACATATTGACACATTCAGACTTGTACCTATTTTCTATGACAAAGATTCTGCTAGGATAGAAGGCTCTTTTTCTTTACTTGTATTTCTATAAATATTATATGAAAATCTCAAATAAGTATTTCTTTTTTTTAAATACTACGAATCATATGTTTATATATTATACAAGCAAAGAATATAAAACTCATATTGTAAACTGCATATTAGATTTATTCGGACAACAGGACTGAGCTTCAGAATATGCGCCATTTGGGATATAATAAATTACACAAGAAGTAGTGTGACATCAGTATGCTCATTGAATATGCCTGAATTCCTTATAGAAATAAAAACTGGTTCAGTATTTTAAAGAATTGATGCTTTATTCCATGATTATAATACTAATTACTAGCATTGAATTATATACATGTAATACATGTACTTGAATAAATGGTCTAAAACATGATATTTTACAAATGTGTATTTTGTTATACATTGCGTTGTGTATTTATTTAAATTAAAACAGTTTAACATCATAGAAATTTTAATTGATGTTGGCAAAGAGGATATTTACATAAATATCAGTATCTGTTCAAATAAATATATCATGCCAGCCAATATATAACACCTTTTCTAGGCTCTGATGGTATTATTTATACAACAAAATTTATGAATACGAAATCCAAATTGGGTTATTTGAATTAGCACATGTTTATGTGGTGAGTATATAACTCACCACCTTTAATTTGATTTAAGACATTGTCATAGGCCACAGAATTATAGTCCACTATTTCCAAGTTTTTGGTTTGTAAGATACGAAACCAACTTTTTTGTTTACAGCGAGTTTCTATTTCCGCTTCTAAAGTGAGATGGGTTCACTATTAGGAGTCTGGTGACTTGTGAGAAATTGAGAATGAAACAAATGTCAGACGTTAAACGATCTTTTAGTAGACCTTTTCCAGATACGAGCAAGTCTCTGCGACATCTCTAGAATCTTAACATCACAGATATATCATCGATCGCAACTTGCTTCTGACTGTAAAAAAATCAAACACGTTTGAATTATTTCACTTTTGTTGATTTTTCCTACAACTCTCTAAAGACTCAAAAGACATTGTAGCAACATGTCAGCAACTCAAGAGACTCATAACTGCAAAGCCACATTGGCAAAGAGGATAGATTTTTTATATTTTGGTGGGAAAAAATAATGAAACCAAAATTGGATTTTGTACAATTCACCTTAAAAAAAAATCATTATTCAGTTACAGTTCAAAGTGATCTATTTCTACAGTGTGTATCAAAATAAACAACGAGATTAATTTCAAATATGTAAAGATTGTGTTAATTTTACACCAAAGTAAGTAATAACACATTAAAGCTACATACATCCTCTTTTCCAATTATATCTTCCATTGCTCTAAAACTTGGCTCCATGTCAAAAATGAATGATTACTCAGGCATCCATAACCCTTTTATGAATAAATGAGAAATCATTAGAAAAGGTGTCGAGCTAACACAATCTTCAAAAATTTGCAATTTGATGTGTTTATTTTGATACGAATTAACTGGACATGAGTGATTCAATGACGAACTGGACATGATTCTAGAGGTTAAAGGTCGCGATGGTTCCATGTTGAACAGTTCCTTGACGACTGCTCCATATCTGAAAGTTGAAGAATAAGTAAAAGATTTACGAGCTACAAAAAATGTAGATATTTGTTATAGTAAGATGAACTCTTGATGTTAAAATGGTTTGTATACAAGTTCAAAGTACAGATAAAACAATATATGAGGATTCTTGTTTTATTTTACAAGTTGACTCAAGTTACATGTACATTATATTTTCCACTTGCTGTATGCATGGCATGGGGTTATTGCAGCAGTTTATGTGCTCTTTACAGGCTATGGCAGTGCGTGCATTGTCCCAGGGCTAGGTATGGGGCAAAGGTACTAAGTTAACAGCACTGTTACTATTGCCCCAGGGATGGGCGACCCTATTTGGAGAGATTTTTTCTATCTTAGTTCAGGTTTTCATCGTTGAAACTTAAGCAAAATACAGGCCTAAGAATATAATTTCTAAATAATAAAAATGACAGCCATAGCTCAACCACATATTTGTTCAGAAGAAAAACATTGGGTTGTGTGAGATATTACTTTCCTGCTCAAAAAAGATTTTTTTTTTTTTTGCTGTAGAGAGTTAAATAAACCGTTAAATCTGTTTACACTCAAACAGCATGTGGAGCGATGAAATGCACATGCTCTGTACACAGGTTAGGTTTGTAGCATGTTTCTGCTTGGGATGGGAGCCTCTGTTACAATTGTCCCCGGTCTCCCATACATGTACATGTACATCGTATCTACGGTGGAAACTCATTATAAAGTGGTCTGATATATCTTTATTTCTTTATTTTTTTACCCTGATATATCAGGAATCTCTTTATTGTTGTGTTGGGATTGATTATTGTAAAGAGCAGTCAATAAAGGATGGGAGGAGGTACAATTTCTTATCCCAGTGAATTATGATTTATTAAAAGAGATCAGCAATGCATATAAGATAAAGCACAATTGTGTAAAGAGGCAAAAAATTCGAGAAAGGAGCTCTTGTACAGAGAGAGACAACCATAATTATATGTTTGTCAGTTGACGGTTCCAAAAGAAGTCTTGAGAAAGTCCCCTTCTCTTGTTCAGAGACTTTCATTTTATTGGGGTGTTACCAATTTTGGAATGAGTGATAATAAGTGTTCTGATTGGTCAAAAGCTGTCTATACCAATATCACTCTGTAGGGTGTGGTATGTCCAGTGTGAGTCACTGGGGTTGTTTGTGATCAAGGATTAGGGGATTGGTGATTCTTGGATGTTCTTGAAGGACTGGATACTATTGAGGGAGTGGGTAAAAGGTGAATGACTGAAAGGGTACAGAAAGTGAATATATGTAATAGTAATACATAACAAGATAATCTATAGAGTCCCAAGGATCTCATTATAACAAGTTTCCACGGTGCACTATAAGTTCAAGGTGCTATGTAGAAAATTAATATTCTTACCATGTGCAGGCCAAGTAAAGGGCAAAGGTGTCAATAGGTCACTGTCATTTCACGTTGATCAGAAGAGCTGAAGGTGGCCTGGTTTTCAACCTGCTGATGACCTCATTAATGGTAAAGGTCATGACAGGTCGCTGTCATCCCACGTTAGTTGGTAGAGCGGAAGGTGGTCTGGTTTTCAACCTGATGACCTTAATGAGGTTAAAGGGTAAAGGCTGTGATAGGTCATCCCAGGTTAGTCCATAGAGCTGAAGGTGGCCTGGCTCTAAGACGATTGCTCCTTTATCTCACTCAGCCTGGCTTTCAACCTCTTGATGACCTTAATGAGGGTAAAGGGTAAAGATCGCAATACATGTAGGTCGCTGTCATCTCAAGTTGGTTGGTAGAGCGAAAGTTGGCGTGTTTCTAAAAAAATTGGTCCTGTATCTCATTCAGCCTACATGTAGCTTTCAACCTCTTGATGACATTAGTGAGGGTAAAGGTCGTGATAGGTCACTGTCATCCCAGGTTAGTTGGTAGAGCAAGAGGCGGTCAAGTTCTATGACGATTGCTCCTGTATCTCACTAAGCCTAGATTTCAACCTCTCGATGACCTTAGTGAGGGTAAAGGGTAAAGGTCGTGATAGGTCGCTGTCATCCCAAGTTGGTCGATAGAGTGGTAGGCGGTCAGGTTCTATGCTGAAAAGTGCATCTGCACTGAACCTGGACAATTGAGAAATCAAAAAGTTTATGAATATTGATTCCTTTATCATTGTAAAGGTTAAAGTTTCTATTTATACAATCATAAAAGTGAGAGCAAAAGAAAGGAAGGATAAAGAGCGGCTGGTCCTCGAATTTGTGGATAAATTACAAGACATAATCTAAAAGGGGAGAGTGGGATTAGTTTTAAAGCTACTTTTTCTTTTACAAAGCATGCTCTAAAAGTCAATACGATATCCTAACAAAATGTTGACTGCTATAAGGCATATTCCTTGGTACACATTTAGATTGCAAAACAAAGACCTCTTAGCTGTGAATACATTCATTTTTTCAATTCATCAATTTTATTTTTTATTACAATTTTAAATTGTATAGAAATATAATTATGTGTAATGTCAATAATCTCGGAAAGAATTTTCCAACCTCTCTCCTACCATTCTTGTAAAATTAGATAGTTTTGGGAATTTTTTTTTTTTTTCAGCTCAAAACCCTTGTGTACGAAAAACATTTCTCACAAATTTCACTCTGAGACCTTAATTTAGCAACAAATCTGTGTACATCAACCTATTGCCATGTCTACCGTGCACAGAAGACATGATCTCACAGTAAGACAACAAATCAGTGTTTTGTGCAAAGGATATGCTATTGATACACACAGAATTCCCTCACACAACAATCGGCAGTTCTGGGGTGAGTGTGACGCCTTATTTTGATGTACTGCCCATGTTTATGCTAACTATGACATATCATGGATAGAAATTCATGGAACATGATTATACATTTTTATGTCATTGGAACAATAGAAGGACAAGTTCAGCAAGTTTCAATAAATAAATAAATAAAAGTTCATTTTTCTTTACGACAACTTTATTTGAGCTTTAACAAACCATTGTTGAATTTAAGATTGAAATTAAAGTGAGGAAGTAATGTGAAATTTCATATTTAATGCATCTGTGGAAATGTTCAGGAAATTACCTATTTATGCAAGCCCATCTTTTTCTCTCTCTGATCTCTATGAAAGGCAAAATGGTAGTGATGATCCTCACTGCATCTTCAGATGATTCATGGCTCATGGATGCCTCGATAGCAAGCTTGGTCTAGAGAAAATTATTGATAAAAACAACACATTAGAATATGGATTATATATGGGGTGTTTTACGATCAGGGTACACTTTTAAAAATTGGCCTTCTGTGCACCATAAAAAGAAATATAGGTACTGTAATATAAAATCTACGATGGCAAGCTATTGGGCACTGTTAGAGCAACCTACAAGAGAAAAATAAATTATTGAAATACACATTTACTTCTAAAAATTGACCATTTTAGGGCAAAATTACTGTCTTATTTTATTTTTTTTCTGATTTTGAGCCTGCACATCTTTATTATTAGCAATCATTAAACGTGTCTTTTCCAACGAATTGATTAGCTGTGCATGAATGGGATTTTTTTTTTTGTATTTTTTTTTTTTTAAACTGAAAACCACAGAAGCTACAGTTAATTTGATTTTTTGTGACCATTGACCAAAAATGAGGTGCCAATTCTGTCAAAAAATGTCCTCTCCGACTTTGGTGGTTTTCCGCAATGTTAGACATCACTTGATGAACAAAGTTTTTGTCTGTAAGAACATATGTAACAAACTTATAATGTTTACTGCACCCACATCCACTTATTTTTCAGAAAGTTCACGTTCCGTCAAAAACATCCTCTCCGCAAAATGAAGCAATCGACTTTACGTGTAATAAAAAAATTTGAAGCCCCTATAGAAAAATAAGTTGGTGACCTCATGCCTCTAAATTTAAACGCAATATCATTTTACTCGTCTAGAACACATACACAAAAATCGAGGGAAAACAAAACAACCCTGATCTTAAAACAACCCATATCTCAAACTTGTATATGTCCTTCAATATAATAAGAAATAAAATCAAAGCTACACGTAAAATAAGAAAACAAACAATATTCACTAAAAGTTATCATTCATACTTTATATCTTAAAGATAATAATTTAAAATATTTGTGTATAAAACTCAAAGTAGAAATACATGTACCAAATGTCAATAGATCCTTCAAACATCTTTATTTTCAAAGTCTATAAGAGCAAATTGATATTTTTATACACAAATGGAATTTTTTAATGAAATGAAGACACCTTCTATATGGAACAAAATGAAATTTCACTTGGGAGCACCCAAAAGAAAAATAGTTTTCCTCATAAGATGAGATACTCCAACATGATTTTTGTATGCCATTTTTTATTCATCATGCAGTTTCCTTTCAGAAAAACATGTACTTTAGTTGGGATAATGTTAATATATCAAAACTAGAGGGGCCGTCAAAGGCGGCAGACCCACGCCTTGGTGGCGCTACAGAGTAGTTGTAATACTATACTATAGGGTCAAAACTGAAATCTACAAAGAATCTGCAGGGATCAACCAATCATCACCTAAATCTAATCGATTCTTTCCTTTCACTATCAAAACAATCCCTGAAAATTTGGTGCAAAACCGTTCACCCGTCTCTAGTTATCTTGTACACAAACAAACAAACATACGGAACCCTTTACAATACCCTGCCGATTTCATCGGCGTGGGTAATGATGTAGCGTCGCTCGGCTCGCACTCTAGCTGAGCTGATGCAGTAATTCGCTCACCCATTTCACAATGCATTATGTAGACTCTATGTAGGAAAGCCGAATTTACGTAAATTTTTACCTTTTTTCATGATTAAACACGAATATTGATACCCGATGACTCTTTTTGCATAGATAGTTGTTGAACATGACTCTGCAATGGTTTTTGCATGTCTATCGTAGTTATAAAGTCCCTTTTAGGCGCCTGTGGTGATGATTTCGATTTTACCTGAATGCACGTGTGATTGCAAGTTCGATAGACCTCACCTTAATGAGGTTAAAGGTAAAGGCTGTGATAGTCATCCCAGGTTAGTCCATAGAGCTAAGTGGCCTTGCTCTAAGACGATTGCTCCTTTATCTCACTCAGCCTGGCTTTCAACTCTTGATGACTTAATGAGGGTAAAGGGTAAAGATCGCAATACATGTAGGTCGCTGTCATCTTCAAGTTGGTGGTAGAGCGAAAGTTGGCGTGTTTCTAAAAAATTGGTCCTGTATCTCATTCAGCCTACATGTAGCTTTCAACACTCTTGATGACATTATGTGAGGGTAAGGTCGTGATAGGTCACTGTCATCCCAGGTTAGTTGGTAGAGCAAGAGGCGGTCAAGTTCTATGACGATTGCTCCTGTATCTCACTAAGCCTAGATTTCAACCTCTCGATGACCTTAGTGAGGGTAAGGGTAAAGGTCGTGATAGGTCGCTGTCATCCCAAGTTGGTCGATAGAGTGGTAGGCGGTCAGGTTCTATGCTGAAAAGTGCATCTGCACTGAACCTGGACAATTAGAAATCAAAAAGTTATGAATATTGATTCTTATCATTGTAAGGTTAAAGTTTCTATTTATACAATCATAAAAGTGAGAGCAAAAAGAAAGGAAGGATAAAGAGCGGCTGGTCCTCGAATTTGTGATAAATTACAAGACATAATCTAAAAGGGGAGAGGTGATTAGTTTTAAAGCTACTTTTTCTTTTACAAAGCATGCTCTAAAAGTCAATACGATATCCTAACAAAATGTTGACTGCTATAAGATATTCCTTGGTACACATTAGATTGCAAAACAAAGACCTCTAGCTGTGAATACATTCATTTTTTCAATTCATCAATTTTATTTTTTATTACATTTTAAATTGTATAAATATAATTATGTGTAATGTCAATAATCTCGGAAAGAAAATTTCCAACCTCTCTCCTACCATTCTTGTAAAATTAGATAGTTTTGGGAATTTTTTTTTTTTCAGCTCAAAACCCTTGTGTACGAAAACATTTCTCACAAATTTCACTCTGAGACCTTAATTTAGCAACAAATCTGTGTACATCAACCTATTGCCATGTCTACCGTGCACAGAAGACTGATCTCACAGTAAGACAACAAATCATGTGTTTTGTGCAAGGATATGCTATTGATACACACAGAATTCCCCACACAACATCGGCAGTTCTGGGTGAGTGTGACGCCTTATTTGATGTACTGCCCATGTTTATGCTAACTAACATATCATGGATAGAAATTCATGGAACATGATTATACATTTTTATGTCATTTTGAACAATAGAAGACAAGTTCAGCAAGTTCAATAAATAAATAAATAAAAGTTCATTTTCTCTTACGACAACTTTATTTGAGCTTTAACAAACCATTGTTGAATTTAAGATTGAAATTAAAGTGAGGAAGTAATGTGAAATTTCATATTTAATGCATCTGTGGAAATGTTCAGGAAATTACCTATTTATGCAAGCCCATCTTTTTCTCTCTCTGATCTCTATGAAAGGCAAAATGGTAGTGATGATCCTCACTGCATCTTCAGATGATTCATGGCTCATGGATGCCTCGATAGCAAGCTTGGTCTAGAGAAAATTATTGATAAAAACAACACATTAGAATATGGATTATATATGGGGTGTTTACGATCAGGGTACACTTTTAAAATTGCCTTCTGTGCACCATAAAAAGAAATATAGGTACTGTATATAAAAATCTACGATGGCAAGCTATTGGGCACTGTTAGAGCAACCTACAAGAGAAAAAATAAATTATTGAAATACACATTTACTTCTAAAATTGACCATTTTAGGGCAAAATTACTGTCTTATTTATTTTTTTTTCTGATTTTGAGCCTGCACATCTTTATTATTAGCAATCATTAAACGTGTTTTCCAATCAGAATTGACTACTGAAATGGGATTTTTTTTTTTTTTTTTTTAAACTGAAACCACAGAAGCTACAGTTAATTTGATTTTTTTGACCATTGACCAAAAATAGGTGCCAATTCTGTCAAAAAATGTCCTCTCCGACTTGGTTGGTTTTCCGCAATGTTAGACATCACTTGATGAACAAAGTTTTGTCTGTAAGAACATATGTAACAAACTTATAATGTTTACTGCACCCACATCCACTTATTTTTCAGAAAGTTCACGTTCCGTCAAAAACATCCTCTCCGCAAAATGAAGCAATCGACTTTACGTGTAATAAAAAATTTGAAGCCCCTATAGAAAAATAAGTTGGTGACCTCATGCCTCTAAATTTAAACGCAATATCATTTACTCGTCTAGAACACATACACAAAAATCGAGGAAACAAAACAACCCTGATCTTAAACAACCCATATCTCAAACTTGTATATGTTCCTTCAATATAATAAGAAATAAAATCAAAGCTACACGTAAATAAGAAAACAAACAATATTCACTAAAAGTTATCATTCATACTTTATATCTTAAGATAATAATTTAAATATTTGTGTATAAACTCAAAGTAGAAAATACATGTACAAATGTCAATAGATCCTTCAAACATCTTTATTTTCAAAGTCTATAAGAGCAAATTGATATTTTTATACACAAATGGAATTTTTTAATGAAATGAAGACACCTTCTATATGGAACAAAATGAAATTTCACTTGGAGCACCCAAAGAAAAATAGTTTTCCTCATAAGATGAGATACTCCAACATGATTTTGTATGCCATTTTTTTATTCATCATGCAGTTTCCTTTCAGAAAAACATGTACTTTAGTTGGGATAATGTAATATATCAAAACTAGAGGCCGTCAAAGGCGGCAGACCCCGCCTTGGTGGCGCTACAGAGTAGTTGTAATACTATACTATAGGGTCAAAACTGAAATCTACAAAGAATCTGCAGGGATCAACAATCATCACCTAAATCTAATCGATTCTTTCCTTTCACTATCAAACAATCCCTGAAAATTTGGTGCAAACCGTTCACCCGTCTCTAGTTATCTTGTACACAAACAACAAACATACGGAACCCTTTACAATACCCTGCCGATTTCATCGGCGTGGGTAATGATGTAGCGTCGCTCGGCTCGCACTTAGCTGAGCTGATGCAGTAATTCGCTCACCCATTTCACAATGCATTATGTAGACTCTATGTAGGAAAGCCGAATTTACGTAAAATTTTACCTTTTTTCATGATTAACACGAATATTTGATACCCATGACTCTTTTTGCATAGATAGTTGTTGAACATGACTCTGCAATGGTTTTTGCATGTCTATCGTAGTTATAAAGTCCCTTTAGGCGCCTGTGGTGATGATTCGATTTTACCTGAATGCACGTGTTGATTGCAAGTTCGATATGTACACAAAGAGCGTCGATGTACAAAGATTCATTACCTTGCATTCGTCTTATGGATGGTTTCTCGCACACGACATACATAGATTGCGAGTGCAGGCTTGGGCCACGGCAAAATCTTGTCGATCCTCACCGCGTGATGCTTCCGTGCATGCGAGTTCTGTGCACGATGGCTAGAGTAGTTGTAATACTATACTATGGGGTCAAAACTGAAATCTACAAAGAATCTGCAGGATCAACCATCATCACCAAAATCTAATTGATTCTTTCCTTTCACTATCCAAACAATCCCTGAAAATTTGGTTGCAAATCCGTTCACCCGTTCTCTAGTTTATCTTGTACACAAACAAACAAACAAACAAACAACACAAACAAACAAACAA
>CALNVZ010003435.1:4144375-4210910 GCA_940671915.1 Paracentrotus lividus | reverse complement strand
TGAGTGGGGGCGGTGACCGAATGAGAGAGAATATCATGAAGAATAATGGGTTAGGTGGAGAGAGGGAAACGACGGGGTATGGGCGAGTGGTAAATAGGTATAAATAGAGGGGGAAGGTACATAAAAAACATGCTGGAAATCCAATTAATCAAACACACATGATTTTGTTCCGCCCCTACATTTTGAGATTGATAAATATATATTTGTCTCCTCAACAGCGGTTAGGTCTATTTCATAAATATGCATACATATTCTACAGAGTTGGTGGGCTAGAGGGAGTCACAGCACCCCGCAATTTTCAGTATACGTGTACAAAAATACGAAATTTGAAGACAATAAATTTGATTTTGATTTTGATTTTGATTTTGATTTTGATTTTGATTTTTTTTTTTTTTTTTTTTTTTTTTTTTTTTTTTGGGGGGGGGGAATGTTCAGCCCCCCTTTTCATAAATGCTCCCCTACCCTGTGTAATCAACACTAGTGGGGTGTAACACAAAGACTTACGATTGATAAAAAGTTACGACTGATTTTTACTCGGTAGCCTCATCATGGACAGGATGCTCCAAAGTTAATGATCTTAATCCTAACCCTAGCCCTAACCAAACTCTTAATCATATTCCAAATCCCAATCCATGACTGTACCTGGTTTCCAAATGATGCTACCGAGAAAAAATCAATCGTAACTTTTTATCAATCGTAAGTCTTTGTGTTGCACCCCACAGGATTATATATCATAATGCCTATCCGACGTGAATGATAATTGAAGACTGACCACCCCGCCAGATTTTTTTTTGGGGGGAAAGGTGGCGCAACCACTTTTTTTCTTTAATGAGTGGTTTTTAAGAAATAGGGCGCGCACACCTGTTTTAACCGATACAATAACTATATATGACCCCTAGGCCTACCATATTCTAGTAACCCTCCACCCCCTAAAACCATCAATGCTCTTAATACATGTTATAGTATTGTTCAACTTAGTGATTTACTGCGGTTATTGTACCAACCTATCCAATCTATTTGTTACATACCTGCAATTCTGTAAAGTATAATGAGAATATTATGCGGAATAAAATAACATTCAATTTGAATCTCCATGAGAGGAAGATCGTGTTTCAGTGACAGATGGAACAAGAACGGATTATATCACAGCTGTTACAATGAAGCATTATTGTCCTCTTTTGACTCAGTAGCGAACCCAGTCTTACGTCGCACAATTAAGAGTATCGGCCCATGCCAAAACACAATAGAGCCGCTACTGTCCCCAGACGATTGGGCCTGCACTTTCTTCACAAATTGCGAATCTTGAATCCGCGCCTGTGACTAGCTCGCCGATGATGTCCAAGGTAGGAAGACGTTAAAAAATCATAGTTCATGTCCATTATCCCAAAAGTGCTACATGCGATTTCATGTTCATGTATAGCCGGGGAGCCACTGAAGGTCCACTTTAAAAAATAAATAATAATAAAAAACAAAAACAAAAAAAACCCGAGGACCCTAGCTTTATAAGGGGTGGATTGTGTTTATGAATGATATATGTAATAATGTTGAGCGCATAGAGGCATTTTTGTATTCTATAGTATGTGTTGTTTAGGAGGGTTAAAAAAAAAAACACGATTAAAGCCTTGTTTTCATGTCATTGTGTTTCCGCTCGAAGTTTCAAACCTTTGAAACTTTTTGAGCAATACACTCTTCAAACTGAAGTGCTATTTCTAGCACTTCAGACGGGCTGAAATCAGCACTTTTTAAGAGCTTGTATAGTGACTGCGTTTAAAGTGCTGTTTTAGCACGTTCACGTGAGCTGAACTTTCAGCAAATGGGCAAAAATGGCGTGACTTCGTTGGGAGTCGAACCTGGGTCTCCTGGATGAGAAGCACTTACGAGCACGTTAGACCAATTCACATATCATGATTGCTAGCAGATCATAATTGTTCCACGATGAAATTTCTTCAAAGTTACCATAATTATCTACTATGCTTTCATAATTCAAGCACGTTAGGGAGATCTCCGTTGGTCTATTGGTAACGTCAGCGGTACTTTGTCTAGGTGAACCCGGTTCGAATCCCAGACCGACATTGAACATTTTTTGTGTGATAAATTAGCACTTGGGTAAGTGCTAAAACAGCACGTCAGGTGCTGATTTAGCACTTCAAGGGCAGTCACAAATTAGCACTTCAGTTTTTAGAGTGTAGGGTTTAAAATAAAGCACCTAGAATGCCCTTCGTTCAGGTTGCTCTATAAAAGACAGATAGAAATAGAGAGAGAGAGAGAGAGAGAGAGAGAGAGAGAGAGAGGGGGGGGCGAGCTAGAGAGAAGGGGGAAAGATGGAAGAGAAAAGATGACTGTAGGGTATTTATCATATTTTGCTCGTAATCTACTTTTATAATGGACAAGAAACATTTCTGTATGGTAACGTGAAAATCGCACAAATATGGGTATTTCTTTCAAATCTGACACTGGTTTATTATTGGCAATACAAGAAATCATGCAAGCACTATGGACATAATGGAATAAACTCTACCATACAATACAATATTGGCATTTATATAGCGCTCTAATACTATGAATAAACACGTTTTGTCAATGGATGCCGTGATGTGACTATACAGACGGCTGGATAATTGAGTTTCCTGTATGGTAGAGGGAATTCGACAAAAAGAATTAACACTGTCTAATGAACAATAACAAACGGGGAGAGCCTTCTATTGCTTTTCAGCACTATATACCATACGAAGTGGACTTATGTGCAAAGTGAAGTTGGTTTGGCTCAGTGAAACCCCTATTGGAAATATGTATCAAAGAACAACGTATTCAGGAAAAATTGAATGGCATTGATTGCCTTGAACTCTTTGGAAAAATGTTTATGGTAAACAAGAACGGACTGACCAACTTGAAGAATGTGTATAAGAGATCGGTGAGATAGTTATGTAATACGTGCTGTGCGAGTTTATCTTCGGCATCCATATTTCATACGAGTTTATCAGGTATGATCCTCTCATTTTAACGTCATTATACATTATTTTCATTCAGTCCATAATGGTCACATTAACAGGCGCGGATCCAGTGCACCCTCAGACAAAGCATTTAGTCGGCCAATACTTTGCTTGGGTATGGACCGATACAATCCTTTGTTGGAGGTGAAGCTGGATCTGCTGCTGCATAAATACTGATAGCCATTTATTACTGCGTTATTTTCCACTGACATGTTGATAATTCAGGGGATCGTCAGTGGTGGAAAGTATTCGCAAAATATAATACAATCTTTATAATCAATTCCACTGTCTCAGTAATAGAAAATAACTCATGTAATACTCAGTGTACAATTTCAAATGCTGCTTTTCTTTTCTTTTCACACTGAAATATAACGCGAAAGAGCCATGCATTGAATGAGTAATAACAGTTTGAAATTTAAATGGAAAATCAAATTGCACATGTGAAAATAGCAAGTGAACAATAATGTTTTACATCTGTATTCACTATCATTAAGAGATTTGATAAAAGAAATATAATAAAGATCATTATACAAGAAATAACGCATCACCACTCTCTTTTAATGATTGCGTATAATTATGCAAGGTCGTTCCATCCTTTCTTCTTTATCCTGCCCACTTATACTGCACAATTTGATTTTGTAAAAATGGTAATATCCAAAGCCTTCTTAGAGTTCTTACAATGATTTTTTTCAATGAATGCTATAGTATAAGTCTGTGGTCTTTATTCTGTAATGGTCTAAACATTCGCTCAGTGGTCTATGAGAAAGACAGTAAGTCTTTTGATTGTAGCCCATGCAGACTCTCAATGAGCTCTCAAAGATTGCTCATTACAACTGTCTGATACCATTCAGGAAACTTTCATCAGAGGCAACGTAAATAATCCGGTACATTTTTTAATAACTGAGGAATCAGTGGCGTAGACAGGTCCTCGAATGTGGGGGGGGGGGGATGATTCGTGGTCCAGAGACTCATATTGCCCAAAAGGGTAAACAAAAGGTGTTTTTTTTTTTTGTATCTATACACACAAAGAAGGGGCAAAAAATGTCGCTGGGGGGGGGGGGGTTGTATCGAATTTCCTCAGCAAATATATACGATTCCAGGCGAGGGCGAAGCGCGAGCCGAAAATTTTGAGGTAAGCAAGAGGTTTTTTTTTGTATCTACACACAAAGAAGGGCCAAAAAAAGGGCCGATTTTGGGGGGTTGCGGGCCGAATTTCCTTAGCAAATATACAAGGCTTGCATAATAAAAATAAGAAATTAAACAAACATGCCGTACCAGAAGGGTTTATGTGCCAACTTTTTATTTCCTCTAAGCGAGCGCGAAGCGCGAGCTAAAAAAAAAGAAAGAAGTAATTTAGGGGCCTGAGCCCAATTTCGTATCCACAGAGGGGTTATTCTACAACATATACCGATAGCTGCAAAGGCCTACACCTCTAATACACCTCTGCAAATATTATTATATTAAAAATACAATTATAAGTATGAATACAATTAAAATAAACATATAGTGTAAATAGACTAATAGAAATAGAGCTCTAGGAATAAAAACAAAATAATTTCCCTGGAAATAATAAAATGAGTATAGGCCTAGGCCTAAATAATATATAAATATATAATAAATATAGAAATAATTAATCTAGATTTAATTATGATAATAATAATAATAATAATAATACTATTACTAATAATAATAATAATATGCGAGCGCGAAGCGCGAGCGAAATTTTTTAGAGCTCCGTGAAAGAAATAGGAGTGTGCAAAGCCCATTTCAGCCTTTAAAAAAAATACATATCACCCGTGAAAAGTGGGGGGGGGGATGATTGTACATGCCATCCCCCACCTTTTGAGTTGGGGGGATGCATCCCCCATCCCCCCCCCCGCTGTCTACGCCCCTGTAAGGAATGATCGATCTTTGAAAGCTCAGTGAGAAACTTGTTGACTTGTTAACTTGTTATAAACCATTGAGAGAGGACTCAAACACTAAAGAATATTAATCTCGAAGAGCGCTTCGACAACATCGGGGGCGGGGTCTTAGAGATAACTGCTTAGGGATCGCTCAATAATTGTTCACTGGTCTTCGTTCTTGAAAATAACAAAGCTTCTACTGGAATGACCAAACTTTCAAATAAATCAAATAAAAGGGCTACAATTATTATCAAATCTTATACTTCTTCCATTGTCCAGATACAGAAGAACCCAGCAGCAGAGAAGAGAGGCACAATGGAGGATGGAGGAGGTAACAGCCAGCTGGAGCACGTACTGGTCATCGTATTGGTGATCACCTTCGGAAGTGGTGCTTGGGTCTCGGTATCAGGGATCTGGACAGAACTGCCGATCCTCATCGCAAAAGGATTGCCTGAGGAATTTCGTATCACTTCAATCGTCAACCTCCTGATACAGTTTGCTGCGGTAGGAACCATAGGATTCTTGATCTGCAACAAACTATCGGAGTCTACACGTGTCTACAGGCCAGAGATTCCAGTGAACTACGCCTTGACCTTCATGGGAACCATTGCAACATTCTTGCTGATATTCTTCTGGGACTCCCGGACATACTGGTCGGGTCAAGATCATAGCGTGGCGTTCTTGTCTTTACTATGGTTTGTTGCTCTGGTAGACATCACCTCCAACACAACATTCGTAGGATACATGTCTCTTCTGAAGCCCAGATTGATAAACTGGTTCTGGATTGGGGAAGGTTTAGGTCACATCCTCCCTGCGCTTGTGGCTCTTATACAACGGTCTGGAAGTCAAGGCGAATCATGCATCACCAATTTTACATTCGTCAACACAACTATGGTTGGGAATACATCAATAACTTATAACTGCACCTCTTGGCAAGAAGTAGCACCTGGATTTCTTTTTAAACCCACCTACTATTTCGCCTTTTTATTTCTGATGATGCTTTCGTGCCACATCTCATTCATTTGTCTAAATAACTGGCCTTGTGCCAGACGGGAATACGCACCTCAGCGAGACGGTCACCACCTCAAAACAGATGGTTGTGGTGGTCTTTTCCCGTCACGTAACCAAACAAACTTAATATCTACTGCTGACGAGGGAAATGAAAGTATCTTGCTCGTCGGCCCAGCCTCGTTAGACGAAAACGGAGTTGCCCTAAACTCGAGTGGAGAACATGGTGAATATAAAGACAGCTCCACAGAACGACCTCTAACTAAAGGACAAGTGGTGTTCCTGTATATTGCTTTCTTTCTGAATTTTTCGCTTGGTTTCGGTGTCCTCTCACCGATTCTTGGTTTTTCAGGAAGCGCATATGGTAGCTCTACTTTACAGATCATCGTGCCTCTGCAACAGATTTCAGTAGCCTTTGCTTACTTTGTCTTCCTTCTAAGACCCATCTATAGCTTCAGGGTCGTGGGTGTGTCTCTGGTCTTAGCTTTACTCGGTATAACCTATGTCCTCATAGTCGCATGTATGAGCCCTTATCCACCGTTCAGTGGCCTCGTCTTTGGCAAAGTATTGATTGTAAGTAACCTTTAACGACATTTAGTTTTCAAACGATCCAAAATCGGGAGGGATGGTAGGCCTACATACTTTCAGCCAATCCGCCCCATCCAATCAATATATGTATTGGAAACCTCGAAAAGGATAATGTGAAGCATTATGTTTTGTAATTTGACAGAATATCTAAAGAAACTCCGATAAACAAAATGGAGATGCCACTCTTTTATGACCCTCATTCATAAAATTACATTTGGATTTTCTTTATCGTTCAGTTAAAAAGCACATTGATGTTTGTTTGTTTGTTTGTTATTGTTTTTGTTTTTTGTTTGTTTGTTTGTTTGTTTTGTTTTTTTACCAATACAGGAATTTCCTATTATTTTTAAAGACATGAGAGATGCTTGTACCTACAGCGACGTCCTTGAAGCGGAAATTTATTTCCCCCTCTATTTCCCCCTTCACTGTGTCATCAATTTAAGTTTTGACTCAACTATATTTCTCATATAATCATACCCTATTTCTTCTCGGTTTCTCATATTCCCATCTTCCAGGTACTAGTCTATGTGGTGACGGGTGCAAGTTCCAGGTATTGCCACGCTTCTACCGTTTGGATATTACGTAACAATCCAAACGGTCGCAAGCACCTGATATTGTCAGGTGCCATTGGACAAGCTGGAGTGTTCATAGGATCAATCACCATGTTCGTCCTGATCAATGTCTACAACGTCTTTGAAGCAAATCGTGGAAGCGAAAAGTGCCCAAGTGACATTACCTGTATCGAGATGGAAGCATAAACTCAACCGTATCGGGACAACTATCCCCTGGGCAATGCCCCCAAGAAAACCACCCCCTTCAGAAATAGGGTTGGGTAAATTGTAGCTTTAGGGTAGATTTTTGGCGGGGTAGTTGTCGGGGGGGGGGTAATTGTCCAGGGGGTGGTTGTCCCAGAACCAAGCGCAACTTTGAATGTATATGCCCTACAATAGTAATGTGGTTTATACGCAAAACCTGGATTTCTGTATGATTAATGAAGAGTTTCCTTGATGCAAGCGTGATACCAAGACGCTTTGCTCTCTGTATGTATCGATGACATGGGGATCTGTTCCACAACAGCGGCGGTCCAGGGGGCTCAGCCGAAAATTAGGAAAATAGGGAGCGGTAGACGAAAAGACTTCGAGTTTATATAACTTGTACTCTCAATATGTAGTTTTTAAAAAAAAGAAGAAAATAGGCTGGGGCTCATGCATGCACCAGATGAAGTTGAACAGATAGGCGACAGGTAGGCGATATGTTGGTAACTGCCTTTTAGGCGGAACATGCCCATAACTGACCATACTATGATTCATGTGATTGTGAAACATGAGAGAGGTACCCGCAAAAATAGCTGCATATAATTATCGTGTTAAGCAAAACTATTGACCTCGGGTCTTTGTTTCCCTTCTATTTTTATTGAGACATGCACTCGATACAAAATGTTTGTATGTAGTGTAATGCACTATAGTTTGTACCAGGTTTGGGGCTTTAAATCTGAAAGATAAATTGTGTTTTGATTTTCTTACAGAAAACGATAGTGTTATAATGCTGAATTTCATATTTGTTGTAGTGTTCTGGAAATTAATGTAGGTGAAAGGACAGTGGTGTATAGCGATTTTAGGGTTTCTAATACTTTTTATTTTGAGGAAAGTGATGGATGGCTAAAAGAAAAAGAGAAGAAGAAAAAAACAGAAGATAAAGAAAGTAATTATGGATAAACCATAATCAGTTGATTAAATTTCAACCAAAGTATAATCAAGTGGTGAATAAAGATAATATATTTATTGAACCTGCATCGAGTTGTATTTCATTTCATCTAATTACCAATATGTATATATTCGCATATCGTCGTACAAGTGAAGGGAAATTGAAGGAGAGATATTTGAACAAAATGGGGGAAAGGAAGCTAGAGAGAGAGAGAGAGAGAGAGAGAGAGAGGGAGAGAGAGAAAAAAGAAATTAAAAAAATGGAAAAGCGGGAAGAAAGACGAGTGAACGGGAAGCAAAGAGAAAGGGAGAGAGATATAATGTATATGGCCACATATGTCATGAGTTGGGTTGAAAATGCGTTACATGTCCAAAAAATTGTAGAAATGTACATTGTCACAATCAAACATCTCTAGTTTCTTAGTAGTAAGTCAGAAATATATAAAAGTATATATATATTGAAAGCAGAGATTGAAAGGAAGATGATTAACATATTTTTGTGCCTGTATAATGTGTGTCATAAAAGCTATACAGAGTGTTACAGGAAAAAATTGTTTGAAAAACTTCACAATTTTACCGGCGAATAATTTCTTAATCTTTTCACCAAATGAAATGAATCATCTTGGATTGTGTTAATAAGACTCTATGCTTCTAAAAATATAAACTTGTAACACAAAATTATTTTTTCTAACCGAGCTACAGGGTGTCAAAAAAGAAGAAAAAATAGTGCAAAAAGGGCAGAAATCCTGTCTTTTACTCTTGAATTACAACTCAAACAAAGTTTATTGCAAGTAATTTGTTTCCACTTAACTGTGTATTTACATGCATGCAAAGAAAATTGCGAAAAATTAACAATTATTGTTATAAAAATGCATGTGACAATTTTTGATGACTGCAATGCATTGTCTATGAGGATGTGTGCATTAAGTATGTTTTAATTGATTAAAGGGATTAAGTAGCTTTCAAAAACAAGAGCAATTATACCAAGATTAATAGAATTATATTACTCCAGCAGTAAAAACAAACTTCTGAAAGTTTCAGATCAAATGGAAGTCATTTACTACCTTAAAACAGTGTAACAAACAATGCCCAGCATACAGCCGAACACAAGTACCCTCATGCTGAGAGCTAACCAGGCCGCTAGAGAAGGGGGAATTTACAACAGGAAATGGGTGTGTGGAAAAGCACATGGTTTTATAAACCATCCGGTGTTGGTTTATAAATTTTGAGTATGAAATCATTGATATCTCGAAGGTAAAGCAAGCAATTAGCTTGCAATTTTGCAGAGATACCAGACTGACGTAAGTGTTTATAATTATATTGGCAAAATAAGCTAAATCGAATAAATGTGATTTGAATATCATTCAATGTTACTGCATCCCTTTAATTAATTGATTAAATGACTTGAAAAATCTTCTTCACATTTATTTAGAACCACATAAATTCCCAAGAGAATGATATATTACTTAACCCATAAGACCAATTGGCTGCAAAGATATAACACAGCAAACAATAAGAAAGTAACAATTTATAAAAATGGGAATTCCCTATGGGTTACCACGTGCCTCCACCGTAGGATCCTCCACCGTAGGATCCTCCACCCCTTACCCTACTCCACTAAAAGTATCTTTGTATTAAAACTATGAGCATAACCAAGCAAGAACTTCACAGACATGTAGCCTGATAAATTATTCTACCAATATGAATTATGCACAGCTTATGACTGTACATCATTTTGTGCTATGTAAGAAAAAAGTGCTGCTAATTTTCCCTCCAAATGTAACGGCCTCCACCCTTTTTACTATACCCCAAACTTGTGACACAATGACCATATACATACTGTGATATATACTAGAGAGAGATTGGAGGGGGGAGGGAGGGAGAGAGATATTAATTACTATACATATGTATATATAGAGAGAGAGAGAGGCGGAGGAGTGAGAGAGATATAACTGTTAATACATTATTTGGTATATATATCATTGTATATATACTATTCTATATACTGTTAGTAGGATAGGCGGGAGGAGGCGAGGGAGAGATGACAGAGATAGATGAGAGCTTGGATGAGGGGAAGCGGGAGAGAGAGAGAGAGAGTTAGAGAGAGAGAGGTATAACAGGAGAGTCCGCATTGGCCCTGAACTTCCACAAAGAGTGCCATATCATGCCAAAACTCCTGGTTTCAAGACCTGGGGTTGTAACCTAGGGTTGGACTAAGCGATTGTTCACATTTTGGTATTCACAATAGGTGGACTTGACTGAATCCTAACAGATCCCACAGCGTCATAAAACGTCATAATTTGGTCAACTGTTGGTGAATCAATAAAAAGTGGTTCGGCATCATGAGCCGTCGGTTTTGGCAGAATTCCCCCCTCCCCTCTTTGTGAATTCGGAGCCATTATGTGTTACAAAATTAAGTCCTTTAGACCTTGTAATGCAGTGTTTTATTCTAATGATATAAGTGCGTTTCAGAAAAAGAGAGCGTAAACTCCATGTTTACAGGCAGCCCATATTTCCAAGTTTAATTTGTTTTTGCTGTTCATATGAGTTCAACAAATAATTGAAAATGCCAACTCTCCCACTTTCAATGTATCGTTGGATTGGCATAGATTTAGTAAATTGCAAAACTGAAAGAATGACGGTACAGAAGTCATGTTTTTTTCCAAGTTTTTAAAAAAATGATAAGAAGAGGATTGTGCATGCTGAGCTTGCTTCCCACAGCCACTGAATAGGATTAGCGTGCGGTGATGTGTGACTGCCCCCATTGAAAAGGATCCATCTTCTCTATTCATTTTCTCAAAAACTAGGAAAGAAAATTCATTCCTGTTACTGTACACTCTCTGTATTCATTTGCATACTTCTACTCATTTATGCTCTTACAGTTTTATGAATTGCCATAGAAAGGTCCATGGCATAGTTGGAGAGTTTCATCGTTAAATTATATGTGACATATGAATAGCAAAACAAATGAAGCTGGGATATTTGGCCCTCTAACATGGACTACCGTTTTTTTCTGAAACGCACTGTATGAGTCACATTGGTTTTATCATCCATTGGTTCCTAGTTCTTTCATAGGAGGGCAAACTCTTATATCTGATATGTGCATTAAGCATTGTTTTAATGATATGTTTACATTATGATTTCGTTTCTTTTATACAGTGTCTCTCTTTCTAAAGACGCTTATTTTCTCTCATATTCGCTTTCCTTAAAAAAACGATTTTTTCTTTTTGCAAAAATAAAGAAAACGTTAGTTTCTCGCACAATCTCATACGTATTCCATATATTTTTCATCGTTTATCATTTCTTTAACCTTATAAATATCTACTATATCTACAGGGCCTTTTCTTTATTTAGAGACTGTTCCATTGCTACGCTTCTAATATACCCATTACCTCGAATCAATAGCTTTTTAAGTTTCGTTTATTTACAGTTAAGTCAACTCTAATTACTAATGTATAAAACTTTAAGTTGGTATGCGAGTATGAACTAAATTGCTCAATCGTTCAAAAAGTACTGCTTTCCGTTTTTGTTTTGTTTTGTTTTGATTTTTCTTGCACGTACATAATTACTTTCATATTTCATATCTAAACTTTCCATACAAACTTTTCGTTCCTTTTATTATTGTCTCAACACTATCAAAAAAACATTTTTTTTTGTGTGTGTGAAAACTTTTTTCTCATCTCTCGCTTCTTCTCTCGCCGCTCAACGCATTTTCTGGTCGATAGTCGATATTTCCTAGTGGTTTCCTCAAAGATCAGACAGACTCCGTTGCTTTGATCATTCATCGTGTATAGTCTTTCCATTTCCATTTTTATCATTTTATGTATTTTTTGTCCGTTTGTTTTGTGATCTATACAAGTCTACGAGAACAAAATAGTCTCAAATATTATAAGCATTCACACCCACACACAATCTTCTTGGCATTCCACAAAATAATAATCACAAAAATAATATAATCACGATACAGAATATGTTAGAAAGATAGTATATTTCAAGTTTGAGAAACACATAAGGGAATTACATATTAGGAATGACAGAAAATTGATTGTAAACACTGACAATGTCACTTATAATCATTCGACTTATTGCAGATTATTTTTCCATTTTCCAATTTTACACCAAAATATTGCTTTTTAAATTAATTATCTTACTCATATTTGGTTCCAGTTGACAATCAAACGTGGCTGATGTTCTTATACTACTTTCAATAATGTGTGCAATTATTGCTTTTGAGGTGTTGATGCAGAGAGCAGGAAAAAATTGCCAAACTGAAAACTATTCAAGAGACAAGATCATGGAATTTCTGACGTGGACATCGCAATTCAATCTATGTTTGCTGGCCCTAAATTTTCACAATCCCGTTCATTGCTGTGCAGAGGCAGCGGAATCATAATTTTTGTTTCTTCAAGCAAGCAGTATACAGGCGCATGCAGAGAGAATCAACCCAGTGTAGCGCCTCCTATGTCGCAAACTCTACAGTCGTACATGTACTTCATAAATGTGTAAAATAAGTTTTGGAATATCCTTCCGAAAGGTTACAGAAAACACATTATTGGTCTCACAGTGGTCATGAAATTCATGTGAATTATGAAAATATCTATGATTCAAAAGTTCCATAGTAATGAAATTTGACTCTTTCATACCGGAAATCAACATCCGTTTTTTCCTTACCATTAAACAAAGCCATGATAGTTTTTCTTAGTTATCCATTGATTTTTTTTCATAAATTAAGAGACAAATCAAATTTGACAACTTAAAAAAATAATGGAACAGTACAGTACAAAGTAAATATGCAACACACAAAATGATCACAAATCGTGACTCCAGCCTTATATATTCCTCTGTATATAAGATGAACAATTATTGTTCTTTTCCAGTAAAGTCGTCATGAATTTGGTTTGTAAAGATTATTAGAATAATAAGGGAGTATGTTTTTCATTGATATAATACTCTGAGAATAAATAATATATACATTTCAGATTAAGCATAATAATCTCTAAAGTGCCTGTACACATAGCATTACATTTGACGCATTACAAAAATGATAATATACACATGTAGTGCTTTATATTAAGTAGCATACTAAAATGAAAAGGAGTGAAGTTACAGTATTCACACCAAATAGTGTGGTGTAAACATGTGGGTTTAAAATTAACTTCATAAATAGCACCATCTCATGACAAGTTTGGGAAATTGTGGAAGGGTCTCCCCCCCCCCCAAAAAAAAATATAACACAAAAAACATAAAAATACAAAAAACAAAAAACAAAAAACAAAAAACAAAAAACAAAAACAAAAAAAAAATAAAAAAAAACAATCAGTTTTTATCTCTTTTCTAATAGAAATTGTTCTGATCCTCTGTACGATCTGCGTAGTCTGTGGATGTGATAAGTGTGATCTTTTCTGATAACGTATGTTTCATATTTGTATTTTAGAGTAAGATAGTGACTGATCGAGCTGGTCTATCTCTGTTATTGAGGCAATCTACTCGGTGCGTCGTCGATTACGTTCTGATTTTTGCTGTCTATATTTTGTATTTATTTCGTTGTAGTATATATATACTTATTTTTCGTCTATTTTTACTCCTTGCTTAATGTTTTCTGTCATTATTTTGTTGTATATAAGTTTTTAATTCATGTATATCGTGAGCTGGTGTGTTCGCGTAATGCCTTTCAGATATAAGATCGCTAGTACACTTGTGAGTCTCCTTCTTTTTTTTTTTTACTTTGGAAGGTCACAAATAAATAGAAAAAGCATACATTTTTCAACTGAATATTGGAAGTAATGTACTCTAAAAAAATAAAATAGATTCTTATACATTATAATTCTGAACCAATAAGATGAAGATATACAATGGAAACTTGTAAAGAGACGAGTCTGATATCACAAGATTTTCTAGATTAAAAAAAAAAAAAAATTTTAAATCCTGATGTTCAGATATTTCTGATATAAAATGGTATATTTCCATATCCTAAGGTCAATTTTAAAATGAGTTTCCACTGTAATAACAGGAAAGATAATAAAATATATATATAAGAGCCAAAGATGTACACACATGTGAGCGAGCATCCATCTATGTGAAAAACAGATAACGAGAAGATGGAAATAAAGAATGACCCAAGACAGAGTTGTTCATCAATGGGCTGCACTTTATCATTTCCCAAATCCATATTGCACAAAAACCCAACAATTTCTGTTTAACAGCATCTTAGTTATTGGTAAATGAGATGAATCGCAGAACTTCAGTGATGTACAGGGTGACCCAGAAAAAGGAAACCAATATTGATCAACAATAATTAAAAAAAATTTACCATGTGATTTAAAAATTTATATCACTGGATGAAAGTGCAACTCATTACTATTTTAAGATACCTGCTCAGCTCACCAATGTCACAGCATCACTGAACCTCATCTGTTTTGAAAAGTCTTGCAAATTGTGAGGGTTCACTTTTCACTCTCTTGAGATGGGTTGATCAATGTGCCTAAAAGGAGAACCCAACATTTATCATCAATCATTTTTAAAAACATGACAGTCAGTGATTATGACGTTTATATCACTGGAAAGTGCCACTCATTATCATTGTAATGATATCTCTTTCAGCTCACCAATTCAGCATCAACTGAACCCATTTGTCTGAAAATATCTTGGCAAAATTGTGGATTGATGCACGTTCATGCTTCTTACATTATCCATGGGGAACTGAAGGTTCTCTGGGTTGTCGTGACCAGTAACATGTTGAAATTACCTGGATGGTAAGATTAAAGGACTAAATAAGTAAATATTTCCAACCATTATCAAACTCATTTATTTTAAGTCACTGGAATGCTTTACTTAAATTTGTTAGAATCTTTGAAGCAACTCATCTCAAGGAGCATGAAAGAAAACCTATCACAATTTTGCGAGACAATTTTCAAACAATGGGGTTCAGTGATGCATGATATTGGGTGAGCTGAGAGAGTATCATTAAATGTAATGAGTTGTACTTTCCAGTGATATTAAATTCTTAATCACCACTGAAATATTCTTGAAGTTATTGATGAACAAAGTTGAGTTTCCTTTCCAGGCACATTCACACAAACCATCTCAGGGTGCATGAAAGTGAACCACGCACAACTTTACAAGAACTTTTTGAAAACAATGGGGTTAGTGATGTCGCTACATGTGTTGAAGGTGAGCTGATCGATATCATTAGAATGGCAATGAGTTGCACTTTACAGTGATATAAATTTCATAATTACCATTGGAATATTTCTGAAATTATTGTTGATCAAATTTGGGTTTCCTTTTTTCGGAAACACCCTGTATAGTGATTTATTAAAACAACATTACAACTGACAGCTAAATCACAACCATAGAAAAAACCCAATTCAAATATAAAAATCTACTTTAACATCTGTTGGGCTTTTATTTCCAGATATCCTTCCCTTGTTCTTTATTTTAACACTAACAAGGTGTACTTCCATCACACTGAGAGATAAAGAAGGGCTTGTGCTCTTGATTTATTTCAGCTATAATTTAGTATATATATATAAAGATTGTTCTTGCAAATGAATGTTTTTTCTTTTTTTTAAATAGAAATTTCCTGATTTTGTAGAGCAGAAAAATTTCTGTTATCATTTTTACACGTTGTCTAATTGAAGTTTAAAGTGTGTTACAAAAATACTACAAAGCTCCTGAAAAAGATATTTTGACCAAAATCTTGAATAATTGTTTTCCCCCGACATTCTACAAGAAGTTGACCTTCCCTGAATTTTTGCTTCTGGAAAAAGTATTTCCAAATTCCCTGACGAGGACGCGCCCTGTGTTGCTCACCTCTTTAAGGCTGAATCTTATCATTAATGTTCCTTTCTGGCCACTAGGTTTAATAAAGAAAAAAAAAAATTATAAATCAAATTTCAAGTGAAATCGAAGCAAATTCCCATGTCTAATATGTACACCCAAAATGTACTGCAAAATACCACAAATGATAATGTTATGATCTATTGAAACTCAGCAATAATGAAATTCTATTTTAAAAAAAGAGAGAGAAAGAAATAATAGTGAGATCAATTATATCATAACCCATGTGATCACAACACAATAAAAGTTACAAATAGCCTGCCTAAACAGAAAATGAATTCTTCCACATGGTGAGGAACATCATTTTTTTTCAGAGCTTTTATAATCGTGATTTTAAATGAGAAATATGTATATTCTTAGGACTCATGATTATAGAGGGGCTTGGGGTGAAAGAAATGGGAAGAGAGATTAGGGGTTGCATACAGTGGGGAGGAAGATGAGTAAAGGTGGGGATTTTTAGGGATTGATGATATACATGTTGTCACTGGGCTGATAAAACCTTATACCTCAAATTTTGGTCAAAATCACATTTTTTTTTGTTTATAAACCCTTTTTTAGGTAATCACTCATGCCATGTCCAAACCCCAGCTCTCTTACCCCCAAAAGTCAATCACAATATATGTAATAGTGCGTTGGCCGCCATGTTTTTCTGCTCTCCTGACCATTTGACATTTTTATTACATGTTTTCATCAGCCCAGCGACGATATACTAAATCATTTTCTTTAATATAAGGAACAAATTCACAGGAATATAAGTACCATGATCATTCTGTAACAATTAGATAAATGTATCATATTCAAAGAAGTGAATTTGCAACAATCATTGAGGTATAAATAAGAACGGAAGGTATTAACACCGACTAGCAATCCAACCCAGTTGAACTAAGATGTTTTATATCAACAGCAATACAGCAAACCAGGCCCATTTGGAAGAAGACAACAAAAAAAAATTAAGCTCCTGATATTGAGTATTCTGGAAGTTTTGGGTAGTCAATGAAAATGTGTAAAATTGGTGTTTTGGTAATACGAAACTTACTAACTTCCGTTTGATGTGTAATTTGGCTATTTCATTTTTTTTGTCCGGTCCGGTCATAAAGCAGTAATGAACATTTCTTGTCTCTTTGACCTTTTTATTCTCTGCTGTGAGAATTTGCTATGAAAAAACTGTAATATTATTATGAATTTGTAAGAAAGCAGAAAAACTTTAACTGGGATTCACTGCCGTAAAATTCTTTTGATATAAGATGCCTTGATGGATCTCACGCTAGGAGGATCACTCCCTAGGTACTGGTTGCCATGATACCAATCATCGTTTATAATCCCTCTTCTAGGGAAACCCTACTTATTCCTCATCCTGGCACACTCCATTGATAATAGGTCCAGATAAAGATGCCTTGATGGTTCCCACGCTTGGAGGATCACTCCCTAAGTCCTGGATGCTAAGATATGCATCATCGTTTACAATCTCTCTACCAACCTGCTCGTCTTCACAGGTGTCACTTGTTGGGGTATTCCCAGGATCAAGGGATGTTTCGTTCATATGGATTGCTTCCTTTGATGGTTCGTCTACAAGACTATGAGTTAATAACGCTTCTAAAGCATCTGTATTGCTATTTGAATTGTGATTATTTTGGCTTTGGTTGTCTAGCGTTCGATGTTCGAGGTCCGACTCAGATACAGGTGAGTTGGTGTCGTAGAGGAGGTTCTGTGATCGACAAGTGCTCGTTTCTTCAACTAACTCATCGCTCTGGTGATTGTCCTTGCTTTCAATAAGACTTACATCCCTTGATTGCTCATCTGCATTCCCTGATGATTGTTGAGATGTCTCTGAAAAGCTGAATGCATCTGAACTCCTGGGTATTCTACCATCGTCTCTGTTTATCGTATCTAATTCAGTGGGTGTCCGATCACCTCTGCTCTCCAAAGACTCCCCATGATAACCACCCTTGTTTTCAGCGGACTTGTGGTTGCCATGGCAATCTTCATCATACTCAGGTATGCCGTGATCTGAATCATAGTCTTTCTCTGGATCCTCAGTATTGCTTAGTTCTTCCCTGATCACATTAAAGAATGGTCCACTCTTGTCTTCTGTCTTAGCTCGTTTTAGCTTCCTCCTGTCACAGTGCTGTATTTCAAGCTACAAGAGGAAAAAGAAGATCGTGGTAAAAAAAAATTGTATCCTTCTATAGTTCTTACATTCATTCAAGACAGTTTACCAACATATCATAGTCGAATGATTGATATGTTGTTTTTTCATATAATATTCAAAGAAATTAATAACAAAAATATTGAAACACACATACTAAAAAAAAGTGCAGCTAGTGTAATCCATCTCTCATACTGAGAATAAAGCAAAAGTTTCTTTCTTTATACTAAACTTTCTCCCATAAAACTTTCAGATATTTCTTGCTCATAAATGAATGTTTGGGGAAAATTACTCCACCAAATTATGCCCTTATGTTTTGCACATTCTTATAAAAAATATAAAAAACTTAGAAGCCTTGACTAATCATACAAGTACATGTACACACATCATTTTCATCCACATACTATTTTTTTAAAGAAACGCAGTACAGATCTACAATATCAATTAATGAATTGCACATTCTTTTAGATAATAAGTGTACATAATTATGGAAAACGCTATAAAAAAAGGGAATTGACACAATGTTTTGCCCACTGAGATGACAAGTAGAGGGGAAGAAAATAGGGATAAATATGACCAGTTAAATAAATCTATCTACGGAGAGGTAATATGTTTTATATCTACAAGTAGCTACACAGCAGGAGTAATAGTAGAAGTAGTAATTATTCAAAATGGCACAAAGAATATTTGTTATAACAACATAACAACTCCAAGGGGTGATCAGAAAAAAGTTAGTAAGAAAACATAAACTGAAACAAAATTATACTACTACTATATTAGAGAAAGATAGAGAAAGGAAAGATGTACAATTTATATATGGAAGAGATATATTACTGATAAGATAAGAGGAGAGAGAAGAGAGAGACATAGAACACAGAGGAGGAGATAGAGAACATGGGGCGGAGAACAACATAAATTTTACACAGCACACACACAAAAAAAGTGAAAGAAAAAGAATAAAAGTAACAAAAAATAAAAGATAAAAAAAAAAATCATGATTTAAAAAAATGAAGTACCGGTACTATTATCTTTCTTTCAATTGATCCTGAATAATAGGCATAACAATAAGTTAAACATCCAGGTGAAAAAGTTTTGAGAAATAAGACCTCAAACAAAACATGTAAGAGTGAGATTAAGCGGAGAGGGGAAAAGGGGAAAAAAGGGAGAAGGGGAGAGATCAGAATACAAGAGTAAGAAAAATGAAAGATTGTGAGAGAAGAAAAGAGAATGAAAAAGGCAACAGCAGAAAATGGAAATGTTGAGACAATAAGAGAAATGCTGAGTACAGTTGGGGAAGGAGAAAAAAAAAAGATAAGGGAGAAGGGCAGAGGGCAGAAAACAGAAATGTTGATACAGTGACAGAAAAAGGAAAAGGAGGGAAGAAAAGAAAAGGGAGAAAGGAAAAGAAAAAATTTATTAAGGCCTCAAGTAGCTGAGATAAGATTAGAAAATTTTTACCAGGAAGATTACAATATTACATCGGTTTTCTATCACGGTTTCAAAGAAAATGATTATACAGGTATCTAAAGGCGAAGGGTCAGTATCAGGGTAAAAATAAACCTACAAATGAGAAGGCGAGAGGGCAATGGATAAAACATTACACTATTCATGAAATGTTAAATTCTGACCTTAGCTATACAACGTCAAGAAAAAGACCTTTGTTATGCAGGAAACAAACAGTGAGAGGTTTACCAGCGATATCATTGCCAATTTGATGCCAATTTGATGACAAATTGATGACAATAGGTTTATTAAAGAAAATTATTTTACTGTAACTCCCATTATATATGTTTATGAATATTCATGAGCAGTTAATGATGAGTTGTTACAGTATCTTAATATAATATGGTCTTGAGATTGGGGAGTGTGTCTTTTTGTCAGAATCAGTTTGGTGAAAAATTTTCAATTATTGGGACTTATGACATGAGGCATGCCAGGAGTATTCTTTTAATTTCAAATTTAATTTGCATCATTTTTTAACAACAGTCTACTTGTGGCATGTGATGTCATCTAAAAGATTATATAAAAAAAAACTTGCATTTCTGTCTGCAATGCTTATGTGCAACATAATATAGACAAAGATACATTCTACACAATTCTTGATTTTGTTCACAATACAAGGCTATAACAATGAAAGACATTTTTTCACCGTGGACATTGATAGATTTTTCAAAATGTAAAACACAAATGTAAATTTGCAAACATAATTCTGAACAAACACAGAACAATATAAAACCATAATTTCATAGTTTCATTTCTTCTTTTTTTTCACAGCTAGCCACCTTTCTACAGGTTATTTCAATAAATTGACAACATGACAAGAAATTCATAATGACTATTTTCATCCACAAATTTAGCTGTTGCTTTTTCAAATCATGTAGATCAATGAATATACATTTTGAATTGTTTCAAAATAGTGCAAGAGTGAAAGAAAAAAACAATAGGTGCCAATTTGAGATGAAATATTATTTAGACTGGGAGTGAATAAACCCAGGCAGATTCAATTGAAAAACACTCAGCCCCTCAGATAGGACGTTAAACGGGGGTCCCATATAGAGGAGAGCCATACCCTAATTTGTTTACAACAATAAACAAGTCAAAAAAGAGAAGGTATCAACCTGGTTCTTCAATTCATATGGCCCTTGTGGGAAGGTTAGACCAGGGAGGCGTTTCATGAAAGGACTTCTCGGACGTTATATCCGACAAACTTGCTCTCAGCCAATCAGATGCAAGCATTTCAGTAGCTTATAACAGTTGGTCAGTGAGAATCAGTGAATATTTGTTTCATGAAATGCTCCCACGTGCTAAACAATGTACCTGATAATGTCTAATACTCCTACGAGACGTACCTGTTGTTTGAGATAAAGATTCCAGTTCTCCTCATGTTTATCCTCTATTTGGACATGTCTGAGCTGACGAGCAGGTTCAAATTCCCTGATGGATTGGTTTAAGGCACGCATGGTGGAACGGTCCGTGTCGCAGAAATAGTTGAAGAGGTCATGAACGCTGAGTGGTCTTGGTAGAGCATCTAGGTGTTCAGTGAACAAAAGTATAATCATCAAATTCATTTGAAGAACAAATAATACAAAAAACAGTGATAAAGCAGTCACCGTGAAATAGTATCAGTCCCAAGCCCCCTAAATAAATACTCAAAACCAAGTCAATAACCTTGGACAACATGAATATCTTTAACATACAATGAATATTCATAATTATCTTCCAAACATTCTGGTTTGCTTGAAGTTTCTAGGAACAACACGCAGTGGGAGAAAGGGCCTTCACGTATGTTGGACCTCTGTTGTGGAATGCTCTCCCTTGAGAGATCCACAGCAGCAGGTCCGCCAAAGTATGTAAGGCCAATCTTAAGACATGTCTGTTTAATTCAGCATTTGATTAGATTAATTTTTCTACATGTATTATCACTTTTTATCTTACTCATCATATTGTACTTGTACAAATATGGATATTTATTTTGCACATGTGGGCTTAGAGCATTTGTTTTCAAATCGATTTAGCACTTTATAAGTGTCATATATTATTAACATTATCAAAATATTGAACTTACTCTCATTCTCTAGAGGTCCACGAGGAGGGGCAATAAGAGGGGTAGGTGGGGCTGAGTTGTGAGATGATCGTACTGTTTCCTGGATGGAGTCCTGGGGATCGGTCTGGGAGGAACCAGATGACGTGTTGGTTTCAGTTGACGTCACTGACTCCACGTCATCATCTCTCCTCATTGCTGCCTTCAACATCCTCGCAATATCACTCCGTTTCTATGGGAAAAAATATTCTTAGGATTATGACATCTGCTCTACCTTGCTTTAGTGGCAACTCTTCTAGAAATTTGATTCACTTTTTCCCACTCTCTATAGAAAAAAATGGCACAGTTGGAAAAAGAAGAAGATCTGAAATAATTATGCTCACCTCATGATGTTAAATCGAGGGCTGACATGTCCTTATTCTGGAAGTCCCCTTCCCCTTATTCCCTTCGGCGATGGAGAAGTAGGTACCCCATAATAGCATTGTACCTTTAACCCATTCATCAATACTGTCAAAAGAGTTTTAAACCTTTTTAAAGTATGGAAATTTGTTGGTATTATGGAACAAACCTGAGTGAGTCTTAGAGGCATCTGCTGTGCTTTGTTCCTACAATGTGGGTTGGCTTGACCACTGTCCAGTAATAACTTGACCGGGGAGATAAAGTTTGGTACGTACCTGAGTGAGTCTTAGAGGCATCTGCTGTGCTTTGTTCCTACAATGTGGGTTGGCTTGACCACTGTCCAGTAATAACTTGACCAAGGAGGTAGTTTGGTACATACCTGAGTGAGTCTTAGAGGCATCTGCTGTGCTTTGTTCCTACAATGTGGGTTGGCTTGACCACTGTCCAGTAATAACTTGACCGGGGAGATAAAGTTTGGTACGTACCTGAGTGAGTCTTAGAGGCATCTGTTGTGCTTTGTTCCTACAATGTGGGTTGGCTTGACCACTGTCCAGTAATAACTTGACCAAGGAAGTGAAGTTGAACCTGGCTGCCTCATGAAGGGGTGTGTTGCCTCTCTGATTAGTCTGATTTACATTTGCACCGTGCTGTAAAAAATGGAGAAAATATTGTTTTTATTCTGGAGAATAATAACTTACTTACTTGACTAAACTTGACTCTTCAGCAACTCTGACATTGTCATATTTATCCAAGTTTTTGTGTGTTTTAAAGGCAAGAATAAGCATACATAGATAATTCTTAAAGAGAACTGAACTGTTTAGATGTACATGTAAGTTACAAAATTACTAATTATTCCACCAAATATTCAATAATTTGTTACCTGCACATACCTTTACCGAGGCAACGTATAATATTAACAAATAAATGCCTATCATCTAGTACACCAAGACAGTTGAATTGCACACCGCGTTTGAAAGCCTTGCTTCTCAAGCAATTCAGATAATCAAAGTCTTAAATTTTGTTAAGCGTAAGTTCAGGGATCTTGGTTTTGCCTGCTGGATCTCCAAATAAGCAGAGACATGTTGGAAATCCATATAATATAAAGCTTGAAATGGGAAGGTATTGGTGAATCATATCAGGCATTAGTTTGCAAGCTTACTTCTTTAACTTCCTTGAGAAAATCTATGTTCAAGTTTCAAGTTTATTCCACTCATAACCTGTTAACCACAGAATAGTAAACTCCCTATAGGGATAGTACATGAACCAACAAGTTTGCTATGAATCAGGCTAAATAAGTACCTGTAAGAGGGCCTCTGCAGGTTCCAGATGTCCATTGAGACAGCAGTAGTGGAGAGGGGTGTTCCCTCGGACGTCTTTAGTATTGCACTTAGCCGCATGCTGCAGCAGTTTGGACACAATCTAAATGCAGATAAAAGGAACAATGTTTTAGTGATCTTGTAAACAGCATACATACATACCATTCTTTGTTAAAGTTTAAGCCATTTTGTGTGGTATAGATTGGAACATTGTCCAAGGATAAAAGAGAAAGTGTTCAGTTATTATCAGGGTTTCACGTAACACATTTAAGCTTTTATTCATAATATAACAGAGTAAGAAATAAGTTAGGTAACAAAGTAACAGGAATCACTAACCACTAAATATACTATATAGTTTGAATTAAGATGTAAATGACAGTTGTTCTTTTCATCAGAAATGAATCTTCAGATCTTTAGCACTAACACTTGTACACGTTGACCTCTGTCAGTGAGTAACTCACCCTTGGGTGGTTGCACTGGCAAGCAAGATGAAGAGGGGTACACTGCTGACTGCTGCCGTTCTTTTGATTGACACTACCCCCTCTACGGAGCAACACATCCACCAACGCTTCATGGCCGTGTAGGGCAGCCACATGGAGGGCCGTGTAGCCCTCTTGATTGTGAGAATTCACACTCAGACCACTGGCACTGATGGTTGTACGCTGTTAAACAAACAAAATGATATAAAAATCAAATAAATATGATCTGAAACCCTTCCCAAGGCTGTTTTTCTGATTGACACGACCACCTCTACAGAGCAACACATCTATCAAGGCTTCATGGCCGTGTAGGGCAGCCACATGGAGGGCCGTGTAGCCCTCTTGATTGTGAGAATTCACACTCAGACCATTGGCACTGATTGTAGTACACTGTCAAACAAACAAAATGATCAAAAATCAATTAAATATGAAATGATACCCCTTCAAGCTTTGGTAGTACCAGAGATACATATTTGTGCATATTAGCTTCTCCCTGAATTAGGAATCTGCACATATATACCTATATATTATGATGAATAAAACGAAATTGAAGGAAAACATAAATTGTAACGACCTCAAGCAAAGTAAATTAATCCTGGAATAGTATCCATGACAATTGTTTTTCAAATCTGATGGGTTTCAAATGAGTTAGGGATTGTGCATGGTAATAGATTTCTCCTTTTATAGAGTTACAATGTAACTAGGGGTAGGGAATTTGGAAAAGCAGATTTTTTCTTTAACCACTACAATGAGATGATTATTATTTTAGCCCAAGTCACCAAGAGCACTTAGCAGAGGTATATGGGTGATTCCACGGGGTTGGGGCAATTTTTGTGACATACCACAACTCCAAATCCTTATCTTTTTCAAACCAGGCAAATATATTCCAATAATGGCATGAGCAAAAAAATGGGGTCCCATGCAGTATTATTTCTCAAATACTATGGCATATTGCAATTTGAATCATGAAAATTTCTTGTCCATCTAAAAGCAATATGATGTCCCTATAACGGTGGTAGATCTTTTGTATGCCTGTTGCTTGAAATCCATAAAAGATTTCCAGTCTATTACTGAGAAAAGAGAGCAATTATTCATTGACAGCTCAAAACTTAACCACATCTGAATTGATCTTCATGGTGAACTGCAAAAGTTGATACCTCCGTGACAGGGGACATTGCATGAAAAATTGCCCCAACCCCATGGAATGACCCATATACCAAAGTTATATGATGCCATCATCAAGTACTTTTGACAAAATAACATTTATAATGGTAAAATATGCTGTCTCTTACCTTTTGTACCATTGCACATTTAGAACACTGACAGAGAGGATGACAGAGCTTAGAATCTAGTGGGACATTGTCATCATCCTCATCATCATCGTAATCATCATCACTAAGCCAACCAAGATGATGTTTCATCATTAGGATGTCACCATCAGCGACACTTCGTAACAACTTCTCAACCTGATAAAAGAATGCAGAAGGATTTAAAAAGTCGTAACTTTTGGTTTTTGAAATACAGTTTTATTTCTTCTTGTACATGCAAGTATGATGTCCTATATTCACATTTCATATATAGGTTTTCCCGGTCAATTTCAAACTCTTTGCAATCGAATTCGTTTATGTTCATTCAATTTAAACGATACCTCATGGAGCGGAGCTATCGGTCAATTGAATTAATATTTAGATTTTTAATCGTGATCACATTTCAGACGAAAGTGCTTCTAAGAAATGTCAAATTGATCGGAGATAGTTTAAATTTGACTGGGAAAACCCATATTTCCAAAATGTAGGTGGCACTTGGTGCTGGCACTTTTTGAGCTCACAACTGTAATTGTGCAATGAAAGATCATCACGATTTTGCTGGAAATTGTTCTATCTATTAATAACGACATTGATATGACTGGTCTACCACTGAGCTTTCGTGACTCCCAAAGACTGGTGATATCTATTCAGATCAACTGTGTCTGTTTATAAGTTATGAGTAGTGAGGCCTGAGGCAGAAGCACCTTGTTATTCAAGTAATCATGATGTAATTGAGACAATGTTCAACAATAATGTCTGCCTGTTTTGATTTTTTTAAAATTATTATTTTAAATAGACCCTGTAAGTACATGTAGCTGGTCACAGGATGCTTTACAGCATATTATAGCTCCTACCATACGAATGTACACTTGACAATCACCCTATCAGAGACGCACACATGCTAATGCAACCACAATTATATTGAGAAAATGTCATACTGAAGTCAAATATAACTCTAGAGCTTGTATGGCATGTAAAAAACAATTAATGGGGCCATTTTCATGTGAATGCACAATCCCTGGAGTGATTAGGCTTAGGACATAAAGTGCTGTGTTTAGTCCTTTGCATCCCAAGTCAGTGATCAATCTATTTCTGGCCCGTATTCACAAAGGTGTCCTAAGTTAAGCCATAGCTTAAATCTGTGGTTTAACTATGACTAGCAAAATGTAACACAATCCAAAAAAGTAGATGTTCGATTTATCCAAACATTTGGTACTGAAACTATCAAACACTGCCTGAGAATAATAAGTACAAAAGTTTTCTCAACCATTAAAGCATGATTCCAGAATCCAGTAAACATGTAAGGAACATGCAACATGGACAGATTTTGTCGCATTTTGCAAGCCATAGTTAAACCACACATTTAAGATATGGCTTGACTTTTGCGAATATGGGCCTCAATGTTTACCTCTTTATGAGCGGGTTGTAATTTCTTGGTGAGTCTAGTGACAGGGACCTTGATAGGATGTACCATGTTATCTTCATCTCCAACCGTAGATAGGATACTCGCAATAGGAGGGCTGGTTGCCTAGACAACAAGATAAACATAATTAAGTGAGTGTTCAGTATTCAGCTACTTTGGATTCCCCTCCGCAGGCATTAGACAGAGAAATAAAAAAATAAAAAAACGAAAATTGCTACCAGTGAGGGAGTGCAGCGACCGACACCTACTCGCAGAAAGTTTTTGCAATTCTAAGTATTGAAACTTCATGATTTCTTTGGCTGCAACTTCATCAAATTGATCGGACAGTGCATCGGACATGTGCAGCACATGTCCCATTCTCAGAATTTCAAAATCTGTGAAAATCCGCGGATCCGCAGAGAAAAATCATGCCTGCTCTGAGAGGCTGCTCGAATAAGCTAAGCTGCTTCGTTCTTGTATACAAAATTACGTTCGCCAGCAGCTTTTGTGTATTCTCACACACCACACACTGTATTAAGTGCAAGAATTTCTACCTTTCTAAATATATTTATTCCAGGCAGCCCCCAAAATAAACCTGGCACAGGGGATTAGCACTGTGGCATGTTTAAATAGCTACATTATTATTGTTTACAATTGCATAATACATACTACAAATTATCAGATTCTACTACTGTATAAGGCGATATTTTCCTTATTTTGGAATCAGGCCTGTGAGTGGGGTTTTGAAAAAATAGCTGAAATCCTGCGAGGGAGCGAAGCGACCGAGGGGGGGTAGGTGTGGGAGGGGCAAGCAACTCTTCCACGCGAGCCATATTTAATTTCCTTATGACACAAAACACACATAGCAAACAGTGTTATAGCTAGACTATTTTTAGTGGCGGCTGGAATTTACCCAAAAGACGCTACTCTTACGAATGGAGGTCACGGTTGGCACCCCCCCCCCCCAAAAAAAAAAAAAAAAAAAAAAATGAAATTAGAATCTAGACCTAGGTAAAAAATAAAAGATGAAAATGCAGAAGTGCATAGAATGTAAGTTTTCCTTTCTAAGGTCTAATTTGACTATAATACATTTTCTATCATATCAAAAATATGTTCAGACTAATTTATAATCATGTAACAAGTGTTATATTTCTTAAAATGAAGAATGGTAAACCCTGTCAAGTTTGGAGATTTCACACGAAAAGTTGAACTGAGGCTTTCACAAGCCTTTGCTCCCCCAGAAACTCTGGGATAGAAGTGCTCCAGTATGCCTATACAGACTGGGGAGTAATGACAAGAACATCGATGATCAACGATGTTTTTCAGAAAACTCAGAGTGAATTGAGGCAAACAAGTATCGCAAGGATCGTTTCTAGTGCTTATTATTTGAATAGTGACATCTAAGACCCACATTTAACCCTAGAAATGATCGGAAACTTCCAATCCTCGCAAGCAAATTTCACAGACTGACACATTTTTTGTATAGGTGGGACTACACTATCAAAAACGGCGAAATAATGTTTGAAAACGGAAATGAAGACTCATTTTGAGACTTCAAAAATGATTTAAAAATGTCATTTTATAGATTACAATGGTCCAAAACTTAAAGGTTATACATACCAGGTAGTAAATCCAATGAAAAAGTGGAATTTAAGGCTATTTTGGGGGGTGATTTTTGTGAAGTTAGTGGTGGTCGGGAGCAGTGTTTTTCACCAGGAGTGGTGGTCGGGAATTACCCGTGGTGGTGGCCTGGTCGGGCGCCCAACCACCGCCGACCAGCGTAGCTATAACACTGCCCACAACACACTTGATTTCACACACACGTTCGCAGTGCATATGCATATTCTCGCGATCGCGAAAAAAAACCAATCCCACATGCATTCACGTTCGCTGCGCCTCGCTATACTAGCTGCATGTGCATGTACCGCACGCACTGCTCTTTGTGGGCTTGGTCGGGCCGGGAGCAGCGGTTGTGGTATTAGTCTGATTACCAGCCGTTTCTGTCAATAAAATTAGCGGAATTTTAACACCACATTTAGAGGGGGAAAAAGCGGAAATTAAAATTGCGCAAAAAAATCAAAATAGCGGAGCTCTCACAGCCCTGTGGAATGAATGGGGAGATTTGTGCGCAGATACAATGTAATTCATGATTTTAGTGATTTTTTTTTTCATTATCATAAGTAGCCCTCTCTTGAACTAAAATTTTTTGTGAGGATGGACTTTCAGAATTTGCAAAAATAATGACTTATAGTTATATAGTATACTTACATAAGATGACATTGAGCCTTGGTCTGTCTCATCCTGTGTACTGAATAGAATAGTACGAGAGATGTTGATATTATGTGAACACATCAGAGGTGTTTCCTGTCTTCTGTTTCTTGCTTCCACAGACGCACCGTGCTCTATCAGTAGTGATACTATGTTGGCTGTAATGAAACAAATCAAGAAAAGCATTGGATAGATTTTATGAAATAAAACTCATAGTGTATATCATGCATTAATAAGCCCCTATCTCACAGAATTTTACCCAAATACAATTTTTCAGATTTCATCTTCCATTGATATTGATGTCAAGTTTACATTTAAATTGAGCATGTACTTGTGATTATTTAAATTTTGCTACTTTGTCTAAATTATTACTCTTCATCTTGATATAATCTTAATCCAACTGAGCAAATAATGTTAAAGGAATCATTCGGGCTGGAGTTTGCATTATAAGAAAAATAAAGTAAAATCAAAAAAGCACAACACTGAAAATTTCATCAAAATCGGATAAGAAATAGTAAAGTTATGAATTTTCTTAGGTTTTGAATTTTTTAGGAAACAGTTCTTCAAATTGGCAAACTGATGATGTCTCAGTCCCCCTACTTTCTTTGTTTTTTATTGTATGAAATACCAAATTATCAAGATTTTCTGCCCCAAGGACATAAAAACACGGATTAATCCTTGTGGAATGTTCAAAGTCAGAAGTGCTTTTACATATTTCAGTATGAGGGACAGATTTTCTGTATACGCAATATATGAAAAAATGAGATAAATAGGATTTCATATAATATAATACACAAGAAGTAGGGGGACTGTGACATCATCAGTTTGCTCATTTGAATATTCAAATATTCAAATGAGACAATGAGACAATTGCCAAGAACCGTTTAAAAAAAAAAAAATCACGACCTAAAAAATGCATAACTTTGTTATTTTTCATCCGATTTTAAAGAAATTTTCTGTGTGGTGCTTGATGAATTTTACTTAATTTTACAAAACTTTTTCATTTCAGCCCGGATTCCTCCTTTAAAATGTCCTTAAAATATCATTTTAATTATCTGTTGATGGAATCAATTAAAAAAAAATTGTAAATTGCCAAATGACAAAGAAGAAGGCAAAAGATACTAATCTGGCCTGACAAATTGAGTCAGACAAAATTTGGCGCTCTTAAACTCTAATAATTTCTTACCATATCCCCATCTGGATGCCAGATGTAATGCAGTATCTCCTCTTGTATTGGTTGCATTAATAGATACTCTTTGGGAAGGTCTGGTTGAGTAGAGCAATGCTTTCACACACTAAAGGAAGAGAGCAAAAAATTCAAATATTATTCAGTGCTATATGAATTTTTTTTTTTTTTTTTCAAATTATGGTAGGCCTAATTATTCTAGTAATATTAGCCCCAACTTATGGAATATTTCTGGTATCCCATCCAAAAACCGGTGTGTTGGCGCAGTGGATAGAGCATCCGCCTCATAATCCAAGAGCTGGTGGGTTTGATCCCTGGCCGTGTCAAACCAAAAGATGTCAAGAAAAAACAAAAAGAAGAGAATTGCTGTTACCCTATTTAGCCTTCAACAAGAAGGGGATAGAGCAACGTCTACCTTTGTTTCGGACAATAAAATTTGGAGCATTTTTTTATACAATATAATGTAATTATTTGACTTTTGGAGAGGAAGAATTGATTTGTTACGAAACCTCATTATATCAATGCTCGTTATAATGGAAGTGGACTGGAGAACACAAACAGATATTTAACTCTTTGTGCGCTGGGCCATGAACCCCTTCTGTGCTGAATTATTTTCTTTGTGCACTGGGCCATGAAACCGGTTTGAGCATGAAATGCGAAGTTCGTGCAGCACCGTGTGTGCATCGGTGCGAAGTACGCATTGAAAGAGTTAAAGAAAATGACTTAATATTCCTTACTTCCTCGTGACCATTAGCACAGCATAAATGTAGTGGTCTATTGCCATCATTGTCCTCTATGCTAACAAGACATCCCTTAGCCAGGAGAAGTAGCTGCAAGATAGACAGGGGAAAAAAACACATTCACATAAAGCACACATTTAAAAAATAACAGATGCTTCATTTCAGATGTCCTTTCTATCATTGATAAGCTTTAAGGTTTACCGTATCTGCTAAGTCTGAAAAGGACTGTTGAGAGAGTGAGCAGAGATATAGAGAGGTTGGGGAAAGAAGACATGGAAAAGCAAGAAATGAGCAATCGTTCTTCGGAATGTGTTAAATTCTCCCAACCACCTCCACAAAAGAGGGGTCTAAGATGAAGAGAGACAGAGGGTTATTGTCTTCAATGACTATGTTTGCATTCTTTATTGCTCAGAGCTCTTTATACTTTCACAGACTTCACTCCCATTAGTCTCTTGTTTTGCATCATTCATACATGAAAATTTATTACCCGCTAGGATCATTAAATTTTATGACGATAGAAATTAAACCCCTGAAGTGAATCAGTGAATTACATTTATGAAAATATTATTTATTCTGTAGATTACTTACTGTAACATTCTGATGACCTCTCTGGCAGGCTAGATGTAAAGGTGTAGATCCATGATAATCTGTGACGTTGACCTCACCACCTCGTCCCATTAAACTACTGATCACTTCCGGGTGACCTGTACAAGATGAAGTCATTAGATAAAGAAAGGTTTGATCAACATACTAATAATGTATGGGTGACCTACTTTTAATCAATTCATTAAAAATTCGATTTGAAATACAGTCAACCTTGCCCGAGTAAAATCTGTCGGAACAGAAGAAATAGCTTTGACTCAGAAAAAAAATTATGACTTATTAGTGGTTACAAGCAATAGACTACAGGTGATGAATTGGAAAGACTTTAACTTAGACAATTATTCATCTTATGCAAGTTCATCTAGGCAAGGTTGACTGTATGTAAAACATGCTGTAGAATTAAACATGAGACTTATTTTGTGTTCAAATGTAACTTAGCTGCTTTTTTTCTATTGTTTTATTTAATCCCTTATCCAGGATGCCAGTTGATTTTGCCCATACACTGTAGGGCTTGAAAAAAGTCTTAACATACTGAAACCCCATACATGCTGTACAACAAAAAGTCTAGAAAAGCCTGAAATGGGAAGGTGCCAGGGCCTGAAATCAGGAAATAGCCTGAAAACTGGCATCCCTGCTTATGCTGACGTCACACAGACACTTACATTTAATTATGTTTTGTTTTGTTGTCTTATCCTTATTTCATCTTCTATTCTATTATTTCTTATCATTATGTATTTGTTTGTTTAATTGGATGAACAAATTTATCACTATTTCCACTGCTGACTATGATGGGGAAACATTCGTGGGGATCAGCAGGGGGGAAAAAAAAGAAGAATTTTTAGACGCAACGTTTTTTAGATGTAACTCAACGTAAGTGTCTGAGTGACTGTAGCATTAAGTTTATGATGGAATGAGAAAATTGCTATGAAATGAAACTATTTCCCAATAGAACAATGCCATTAAAAACACACAATGAAAATTGAAAAAAGGGCACAATCAGTACCCTCATATGTAAAATGTATGTTACAAAGAATAATATAAAAAATCTTGTTAGAAATAGAATAAATCTCACCATAAGCAGCTGCAGCATGCATAGGAGTGCAACCCCTGTTGTCTCTTGATGATGCTGTAACGGCTCTTGGGTCATTACGTTTGCTACAGAAGAAACACAGAAAATTGGTCATGGGGAACATCATTTACAATTATGAAATGGTAGATTTCCATTTTAATACTTTCATTAATATTACATATTTCCGTATTTTTATATTTATTTTCTTGAATTATGAACAATTAAAAATATAATCAACAAGTTATCACAAAATAATTAGATTTTATGCACTTTGACATATCTTGTTGATAAGCCAGTACTCCACTTTACTCTTTTTTCCTTCCAACACTCGCTGAAAAGTCATCATTACCAAAACATCCCCATTAAAATCATCATCACCACCATACATGTATTTCATATCATTTTTGTTGTCGTCACAGTATAATTATTTTCATATCCACTATTACCATCATCATTATGGACCCATTCACATTTGTCATGGATTAACTCAACTTGCAAGGATTTGTTCACATGAGTGAACATCATAATCACCATCATCACCAACACCATAACCATTAAAAAATCATCATAATCGTCATCACTACCGCCATACACATGCATGTCTTTAAGCCCACATCACGATCACTACCATCCTGATCGTAAGATTGTCACGTCCATCACCACAACCATCATCATTATCATCGTCATGGGCCCATTCACATTTTTTCATATACCCATCTACATGTATTTGATTAACTCACCTTGCGAGGATCTGTTCACATGAGTCACATGAACACAGTGGATGGCACATCTTGTTGATAAGCCAGCTGTAATCTGTACTGCTTGCTTCCAACATGGATTCCACTTCATTCTTATTTCCCTCCATCACTCGCTGAAAGAAAGGAACAACTGGCTGGTTTCAATGATTTTCAGGAGCTTTTGATAATGTACAGGTAGCTTATTCCTGAATCTGCCTGTACTTTCTTTTCTTCAGTCATAACAAAACCTTATTTTACTTCTTGAGAGGAATTTATTTTTAAAAAAGTTTTGAGTATACCATAAAGTAGCTACATATACTTATGCAGAAATAGGAAACAAATCATTATGTACATGTGGCTATAGTCTGATGTTTATATTATAATTCATACACTGATTGATAATATAAATAGAACAGAAAAGTGCAGCTGGAATAAAAATCCATAGCATGGTTCAAAAGGAGTAATTTTCCTCAAGCAACTATCTAGTATGGGTTCATGTCAAAGCAATTGGGACTGGAACTAAAACATCCAGCAGGGGATGGACAGAGTCTAGTGAGATGAGGAATAAGTTACCAACCTGGAATAAAACATCCACGGCTGGTGCATTCTCATGGTCCGAGGAGTCCATTCTCTGCCACAGACTCTCTTGACCTGACTTGGTAGGAGAGGACGGGGACTGGGAGAATCGTGAGGGCTCAATGGATATGGGTGTGGTCGGTGTGGAGTTACTCATTGCACCAGACTTCACGTGCTCAACCGCTGCTTCAATCGATGCCATGTAGAACCTTAGTGATGAAAACAATTTAAACATTATCATGTAATAATATGACTAGATATAGAATTATAGATGTGATAAGCAGATGACTTAGTGCAAAAGCATCAACAAGGATATGTAGTAAGAACACGATGGCCAAGAAAGAGTATAAATAAGATAGAAATAGAAAAGGACATAAACGGAACGTCCATTTTATTACAGCATAAATAAATCAAAGGATAAATGATTGACAGTTAAGTGATAGTCCGTATACTTTTAAGTTCCACATCTTCCCTTCTGTTTCCCCCAATTAAATTACTCTAACAGTCCTCACTTTCTGTTTACAGTGCATCCCAAAAAGAACTATACACTTTTGAAATGGCTACCAAATAAACAAATATATGGTTCTTGGGAAAAAAGTTTAGATATATATAAAGCTCATATCCTCAACTATCATTATGACACAAAAAATTCTGAAAATAACCCATTCTTCAGTGAACAATGCCCACTTTTGTGTAGGACACAAAAATTAGCATGCGCAGGAATTCGGTTTTTTTGTGTCCTTCACAAAAGTGGGCATTGCTCACTGAAAAATTCTGAAAATAACCCATTCTTCAGTGAACAATGCCCACTTTTGTGTAGGACACAAAAATTAGCATGCGCAGGAATTCGGTTTTTTGTGTCCTTCACAAAAGTGGGCATTGCTCACTGAAGAATGTGTTATTTTCGGAATTGTTTGTGTCATAATGATAGTTGAGGATATGAGCTTTATATACATATAAACCTTTTCCCCAAGAATCATATATTTTTTATTTGATAGCCATTTCCAAAGTGTATAGTTCTTTTTGGGACGCACTGTATAGTTAATTTCATGTCAACACACTAAGTCTACATATATATCTAAAGCATTAGACATTGTTAGAACCCCAATGTACTCACCCAAATTCTCCACCTGCAAAGTTGGAGAGACAGAAGTTCTGCATGTAGGAGAGGTTAGCCAGCCAGTTTGGGATGTCAGATTTGACCACTAAGAATACCAGCAGAGGCAGTAGGTCATCAGAAGACATTGCCCGAGCTGTAAAACAACAGAAGATATCCAAAGAAAATAACTTTCACTAAAAAAAAAAAAAATTAAAAATAAAAACATCAGGTTGCTGTCATCATCACTATCTCCATAACTGTCATAATCTGAACATCAATATTGTTATCACCATCAACCATCAACATCATCCTCTTAACTATTATCATTACTGTCCTTACTATCATCACCACTACCTCACCATCACCATCACCTTCGTCATCCTCACTTCAATCAATATCATCCACGCGATCATCATCACCAGGCCATCAACATCGCCATCATCTCATTATAATAATCATTGTCATCATCACCACCATCAACATCACCATCAACATCACCATCATCAAAATTATAATCATCATGGTCATCATCACCACCATTATCATCATCATTGTCATCATCACCACCATCAACATCTCCATTATCCTCGTCATCATCATCATTAGCCTCCTCTTCAACCATCTCTTCGCCACTACTACACTATCATCTTCAATATCATAATCGTTATGACCAACATTACTACCATCACTGACTTCTTTTTATCATCACGTTACAAACATCGTCATAATTCCCCCTCTTGTTACCATCAACATTATTGTCATCATCTTCATCATTATCCTTACGATTAACCTTATTATCCTCCTCCTCCTCATCAGCATCATCGTCATCGTTATCATCATCATCATCATCATCATCATCATCATCATCAATACCAACAGCATCATCATCATCATCATCACCATCATCACCACCACCACCACCATCGCAACCACCATCCTAATTATTTTCATTAGCTTCATTATCTATACCATCATTATCATGACCAAAATTATTATCATCATCATCATCATCATCATCATCATCATCACCAATTCCCCCTCATTCATCATCGTTACTATAATCATAATAGGAATATTGCATCTTTCCACTCACCCCCATCATTAATCTTTCCTCTGAAGCCCTGCTGGGTGATGGCGAGAACCGTTCTCCTCAGACACTGCATCTTGCCGAGAGGGGTGCCAAACTTATTAATGGTTGACATCTCCCTGCGAGCCCTGGGAACATTGGTGGTGAACTCTAACCTCACACCCACATCCTTGATCTGCAGCTCAGACAAGTTCCGGGTTATCTTGTTCAAATTGGCATCCTGGAAAATCAATCAAATTATCTAAATCAATTTTTCTGCATCACTTCTCACGACCCTATAAATCTGAAATAAAAAGAAATTAAGTTTGACATAGCTAGGCGATGCAAAAATTAATATTACCTTTCTGTATTTTTAACCTGGGGCCCGTTTCTCGAAACCGTCATAAGTCTCAGTTCTTGGACATCCCATTGAAGTGCATGTTAATTCTACAACACGTGACCGTATGGGATGTCCAAGAACTTAGACTTATGATGGTTTTGAGAAACATCCCCCTGTTTCTCTCCATGATGTTTATTTTTAATGTGCATCCAATTTAGATCATTCAACACACTTTGTATAATTAAATCAATTTAAATGAAAAATGAGTGGTTGAAATGTTCAACATTTTCCCTTAAAGTGCATGTATCAAAGCTGACATGCTCTTTAAATATTTCCATTCCATAATCAAATCGGTCCTGCAACCTTGAATTACCTGAATTCAAGATTCATGCAACACTGATCCCATGTTGGATTCTGTATGCATGAGTACAGAAGCACTACAGAGCACATGGAGACTCCAATCACATGACATATGCACAGATATGGGAAAGCTGAGGGTTCTTTCTCATTACTCTCATTGCAAATTCTGTATATCCAAAAATTAAATAAAAATGAGTATTGCACAGCAGAATTGTCCTTAAATTCTAATTTAATATCTGAAATGTTAATTATCACTATTGGCAGGGCATTTCTCTTATTTCTCTCATCAGCTTTAGTATGTTCTGAAACAACATAATTTTACATGTAAAGTAAACAGAAAAGGAAAATATGGGGAAAAATGATAGTTTATGAACATACAATGTATCTGAAAGCCAGCAGTATATCTCAATCCAAAACAATCAACCATACAATAAACTCTTACTTATTACAATAAATCAAATATTAACAAATAAAGTATATTCCAGCCCCCAGTTACCAAAAGCACTAGCATATCCTGCCGATGTCTACACAATGCTATGGGAGTATATGACTTTGTAGACAATACCCCCCCCCCCAAAAAAAAAAAAAAAAAAAAAAAAAAAAAAAAAAAAAAAAAAAAAAAAAAAAACAGAAACAACAACAAACAAACAAAAAACAAAAACAAACAAAAACAAAAACACACAAAACACACAAACAAACAAACAAACAAAAGTATTGTGCAGCTGTGGGCTGGATATGCTCACAAAAAGAGTTTCTATATGGGCAGTTCCAAGGTAACGGAGTGACATTCAGAAGCAACATTTCAGCATTCAAACAAGTTTATCATCAAAGCTTTAATCTTTATTTACAAAGAAATGGTTCATGACAAAAGCTGATGGTACCCTCTTTTCAAAATGATAATTTTTTTTTACAGCGATCCTCTTTATTAATGAGATATGAATATTCATAATCATGGTTACGGAGTGACGCAAAATGGACATGCATATTTGAGCAGAAAACATTTTGCTTAAACTCTGTGAAATTTAAATGGCTATCACAATTTTGAATTATTGATTGGATTCTATATTATTCTAGGTATAATATGCCACCTTGCATAAAAAAATTGGTTGAATATTTTGTTAATTATGGCTTAAAACTTGAACCCTTGTCCGGTTACGGAGTGACGGTTACGGAGTGACGTGTGGTTTCCCGGTCTTTTTCATGAGGAGAAATGCATTATAAAGAAATATTAATACCAAAGTTTGTTGGAGTAGACCATGACAATTACATTTAGCCAAAAAAATTGGCAAAAAGTGACGAGATATAAGAATTAGAGGCATTTAAAGCCCCATAGTCCCATACGTGCAAATTTGGGTTTGATCGATTATTCAGCGCAAGAATACTGAATCGCATATTTTTTTAACTTAAATGATTGGTTGTATTGTAAAGAAGCCTTTGTGGTGATTTCAGATCCTAATTTGCATTTTCAAAGGCACAGCGGCACATTGAAATTTCAGCTCCATGTCTTGTTTTGCTTGGAACTGCCCATATCACAAGCTCACATTAAATATTGCAATAACCACATACCTCTACTGCATAAAATTGACTGACAGCCTTGAAAACCTTGGTGTAAATACCATTCATGATGTAGGTTTCCATGGCTATCTTAAGGTTATCCATGTGACCTGCATTCTTCTGCATTGTTCTCTGAGATAACAAAAGAGAAAGACAACTGACATGAACAATTCAAGTAATTTTCTATGGTACTACTACAATGTACAGAATTGGAATATATATTTCAAAGCTTTTCATAAATTGACATATGGAAAATTGAAAAAGCTTGTAAGTTTGGTATGAGTGGATTCAGTCCTTTTCAAACTTTTAACTAATTAAAAAGGTCAAAAATTTGATTTTGCGCAGCCCTGTGTATCCAACCAATGTCAAAATTGTCAGGAACCAGTAAGAAATTTGTATTATTGCAAGATGGTGAGAAAGTCTATTAACCAACTGTTACCAGAAACAAGGATCAGGTTTTACTAATGAGCCTTTTTGGATGAGAAAATTTGGCAGCGGTTTAACGTAACAGTACATGTTTAGAGTGCAATTTGGATGCAATTTAAGATTAATTTTTTTTCTAACCCATTAACCCATGTCCCCCAGGAAAATCAGACAGTTCAGCATTAAGCCTTTGAATGTGAAATAGTTAACTTACCAGAACCACATCTTTGAGTGCAATCTGGATGCATTTTGTGAAGAGGGTGCTGGTGGCATCTATGATCTGTCTCAGGGTATCTGCTTTCTGGGTCGTACCACAGAACTGCTCCATCAGGTCGTCCACTTTCTTCTGAGATATCTTGCTGTCTGTATGTTGTTGGGAATAATCATAATTTAATATTAATTAATAATTACGATTAAAGGGAATGTAGTTTAGTGGGAAGGTGTGGGAAAGATGAAGAAAATTATTGTGAGCTTTCCAGTTGTTTTCATGCTATTTGGGAAGAGTAACACAATAAAAAGCTCCACAATAAAAGATGGCTCTTCAGGTGCCCTTATAGTGCTTATATGACCCAAAATATACCCAACAGCTGATATGTTTGGGTCCCAAACATTTTGTGTTGCCCCATTCTTAATTTCTTATCATTTTGGTAATTCCACAACCTCACAGCACAAAACGATGCTTAGGTGAACTGTTATCAACCTTTCCAAATCACTTTTAGACGGTGTCTTTCACATTTCAAAGATGACCAGAACAATAATTTCACTTCAATACACAATTTTCAATGCCTCCTATTATATAAAATGAATAATAAGGGGATTCTTGTTGAGAGAATGTTGTTGTGTTGACAATTACAGCCCGACGTGTACGACTTAATAATGAAGATGATTTTATGATGATCATAAAGTAAGTCTATTAATAAACAATTGTCTCAATTTGGGGCGAAATACATGAAAAATAATTTGTTTCGGTGTAATATGCATTGATAACTAAATCAATGCATTTACATTACAGCATGAGATACTTGTAGTCAAGTTGTATGACATCTCACTTTCCCTCTCCTTTTCCCCCCTGGCTTCCAATATAAAACATGCAGTTATCAAAAATGATGATCACACTTCAGCTTGTAACATACAATATGGTTGGCCTTCAATGACAAGGGCCTTACCATTTTTATTATGTATATTATAATAAAAATGGTAAGGCCCTTTTCCTTTTGGCACCAAACTGAAAAAGAAATGAACAAGTACATCACCTGATGAGAGACAAAAAGTCTTTAACTCATGTCACATGTTACATGGACTTTAATGACCCTCTGGCTTTCAAAAGGAGATACAGTCCTTCATTTCTTTTTTTATTGTGGTACATATAAAATTATCATGCTGAAGTTGATGATCTAATCTCACGTTTGTTCCCCCATAGAAATTCACAGCAATCCTCGTATGTCTCGAGACAGGTAAGTACTGGGTCTTCAATGATATCTGCAATTTAAAAAAAAAGAGAAAAAGAAGAAAAAAAAATTAACTTGAGCAAATTTCCAACACACATGACCATTGATCTGAAAAATAATCACACAGGAATAAGAGCTTCCTACAAGGTCAACTGGAAGTGAATAATGCCAGATGTCCTGTCAAAATCTACTGTAATAAACAAAGGCACTTTCGCTGCAGATGTACGTAGGCCTACATCTTCATAACTGACTACATGTTCATGCACTTTCTACAAATATAATCAAATGAATGTATGGTTTACATTTCACGGGTAGCCCTTTTTTTCTAGCAAAAAGAAATTTATAATATCCGTAAAGATGCAGCGGCGGATCCAGGATATGGAAACAGAGGGGGATTAAATTAATATGTATGCTCAATTTGTGATTCTCAATAATTAGAGGGGGCATAGCCACTTGCTCCCCCGCCTTGATCAGCAGGTGTGACGAAGCCCATTATCCTTATGTGCTTTCTACAAGAGTATTAATATTTGAAGATGACATTCCAGCTACATGTATATACTTACAATCATAATAATTAACCTCCTCTTTAAACGGCCACCAGTTGTCCAGAAATGTTCCTGTCACAATAAACCCAACCATTTTGCTCAAATGTCTGGGACAATTTTTTTTTTCAATAGACTATCAACACGATTGCAAGATGTCCAAGTAGTACTCTACCACAATGCAGTACTACATGTAGCTCGGAGACTAAAATGCATAAGTCTCATCAACAAGTCTATGACTTTCAAATCGAAGAATGCAAACGTCCAAGATGAAGAGATGACTGAAGTTATGCCTGGAGATGGAGGTTTTATACAATATCTGCTTAGCTTTGACTTCTGAAGTTTCTAAATATGTTGCATTGTTCTGCGTTCATTGACATGTCAACAATGCGAAGTCTGCCTCACTTTCCCACGTTGAAGATAACATGTGAGGTGCATGCACACTTAATCTGCTTTACATGCACATAGAAAATTGAAGATGTCTTGCTTTTTATTATCAACATTATAATATCAATTACGTTTTCACAACCCCCTGTCTATAAAGACCACCTGACTATCAAGAATGTCTTTTCATGTTCACTGAAGAAGTGCTTCGCATCAAGTCTTGTAATACTGAAAATGCACTCTACATAAAAACTAAAGTGCCAATGTTAGCACCTGCAGTTACTGATTTAATATTTTAATCTGATCAATTGCCAAAATTTCTGATGATCTTTAAAACAAGTCGCAATCAACTGTTTAATATTATATCTCATATGTTTTAGCACTTGCTCTTCATGTGCTGACCATAAGCTGGGAAGCACCAAGAACAGTTAAACTTCACAGTACAATATTGTCAAAACAAAACTTGTTATTATCAAAAGTTTTAACAGTGTTCTCAATATTTACGATTGATTACCATGAAGAAGACAAAAATTGTCGATAGAGCAGATTTGTGCTTTGATTTAAAAGTTCATTGTACAAAGAAAGGACTCCCAAAACATAATTTTAGCTTGTACAAGAAGCAGAGGTTCAGCAGCTTGGTGAAAAAAAAATCAGCTTTTAGAAATCCAACAAAACTCATGAAGAAACTATTCCTCTAAATGAATAAATCTCCTGAAAACTTGCTTTTTGGCAACATGATACAGAATCCAAAGACTACAATGTATGTAAGAAAAACAAGAGCTCATGATGGAATGAACCACCCAATACAAGGCAGAGAAAGTGAAATGATGCGATATCAAAGACAACTATGCAAGTTATCACAAAAAACATATTTAAAAAACTATATTTGGAAATTAACGGCATTCTCTTTGAGGCCATGCACTGAAAACACCACAGAGTTCAGAAGATTGAAGCTATTGTCTATAAATTAAGTATTTTCCATTAGATATTTTAAAATGAGCATAGATTGAAGGGTCATTGGAATAGAGTCAGGTCAATATTAGACTACATTATTTCACACATGTTGTAAGTGTGGAGCAAGAAGGGACCATGAACTATACCTACATGTATTTCTCCATAGATACATATAACAACCTTCTGGCTCTCAGCAGAAAAACACTCAAAATACTAAATGGATGGTATCAATTTCTCTACATGTACCAATCATTTCAAAAAGCTTTTAATTTTGGAGATCTGCATTTTTGGTGGTTCTTAAGAAAACATAATAAATCAGGATCATAATACTGATCTGGGTAATTAATGCGTTTCCAGATTTGTATCGGTTGAGGTTGCATATTATTGTTACTATTCCCACTCTGACATTTGATTGCAATCTCATTTCTCTCTTGACGCCTCATTAAACAGTCGCTTTACCTCTTCCTACGTACGTCATCCTGGGAGCAAAGTGACATAGAAATATGCATGCGGGACTGGTACTGACCTCATTTTATGAACCCAGAGGTAATCTAGAATCTGGGTCAATTTCAGTAAATTGTGTCATGTACAATGGAATAAATAAATAAATAAATAAATAAATAAATAAAGTTGAACTATTAAAAAATTATCAAAAATAATCTTTAATGAAAGCTTTCATCGGTAGGGAATGATCAAATAATAAAGTGATCAGGTGACTACATGTATCAACCTATTTATTTAAAAGGGTAAGCTTTCGTCACACTCCTGTGGACTTTATCAAGCCAAGTGATGATCATTGTTTTGTATCGCCTGCTGAATTACGTTTTCGTTTTTGTTGTTTTATTATATTTGTCTTGGGGTAGGGGACCTAATCATGCTAATTATGTACCATTCCTGCAGTAAACTTTTTACAGTATAGATAGTTCGTTTTAATGGAGTGGGGCGGAGGCAACAATGGTGCCAAGCCAAAAGGATTGCCACATAATAAGATACAAGAATTCTGCAATTTCATAGAAATTAATAATTTAATTCTTGATTTCAAAGATTAGAAAGATTTCTTACTTGTTCCTCCTTCCAGCAATCTGTCAATACACAGCACCCTAAAGCTCTCCTCGCTGTCATTGTAAAATGTCTCATCAAACAAAATATGAACCTGGAATAAAACAAGGGATACGTGAATTCAAACTTGGTGCCCTAAAGCTTTCCTCGCTGTTATCATTTGAAAAATATCTCATCAAACAAAACAAGGGTTGATTAAAAGAGATATGTGAATTCAAACTTGCCGCCCTAAAGCTTTCCTCGCTGTGATTATTTGTAAAATGTCTCATCAACCAAAATATGAACCTGGAATAAAACAAGGGTTCGGAGAGAGATACATAATTCAATCTAAGTGTGTCCAAGGCAAAGTGCATTGATTAAAATTAAATGAATAAATGAATAAATGAATAAAAAAATACATTTGTAAAGTATTTCTTTATTCATTGCATCATTTTCTAAATCATAATGGGTGAATTTATGATGACAAAAAAAATTGTGAGGTTTGCATCTAAGCATGCACATCTAGAGATCATCTTTTAAGATGCATGTGTTTGTTTTGTTCATAACAGACTACATGTAATTGCAAACTCTCTAACCCTTCCCTCCCATTCTCTCTTTCTATGATTCCAAGACACTGGCTCCAGTGGTGATAATTGCTCCACTGTAAATTTAACTCACTAACCAAAGGACTAACTTCAACCCTGGACTTAGAATATACCAAAGGTACCTAAACCTAACCCTAAATCTGACATAAAACCCTAACCCAACAGTAGCGGATGCAGACCAACGTCAAACAATGAAATTACTGGGCCCATGCATAAACACAATAGAGCCGCTTTTGTACCCAGACAATTGGGCCCCCGAAATGCATTCAAGTCGATTTTCTTGGATCTGCGCCTGCCCTATATCTTAGACGAAATAAAGCCAGAAGCAATTGCCACCATAGCAAATGTTGTGTCACTCTCTCCCAACCTCTTTCACTCCTCTCTATCATTGTCCCAAACCAAACTGAAACCAGAAATGACACTTAAATCATTACTAATAAGTCATTAAACAATCCTTTCCTATCTACTGTTGGTACATGTATACTTACAGATCTAGGCTCTTTGAATCCTTCTCCAGTTGTAACACCTATGCCAGTTACTGTAGCTTTCTACATAGACATAAATAATGATAAAGATAATATGAGAACAATTAATGTTTTGAAATGAAAACTTACAAAATATTGTATATCATATGTTCCAAATGTACTATTTTACTTCATAGAAGACTAGCGCTGTTAAAAATGATTAGTAATTCTACTTTGGTTGTCATAAATGTTGATGTATTGGATGGGGCCAATCTAAAAGAACAAATTGTGAAGCACTTCGTAACTAAAAGGAGAGGCATAATACCAAATATTCATTGGGTTAGCATGATGAAGGTCAATACATTTGTTGATAATGACATTCTGGTAATACATTTAATACATTACATTATTTAATAAAATCATGAAATCCATACACTAAATGAGAAATGGTTACATTAAAAAATATATATATCAGAACACGACATGTATGTTGCTTCTCACATTGACAACTTCAGTACCTGGTGTTACAGTCTATATTTCCATTAATTGACCTTGACCTTTTGCCAACTCTAAACACTCAAAATTTAATGTCATTAAATATCCCTATTAATCATATTGCATTATTTGCAAATGTAATACAATCCACTACATTAATCACTTGGCTTATTAGGATTGAAAATTGAATGAAACTGGAGCTAAAGGATTTCACTGACACTTCATTACGTTACATCAATTGGCAAGGCTCAAGTCCACATTAAAGACTTGGATGCCTGTGTTTCAATTTCAATTTTTATTTTTCTTTCACTTTTTTTTTTAGGAGAAAGGGGGGGGGGGTCCAGATTACATGTAGGTCTAATACTGGGTATATGTTTGTAGGCCTTTACAAGTACAATATCTTTTTGTATGTGTGCATCAATATGTATCACAAATGTGTTTGAATGATAGTATATATTCAACTCAAAATCAGTATGTAAAAGTATTCCAGAATATACTGACAATGAGAATTGTGTATTTATGCTTATATTTTGGGATTTAAGAATAGATGGAGAAATTCAGGAATATGCGAGAACTAAATTTTCATGACTATAGATGTTATGTAGCCTTAATACAGTGAAGTTAAAAATTTCGTAAAGACAGCAGATTCAAGAAACTTGTGAAACTAAAACTCTTACAAAATTTCAGCTGATAGTATTACAAATGTACATTACACATATTTATTTGAATTCAGTCAACAACAGCCCTATCTAATCTGAACAAGGTCATTCTCATACATATAGACACTGTATTGTCTGTCACTGTCATATGATATGAAACTCATGCATATTGAAGGGACAATTAATGACCTTTGTACTTGTAGAAGACCACTGTAAACTATTTCCTCACCTTTGAAACGTGTACAGTATGTATTCCGACTCAAACATGAATTTACTCAAGTGAGCCGAGGTTAATATTTATTTTAACTACCTAATGTCCCTACATGTTCATGTACTGGCACAGGCCTATGACTCAGCATAAAAATAAAAAGTATTTTTTTAATAAAGAGCTTACCATGTGCAAAATTCTACATGTAGAACTGTACACGCTTTAACCGGTTGGAGACGAAGGGACCGTACCCTACCCGCATGCTGTGGACGAAGGGTTTTTGATAAAGATCAATGGAGCGTGGTTGCTAAGAACAGGGAGTGGCCTATTTTCATCGATAAACACTAACAGCCAATAAGCGGTGCGTTTGTATCCGCGATGGTACTGAATATTCATACCTTTCTAGGGCGGCGATATGCGTGTAGTAGGCCTATAGTCATGCCGCCGATCCGGGGCACGAAAGCTCATGAATTATTCATTTTTTGTCATGCGGATTTAGGTTGTTTTTGTATGCAAAATACGCATTTATTGTTATGAATGTGGCTGGGCTAGAGCTTTTGTTGTTACGATGAAGTTCAGATTTGTGTCATGTATTCCGTTTCTATGAATTTTTCAAGCTTATATATTATATCATTTTTCCTGATTCCCTTTTCTTCTTCTTTTCATGCTTTCTTCCCTCCCTTCGGATTTTTTCCCTCTCTAGACTCCCTTTTCCCCCATTCTCTTTTGTTTTTCTTATTTTTTTTTCTCTCCTTTTTTTTTTTTTTTTTTTTTTTTTTTTTTTTTTTTTTTTTCAAATCTTTACCTTTCTCTTTTTTACAAATCTTCTTATTTACTTATGTATTTATTTCTATTTTACAACCTTTCTGTTCTTTGTAAATACTTCTTGTGCTTACTGATATTGAATTCAATAATATTCATAATAATAATAATAATGATTCATCATTATCATCATTTTATTGTCATAACTCTCATTATCAATTTGATTATTATGATTTTTTGTTTAATGTAGGATCACTATAGAGATTCATATGGTTACGATCTCAACTCAAGTTTTTCTAATAATCCCCATTCACAGGCTTATACAATATGATGTATTATATATATAAGTGGTACAGCAATATAATTATTACTTCTGTGCTTTTCTCTTCTTTCTGTTTTCATTTCGTATTTATCTGTTCATTTCGTTTGTGGCGGGGAGGGACCTTTCCAGCTTAGGTTCAGTCGCAACCATAATCGCAATTGATTACCCCCGCCCCCGATATTTATTGTTACGTTTTAGTTTCGTTCTTTCCCTCTTCATCATCCTTTACATTTTGTTCTTCCTCTCCTCATAAACATTTGTTTACAATTAAATTCTTTTTAGTCACTATTAGCCTAATTTTTATTTTTTATTATAACCCCCTATGTATGTTACCATTACAATGTATATAGAAGATGTTGCAACAGATCTTTTTTGTTTTTTTTACGCTTATGATGTATGAAAATAAAGAAATATCAAATAAAAGATAAAAGATTAAGTTCGTTATTATCATATTTCTTTTTTTATTGCAGTACTCATGTCGTTCAATTATGAATAGGGATAATCTTCAAAGCGGCGAGCGATCACACCTTCGCACAATAGGGCCTATTCAATAAAGGTCTATTGTGGTTTACATTACTAATCATTCATCTCCAGGACATTCAAATTTGAAAAGAAAGGTTTTGTTTCGGGCTGGAGGTGAAATACAAAAAGACACACTTTCATCATCAAGTTTGAGCTTGAACGTCGATCGGGCTGTTGTAATTTGCATATACTATGCAAATAAGTACCTTCCAAATATGGGAGAGAGCACGAGCAGCTCTACAGCCTCGCTTTGATTGGACGGTTCACGGCAGTGACATTATGGTTGCTATGCTCACATTTCGCGACGCGTGTTGGAAGCGAATTTGTTTTGAAATTGACTTTTTTACGATAAATCGTATACATTTCAAGTTAACAAAGCTCCAAGTACGGTGACAAATGTCTAAATATTCGACTCATACCATGTTTTTATTGATTCATTAAATATTGAGTAGAAAAATAGTTGGAAACTGGGCTGAACTTATCAGGACTTTTCAGCCCGAGTATATTCGGGCTCAGTCCACGAGTGGGCAAAAGCTATCCCGAGTATATATTCGGGCTCAGCCTCCAACCGGTTAATAACTCATATGAAATATAATTTGTTCAAGTCATTGTTGATTCCAGTAGCTCTTTAATAATTTTATGAGGTAATGTGTGTAGGCCTTATGTTTCATCCATTTAATTTTATTCAACTGGAAAGCAAATACATGTTACAAAGAAGTATACATATGAATGATAAATCATATTTCACATAGGTAGGTGCACAATATGGTTTGGACCACAATGAAATTAAATTAAACTTATGTTTCTGTGCACATGCAAAATTATACATACTTACATGGTATATATAATGTACTTTAGTGGTAGAAAGACCACTTTGACAGGGAATTCTTTACTGTCTACCAGATACACAGAAATTTCCCCTTGACCCAACAAATCTGTATTTATTTCCTACACTACTAGTATGCCTGTAATCATAATAGAGCATAAAATCCCCTTTTTAAAAGAGTCTTAATTAATGGATAAAATGAACAAACACAATATTATGAAATAAGTATTTTTTAGAACATTGGTACTACATGTACATGTAAACATATTCTAGTCTACATGTAAACATAGGGCGGCAGACTAGCTACATTATCAACATTTCTCACATAAGGTCTGTGAAAATAGACAACAATAATAGGTTTTAAGTCATTGACTCATTATCAGACTACCATCTTTTATTACTCTATAAATCAATAAAAGTTTAATACCACTATACATGGTATACAAATTAACATTTTAAATGCAATTACCAAAAACTTTCACGAATTAAAAAATTACTGTGCTGATTTATATATTTTTTTGTTTTGTGGAATAAAACATTCATGAATCTTAATCCCTAATGCAAAATTAAGGTATAGCCCTCAGCGAGTTCAATACAGAAAGTATTCTATGCATTGTAGAAAAACTTCTTTTTAACTAAATGAAATTTAATTAAATTAAATTTGAAATGTATTCATACAAGTTGTTCTCAAGGAAGACCATGATCATTTCTAAAAAAAATAAAAAAATAAAAAATGCATGTTTAAAGGAACTTAGAAAAGTACTACATTTCCATAGCATGAAACTCAATTGATATTCATCATGGTTATCTTTCCAACTTGACTAGCTGTACTCCAGAAGCTTTAAAAAAAAATGGAAAAAAAATCAACCACCAATTTCTGTAGCCAAAATAGAAATTAAAGAAATAACAGGTCTATTGATAACCATTGGTTCTTGTCACAGCCAAAAACAGTAAACAAACTAAACAACTTTTCATTTTGTTATGACTGCCTATGATAAAGAAATAAACATAAAGGGGTTTAAGTCCATGTTTATTCCTAATCAAATTGAACAATGTCAATTTCTATTGGAGTACTCATAAATCCATTCAGTACCTTATTGTAAACATGACGAATTGGAACTTTGAACAGTATTTGTACATGATATATTTAGCATCTTACATGTCTATGACACACCTAGTTATGAAGAACTTGATCAAGAAATTACTGAATAATATCTTCCCCGAACATAAGAAATAAATTAGAAACACCAAATGCAGAATAAATCATTATCAATCATTTGTCTCCACAGTAGTAACACACACCATTTGCTGTGTGAAGTTAGGCTGCAGTTGGTATGTATTACTACCGTTGGAGACAAGTGAATAATAATTATATTTCTGGTATTTATACTCAACGGAATAAACGATCAAACTTCTGATAACAACGAAATGCTTTAATATATAACAGTTACCATAATGAATTTGCCATACCTTTTTGTTGAGGGTTTCATAGATGTTCAGCTGTTCGTCCTCTTGACGTAAGATGTGATTTTCAAAGTCATTCTGGCTTAGCGATATCCTGGTAAAAACACCGGTTCTTGGAACACAGATCTGAAATTAGAATACAAATTGAATAGTATTTGTCAAGTCTTTCCAGTAATAATCTAGTGCAATAAAAAAAAAGTGTTTATAAACCGATACTAAATAATATAGTTACCAGCACATCAAATCAAATACAGAAAATAAATGGTTTTACTCTAAATCAAGAAATCACTTCTATTTCAAGCTTGATAGGAGCAATGTAGCAAAATTATTCTTTCTCATAATAACACCAAACTAAAATCTGAAAACTGAACCATAATTTGAAAGCAGATAGTCTGTTTAATACTTTTTGCAGTTAGACCCGAATTCTGGAAGGTTCAATTGGTTGCCAATTTGGTATAGCGATCAATTTTTTGTGCATTGTAAAGATATTCATAACTTCCTTATTATTAGTCCGATTTTCTCAAACTTTTTTTTATTCTGTTTTTCTAATTTTTCTGCTTTTTATAAAAGCAACTTATTTTGGGTCCAGAGCTTCCCTTTAAGATTCTACAATACATTGTACACAGTTTGTCAAAGATATCTTCCTTCATGAATGCTGACCTTTGTTTTCGGGATTCAGCATTGCGACCACTTATCTAGATTATTTTCTAGACTGATATAATTATTACAGATCAGTACTTTGGCTTCTATGCAATATTCACGGTACTAGAACAAATAATTCTGTCAGGGTACGTGTAAGGAGCTAGCATTTACACTACTCTCCTCACACATAGGGTAACCAAACCATGCAATGTCTCTGGAAATTACTTGAGTGCTATTTATCAGTCTATATTCAGAGATGCAGGCTTGTGGGAGGTTGTGGGTTCGATCCCCAGGCGCGTCATACCAAAGACGTTAAAAATGGTAGTTGTTGCTTCCCTGTTTGGCGTTCAACAAGAGGGGGATAGAGCAACGTCCATCTGGCGCTGCTCAGCGGCTGCCAAGCCCACGGGACAAGGGCAAAAAGAATATCCGATTCGGACAATAAAATTTGGAGCATTTTTTTAAGTTAAACAAGTTTAATATGAGTCTATCATTTCCCAATGGATGTAAACTCGTAGCGGTAGAAGCTGGATTTCTTACCATACATCTCTGACGAGTTGCTTGCTGATACAAGTGCTTGTGTTTACTCTGTAGAGTTGTAAAGAAGCGATTCTCTGTAATGTCTTCATCATAAGACCTCTCCATCTCATTCTCTCCTGGATAGATTCACCAAGTCGTCTTCAGGCATGTCTTGATAACATCAAGATATCTCAGCAAATCCTGGGAGATAAAGAAAAAATGCATGCAATAGTCCAATCTTGTTAGAATGAGATGCTCAATAACTTGCTAGGACCTTCATTTTTTAAATCTTTAAATCATAAAATTCTAGATCCGCATTTGCCATTTAGGTGAAGTGAAAAATCCCCATTTACTTTAGCCTTTTAGTTTTCGTAGATCTATTTGCAATATAGAATAGACCTGCCTAAAAATAGGGCGTACCCTAAATACTAAAAAAAGCTTAAGGGAATTTCTCATGAATACTTTTTTTTTTTTTGGACCTGTGTATCACTCAATGAGGTTCGATCATTTTTTATGAATTCTGAATATATCTGTTAGTGTTACCTGGTTAAAACTTTTATTCACATGTATGATGGGGTGACCATAGTTTTGCGAAAATTCCAAAAATCATTAAAAAATGCGACATTCAATCAACGATTTTTCATATTTTACAGAAAACCAACGAAAACTAAAAATACTAAATAAACGGCAAAATTCTAAACTCTGAATTGCCGAACGAAGAAGTGAACTAGGTCAAAGGGTTTCGACGATATCGCGATATCAAAATTCTATGTTGATCGAACGATCGCGCATTCTGCTGAAAAAGTCAGAAAAACAGCAAGACCTTATTTCCCGCACAGGCGTTTGACAAAGATTTATCAAGAAATTCCATCAGTCTAAGGAAAGGGAATTACAGTATGTAAGTCAATTTCATAGAATTAGATGATATTAATATCTTCTTACAATTTTGATGACAGTAAATTGGACAATGATGATTTCTAGACCCTTGTCGGGAAGGTCTGACTTTTAGGAATGGACACGCAATCTTCCAATGTTTGGCCAATAATTTCACAATTGAATACACTGTTTCACAATTGAATACACCGTACCATGATGAGTTTGGTTCTAAAGCAATTTTGGGTCCCTCTTTCTAATGTCGATGCTATCAGATTTTCATGATATTGATTACTTTTTGAGATATCTGACGTGCGTGTACTAAGGTCACGCGCAAATTATGGTCACACCACCATAAAATTAGGTTTTAATTTTACTTTCCTCTGACTTAAAGGTAGTATCAGCCTTTTTCACAAATTGCGAAAACTAATGCAACTTGGCATAACTGTAGAATATGATCGACCTATACTGTGTATTCAATCTTACTGTCATAGGTTGCCTAGATCAGTAATACGAAACGAAAATCTGACTACCAATCTTGACCAGCTCTCCATCAACATCCTTGATATTACAGCGCGTGCGGCACGGATCGCACACAGCAATATACACACGGCGCATCAGCGTGCATTATTCTCTGCGCTAGCGATCAGCGGTTCGCACCGTACGGTATATTTTTCGAGGTTCGAAAAAATAGGAATGAATTTTGATAATCGCAATATAATGACAAACATACACATTTGAGCTTAATCATGTTGTGGGAAGATATAGTCATTGGTATACTACTATATCCTCTCAAAAACTAGAAATTTAATATTTGTGCCTGCAAAAGGCTGACACTACCTTTAAGTTGGTACCATTTTGGCATTTCAGCATTTGTAATTTTGTATTCACCCATTTCATATGTTTCAAGATCTTCAATAAGAATTTTAATTACATAATTTCACAACCAATGACAATGTTTAATGGTCATTCCAAAAAATTATATCAAAGACGTTCCAGAACCCAACTGGCTGGCCACTTTTACTCAAATCGAGTGGTCCCAATATGGAATAACCTACCAGATGAAGTTGTGTCTGCACCTACTGTGGCTACCTTTAAAAGACAACTGAGAGCCCTTCCCTTTGGAGTAGAGGGCTAATCTACCAAGTATACCAAGTAAGTAAGTATACCAAGTAAGTATCACTCAGTCTCACTCAAACTTATTACCTGATCTCAGCCAAGTGCTTTGAGAAATCAAAAACAATAATATCAATGGAAATGTGCAACACAATCCGATACTCGTCTGTCTCGATAGCCTCGAATCGGCAGCGGCAACGGCAGCTGCATTTATTTCTGGCATGCACAGCTAGCTCAGCTCAGCTAACTTTTTCCTTTTACGTTACTCGTTCGCTCGACTCTCTAGCTCTCCAGGGGGGCGTTTCACGAAACCATGGACAAGTTAGTCATATCTTTATCCACCAACCACGTAGTAAGCTCCAATCTTACTAAGTCGGTTACACAAAGCTCTTCCAAGCTAGACAATTTGTAATATCGATATTATCGGAGATGATGTCATCGAGCAATAGCCTTAATCACGGTTTCGTTGATATTTAGACATTGTGGTTTAGCAAAATTTTCAATATTATAGAAATTGAAGTGATAAAATCGGTCAATAACAGTATGAAAGCTCATAAAATTATGTATAATTTATATAATATGAATTAAAACGCACAATGTTTCTTACTGCATATATTTACAAGGTGTCAATCATGAAATTAATAAGACCACGTCAGAACATGAGATGGGTACCCCCGGATGCGCTAATTTCATAGTTTCGTAAATCAGACTATAAAAAAGTACGCTAGCTGAAAATGGAGCTAGATTTAGGTTTTTTCCTAAATTTTCTGTTCGCTCACAAAAAGAAATTAATAGTGTATTGTAATTTAAAAAGAAAGCTATTCAAAATTATTAATTTTGGGACTAATAGATCGATTTTAACTACCAACGTAGTCTCTGCGGGTCTCTTTATTTAGCTTTATGGTAAGCTGAATAATGCTTTTGCAATTTATTCAATATTATTTCTTGATTGGATATATTACGAGATATTATTTCTTTATTGGATATAAAAATCACTTAATTGTTAACAACCATTTATTTTCTAGATATTAGACCAAAATCCTGAGGTTGCCACATTTTGTATGAACAAAAATGAGAAAATCGAGATTGTCGCGGCAAATGCAATTCGCCCAAACCGATCGCTTGCCATAAATTGCGTTTGATTGACGTATCAGCGCTCTCCAAAAGATATGACAGGTCCGGAGCTGTCATAAGTATTTAGTCAGCTTGTTGTCCACGATCTTGTCAGAGAGGGCGCTTCGTGGAACCCGCTTGTGGACAAGTTGTTCACTATCTCCGATTTAGTCAAGAAGTTAGACTTATGACGGCTTCGTGAAACGCCCCCCAGACTCCACAGACCACACTCAACTTTCACTCAATCACGTCTCCAGAAAACTTATATAACCGTTTCACAACAATGTTTTCACTTTTCTATTTGTGTTAATATTTTTTCAAACAGTGATACATATCAATTAGTAATACAAACATAGGAGAATAAACTTACATCCAGCCAACAAATTCGTCAGAATCTTGCAAAATATGTTTACGACACAATTAGCTATGGTACCTTCCACGTGACAAAAGTTGAAAATAAATCTCAAAGGGGAAGTCCCCTCAGGATCACCCCCGTAGCACGATGTCAATATTTTAGTAAGCAGGGGCCGCGGAGCGTTTTTGAAAGTGGAGGGGCTGAGCCGAAGTGGGGGGGCTGAACAGGCTAAAAATCACAAACTTATGGTCATTTTTCCGTTTTTGTACACGGTTGCTGAAAAAAGTGGGGGGGGGGGGGCTGAAGCCCCCCCAGCCCCCCCGGCTCCGCGGCCCCTGGGACTAAGTTAATTCTAGGTTTAAGGTGACATATTTTGGTCTCTTGTCTAGAAGAGGGTTTGAAGTAAAATATGTGACTCTTGAAAAATTGGAATATTTTATTCTATACCTTTATGTATAGAAACAAAAGAATTATCAATTAGATCTAGGCCTATATGCCCCCAAAAAATTGTTTCAGACTTTAAATAAAAGTTTGTCACCCCTCACAATTAATACCCATTTTGCTCATTATGAGGCCCTTTTTTGTTGAACATGCTAACCAAGGCCCCTCAGTCCTACCCCACAAAGTACGTTTAAGGTGTAGAGTTGCGATTGTTCTTTAATTATGGTTACAGGTTGAGGGCTATCGTCTAGAAGAGGGTAAATTTAATTGGGGTTCAAAATCTATTTAATTCATTTTTACACTATGGAAAATTCGAACTTCACAAAAAAAAATATTGTAGAATCTCAGCAAAATATAAATCCTAATGAATAAAACTATAAAGTTAACATTTCATTATCTTGTCATGAAAGGCGGTGTGATAGGCCTATCATTGAAGAGAACATTGACTATTGCATTTTTTTTAACGAAATTGTACGAAGTTGGGTAATAACTTTTTTCTCTGGGACCAACAGTATATCCTAAGTAAATGAGCCAGCATCGATTTGGGAGAGGAAAAGAGCCAAATACCTCAATTTGAAAGACAGAGTGACAAATTTTGAATTAATTATTTTATTATTATTATTATTATATTATTTTTTTATTAACGTCATAGGGCCTACGCCAGTTAAATGAAGTTTGTTTTAAACAGGTTTATAATAAGTTAAACATAAACTTACATGCAGGAGGACGCCAGTCTGAAAATGAATTGATTTGAAAAGTAAAGTAAAATTTAACAAGCCTATACAGAAAATTTAATCAACTTCGGATGAAAAATAATAAAGTTATGCATAGTAAATTTGGATTTTTTTTTTCGATAAACAGTTGTGACATAGTCTCATGCACATTCAATGAGCAGGCTGATGATGTCACAGTTCCACTACTTCTTTTGTATTTTATTATATGAAATCCCTTCTTTCTTTTTTTTTCATTTGTTCATACATTGCGTATAAAAAAAAAAACGATTCCTTTACACGTATTGAAATAAGTAAAAGCAATCATGACCTTAAACATTCCACGAAAAGTCATGCCTGTTGTTATGTTCTTTGAGCAGAAAATATGAATAATTGTTATTTCATATAATGAAATACAAAGGAAGTAGTAGAGCTAGGAAATCATCAGCTTGCTGATTGAATATGCCTGATTGACTAAAAGAAGAACTGTTTCACGAAAAAAAAAAATCATAACCTAAAACATTATAACTTTGCCGCTATTTTTTTATCCGATTTTAATAAAATATTCAGTGTTGTTCCTATCAAATTGTTACTCTATTTTTCAGATTCTTAACATAAACTCCAGCCTGGAGTCCTCCTTTAACGGCATCTCATTGCTTTTTTAAATTCAGTAATGACTTTAAGCTATACTATTTTTGCACTTTTGTTTATGAATTTGTGAGATACTCAAAATTTTTGAAAAGGGGGGGGGGGTTGGTTTGAGTTATAATGGCGATCAGTCAAATTTGACTATTATCACCAAGACGTTTAGTAGTTTTCTTCTTTATTTCGTAAAAAAAGGGCGTCTCTCTCTTTTTTGTTTCCCTCTTTTTATTCATCCCATTTTATTTCTTTATTTTTCTATTCGAAATAGTCCTAAAATTGAATAATTATGGTATCTTGCCAGATCACCGAGTCCAGTCCTTTCTAAAACGGCACCGTGACGGTCCTGACAAAAATCTCTGAAAAAAATCTCTGTCGAAGAATATACAAGCCGCCCTCTATTGTTCAATTTAAGTCCATGTTGGTAGCAGACAGCGGTTGATCTGTTAAGATCATGGCCAATATTTTGACATTTTTCAAGCCACTGTTTCTGTTTTTCACATACATTGGAATTACAGTGTTTATTTGTGAATATCTTGTTTACTATGTTGTTATGTTACAATGCTCCTGGCCCAGTATCGCCGTCAAGGACAACTATAAATATGATGGCCAAATCAGCGGATCAGAGTGGCTCTTTAGCGGGAAAGCGCTTGGTTTGCACGCCAGAAGTCCGGGGATGGTAAACGGAGAGATCAGTGCCTCGAAAGAGGAGCCGATTGAACTCGTTGAAGTCTTGAAAGTGATCTTTATAGCGGATACTCATTTGTTAGGAAATCGCCTTGGGCATTGGTTTGACAAGCTTAGAAGGTAAGCATGCAAATGAGGTGGGACAAATCACATATATCAGCTTCTTCAGTCAAAGATATCAATTTGCAATTTAAATTAACAAGTTTTTTTTTTTAGACATAATGTCACCCTGCACTATTCATTCACCATTTGGCATTGCCATTGTCATCATTCATTGAAAAAGAATGATGATGATGATGATGATGGTATTTAAATTGACAGCCTTCTCCCTTATCAAAGATTGGTTTTTGATATAAGTAAATAAATTAAAATCTATAATGAAATAATATGTGTCATTTAAATTGCAACTTTGTTCTTGAATGACTATTAAGAAAATAAAAAGACAAATACTTTTTGCTTCTTTAACTTAAGAAAATAAAAAGACAAATACTTTTTGCTTCTTTAACTTTATATTTTCAGAGAATGGGAGATGGAGAGAGCTTTCCAGACAGCATTGACTCTGTTTTCTCCCGAGGCAGTCTTTGTTCTTGGTGATCTTACTGATGAGGGCAAGTGGGCTAGTGATGAGGTGAGAAATACATTTTTTTTTGTGCTTTGCCATGCAATTTAAAGATTTCAAGAAGGAGGGCAAGTGGGCTAGTGATTAGGTGATTGAATTAGTCCTTAATATGCAAACCAGTGGTTCTTATAATTGTTTCTATTGGAATAAAATGATTCCATAGTCCATTTCAAATTTTCATTGGTCAACTAATATGTAATACTGAGGGTTTCACTTTTTGTTTAAAGGGGAAGTTCACCCTGGAATTTTATTGGTCTTAAAAAATGAAGAAAAATAACAAAAAAATATTAGTGAAAGTTTGAAGAAAATCGACCAAAAAATAGCAAAGTTATGAATAATTAAAGTTTTGATTCTGTGACGTCACGTGCGAGCAGCTCTCCCATTGGTTGTGTATGTAAATTCCATAAATTTGTCTTTTTGTCATGGTTCTTGATAAAGGAATGGGTGAATTTGATATAGTCATTTATATGAACATATGTTTGATGGTATATCTACGGCACAGGTGACATAATTAATTTCTTCTGAAAAAAAATGACATTTTATGGAATTTACACTACATAACACATAGGAGATCTGCTCGCATGTGACGTCACAGAATCAAAACTTTGAATAGTCATAACTTTATCATTTTTTGGTCGATTTTCTCCAAACCTTCACTCATATTTTTCTTTTATTGTTCTGCACTTTTTAAGATCAATAAAATTCCAGGGTGAACTTCCCCTTTAACATTCATCTTGGGCTTTTGTGTAGTATTCAATTAAGTTGAAACATTGCACTGTAATTCAGGTTTATGAATGTATCAAGAGATCAATCATAAGCTTAATCATATTGTATTAATCAACATTTTTCAGTATGGCAGTATTATTTTGTTGCAGGTTATTTGCTGGATGTAGATTAACTTAGGTTTTAGAAACAATTGTCATTCTTCTTGAAAGCTATGTGATCGTATGGAAAGCTGTATATCAAGAGAAACTTGCTTTAAAGTGATTCTAGAGACCTCATAGAATATATCACTTTGATATCAAAATTTGTGTTTCTTTCTTACCAGGAGTTTGAAGATACAGCCATGCGTTTCAGGAAGATGTTTCGCCATTCACCTGAGGTTGATTTCAAGGTTGTTGTGGGAAACCATGATGTAGGCTTCCATAACTTGTAAGTATTCAGGGGCCCGTTTCTCGAAACTGTCATAAGTCCAAGTTCGTTGTCATCCCCATTGAAATGCATGTTAATTCAACAGCATGTGTCCCTATGGGTTGTCCAAGAACTTAGACTTATGACGGTTTCAAGAAGCAGGCCCCAGGTTTTTCATTGGGTATGGGAAAATAGATGAACTGGAGAGATTTCAGGAACTGAGCAAATTACCAAACCTTACAATGTATATTGCTTTAAACATAGGGAGACTTACGTTAACCAGGGGGTGTTATCCACTCCCTGTGTTCACTAATTTATTTATATTGCGAGGATAATTAAATAAAAGTATACTCCTTAGCAATATCATAAATAGTAAAATAACAAAAGCATGTACTTACATGGTCTGTGAGTGTAAGTGATGGTAATTGTGCACATTGCATGAACTAAATAAGGATTTTTGTCAAAATGATAATTATTTTGTATGAATTTTTTTCCCCACAGCATGAGCAAGCACAGGTTGGAGAGGTTTTCTGAAGCTTTCAACTCGTCTGGTGTCGAAGTGGTCACATTAAAGAACAATAGGTAGTATTATTCATAAGCCATCTGAGCATGCATAACTTAAACAATATATTGTGCATCCTCGTAATGAAATTGAAATAGAATATATAGGTTTATAATATTGACTGGAATCACTTTCAGAGATTTACTTTTATCAAATACTGTATATTGCTCAAGGGTCCTGATGGGACATTGAGGAGTATTCTCAAGAAAAAGAAGAAGGTTATAGCACGTCATTAACAAGCAACCCACTAGGAGTTTTGATTTTTTTTTTTTTTTTTTGGGGGGGGGGGGGGGGAGGGATGTTATGAAGCCCTATGAAATGTAATTGTGGTTGCCACAAACCATTTTCAAGGTGAAAAATTAAGGTCATCCATTTTATCAATATAAAATCACTTGAATCATTCAAGAATTTTGTTTATTCATGCCATAATAGGTTGAATAAACAGTCCAAAAGTTGGTTATATATCGTCTCACATATAATTTGTAGTCTTAGTCCCGGAGTAAAGAAAAGAAACATATGAGGGCCTAGGCCACAACAGGTGAAGTAAATAATAGTAAATATTAGAGCAAAAATTGTTTTGTTAATCAAAATTCTTCTTCTTAGTATAGACAAATTCGTTTTGGGGTGATGTTTTGTTTTGTGGCGGCCATGGCTGGGGGGCATCCAGTATGCATAACAAAGGAAATTGTACATATGCACATACATACTCGCACCTAGCTCAATGCGGATTGGCTGATAGCCCACTGGAAGCCCCCAGCTGCTATGGCCGCCATAAGTTACATTGCTCTGAAGTTAGATTGGTCTATAATACACCGTGAATTATTATTGCGATTATTAAATTTGGTTGCATCTGAACAGTTTTGTGTTGGTGAACAGCATGGCATTCCATGGGGACGGATGCAACATCTGCTCCTCGGCTCAGAAGAAGCTTAGAGCAGTGTCTGAGAGGCTCAACTGCTCCAGGTTTGGCCACCATAGCGGGAGAAAGAATGAGGGTAAAGGAAAGTCTAGATGCGACCATTACAGGTTCTTGCCAGCAACACCTCCAATACTCTTACAGGTAATAAGTTTAGACTTCTTTTTTTTTTTTGCTCCCAAATACCTGTCACTTTTGGTCTTTAACAGTTTGTTTATTGCATTGATGATTTTCATATCAAGACTTGACATACGAAAAATTTTCAACCAGAGAGTTATCAACGATTGGAACAATTTCCCACAGGCAGTTATTAAAGCACTAAGCATTCAATTTAAATTTGGACTAACATTGGTGGGAATGCAGATATACAGTGATAATCTTTAATGATCAAGTCAGGATAACTGTTTATCCCGTACCCTCATGATGATGATGATGATGATATCAATAACTGATGTAAAGCTAGGACGATTATTTCCCAAGATCGTAGATAAATTGCTTCCTTTCAATTTACATTTATCATATTGGTTATTGCCTTCTATACAATTATGGTTATTCTCATCCTCCATTTTAACCAGTGAACCCCTTTCATGTTCATCATTCTTTATGACATTTGATTTCCACCCCCAGCACTTCCCCTTGTACCGTCCAACAGATGAGATGTGCTCTGGAGTAGATGGTACTCCTCTGGATGAGAAGTACATCCCTCATGGTCAAAGAAGAGAAGTCATGTCAGAAGAAGCCACTGACATGGTAAGATGGACTCCTTTTATTGAGTCTGTAAATTGTCATTTTCATTCTTGTAAACAGCCTGACCTAGCCTGTTTGATTTACTTCCCCACCCCCATGCACTTTGTTTTTATTGCGTGGATCAATCCATAGCTTTTATATCAAACCACCCCAGAAGTCTGTGTAATGGTCATAAATGTTAACTAAAAAATAATACAGTCCACTGCCATAAACAGAACATTGGTTTATAAAATTTCGTTATAATAAAGCACTTCTTTTAGACCAAATTTCAAACATGAGCAAAGTCATGTGTAAAGTATCTAAAGAGATTATGTTATTTCAAGGTAAGGTGGCTTTGTCCTGAGCAACTTGTTATAACAGGAGTGGATTAAAAGTTCAACATTGATTTTCATTGTCAGTTATTGTCATGGATCCAGCCACGACTAGTGATGAGCTCTCACACACATCATGGCTGCTACATCGTCCATCAGAACACAACGCTTGAAATATCAGTAATAATCTGAGATGATTTAATATAAATTCAAACCTTGATTTTCATTCCCAGTTATTGTCATGGATACAGCCACGCCTAGTGATGAGTGGTCACACCCACCATGGCTGCTACATCGTTCATCGAAACGCAACGCCTGAAATCTCAGTGCCTTCATTCAGCTGGAGAAATAGACTCAATCCCAGTCTTACCATGGTGAGTTTTGGTATTCAAAACATCTCATTACCAAGGGCCTGAGGAATGGCTGAAACTAAAGCACACCCCAGCTACATTTTTTTTAGAAGAAGTGCACAAAAACATGAAAGTAACAATCCAATTGTGATTTTTTTTTTTACATGTTCAGCACTCCCCCCTTTCAAAGAAAGCTCTGTGGCCCATGTCAGAAGTCACATCCTTAACTGTGCCACTTTGCTAAATGTAGCAGCATGTGCAACCGCCAATGTATGGGACGGATTGATTCTGCTCAATCTGTGCCCCACTTACGTACACATACATGTAGGCCTTATTAGCCCCCAGTATAATTACACGCAATTTTGAGCTTGAAGTGTTTTTGTCAAGGTCTATGGAATCGTGATACATGTTGGGTAATCTAGTCTGCTGGCAGTATAATTAGTCACCCTAATAAGGACTGGAGAATCGCCTCATTATAAAGGAATCTAATAGTGTCCAGGCTCAGTGTAATGGGAGTGAACTGTAAAAGTCAGTTGGTAAAATGCAAGTTGAGCCTGATTATGATTAATCAACAAAGGACTTCTTTTTTCCATATCCAACATTTCAGGCTTCTATCTCTCCTACCTCCATCGCAATCAACAAGTGCTTCCTCCCAGAAGAATCTCTCATCCTCACCTTGTATGCTGCATCAGGGGTTGTCATGACAACCTACATCATATACTCTCTCATCTGCATCTTATGCCGGCATCGATGGAGGAGGCGACATGCTAAGGAACTATGATGTAAAGTGCTCTCATTGTGATGGAACTGTTCTATTTTAGATGTTTTTATATTATTTTATATTTGAATGGTGCAATGCGGAAAGTGGACTGACCAAGACTTTCATTTGCTGGTCTTGAAATATGCCTTTTGAGAAAACTATTGATAATACTGTGAATGAATTAGCCTATAATTTGATTTCAGGAAAACTAAAATGTTATGAGTGGAAAAGTGCTTGTTTTTCTACTAGATAAAATAATAATTGTTGTATGGATGTATCCAGTTGTGAATCAGTATGTTATCAGTCAAATGGGCTTATATTAATAGACTATACTGGTCAGAATGTTGCATTATGGGGATTAAGGGTTAGGAGCCAAGACAGATTTGAGTGGTTGAGGACTTGAGGTGGCGCTATACAAGGCTGCTGGTTCGTATTGGCTTTAAAGGAAAGATGGGTGTGGAGATGGTGGGGGGGGGGATGAAAATAAAGATTTTTGGTAGTAACTTTCATACTGGTGAAAGAAAATTATTCATCCCATCCACTCTTATTATGATGATGATGATTGGTACTAAAATACCTCCTATAATGTAATTTTGCTGTACTGAATAGTGAACAAATAATACAGAGTCTTCAATAAATAATGTCAAAGGCCCCTCAGCCCCCCCCCCCCCCCAATATACTAGTATCACATAAAAAATGGGCATGGAAATCAGGCCTTTTCTTCTTTCACACTTCATGTTACTTGTGGCACTCAGTCGCCCATGAGATTGACAGCCTCGAACACTTCAAATCATGACACAAAACTGACCTATTCATCAAGTGTGGGAACCTAATTGGAGAATGTTATTTTAATGGCGCCCTATATATGCTGTGAACCATCATGCTTTTTTTTAGTTTGACTGCATCAGTATATCTCCATAGTTCGATTAGGCCTACAGTGAGAATGTCGACCTCCTGCTACTAGCTTGCAATAATAATCCACTGGATTTTGTAGATGTATTTTGTAAAAAATACAATGTTGTATCTGGTGAAATTATAAGTGAAGTCTGTAATGTACTTAAGAAATATTTATACTTCTTCTTTTTATCAATATAAATTTTCAAATAAATTTCTGTCTTTCTGAAGAAAAAAAAACTTCAATTATTATGTTCAGAAGACTGGAGAGAGAGAGAGAGAGAGAATATGAGTGGATCAAGAAACAGAGGAGTATAGGAAAGAGAGAAAAAGTGATTGAGTAAGAGATCAAGAGATAACAGTACTACCGAGATTCAAGCTGTAGTGGGGTAGAGTGAAAGAGTGAGAAAAAATAATACATGTATCCAGAGAGGGTGAAAGGCAGAAAAGGACCACTAAAAAGGAAAGATCAAGATAAAGAGAGAACCTCAAATGAAAGGTTGAAAGAAACTGAAACCCACAGAGAGAATCAATGTATACAACGAGTGGATGTATCTAAAAAAAAAAAAGAAGAAAAAAGATTAAAATGAGGAGAGCGATTTTAAAACCAGTTCCGTCATAATGATCATCAGTAAACAATCTGAAATAATGTAGAGTTGTCCACAAAAAAAGAAAAAAAAAAAAAAGATTTTAAAAAGCAAATATTTGCCAAGTTGTTTATTTTCTATAGAGTAAAACAGGACTTTCAAATTACTAAAATTTTCTTATTTTATAACCGATTATGGTTAAACTTTTGTCTTTTTACCCTTCTTTCGATTGTTCCTGGCCTTTGTCTCTTTCTGATAGGATGGATTCTTTTCCCTCTCATTGAGAGATGGAGCTAGAGTAATAGTCTAGCCCAACGAACGTAGAGGGCGACAACACAAAACTATAGCCTATTTTTGTCTCTGAATGTCCCGTTTGTTACATTGCAAAATAGCGTGGACTTGCCCTAAAACTTACCATTAACTTTGCCATCAATTGTAACTTCCATAAAATCCTTGAATTTGATTGGCTGTCGAGCACATTCAAGCGAAAGCGACTTGCTCACTCATAATCATGCACCATGCATCATTATTCAGGGGCCGCAGGAAGGTTAGACTATATGAGCTCCAATTCTCGTTGATTAATGCACGAGCGGCTTCCGCGCGCGCTGCATGCATGATATACTATTAGAGATATGCTATACACAATACACATGGTTCATTTACAATACAGGCAAAGTATTCTTTATTGCCAAAATGACCTAACTATATAAGACGGGCTCCTAAACTCTATATCGGGCTCCTATTCTCTCTGAATCATGACAGACAATGAAAATCACCATGAAATGCCACAAAAGTGAACGATTTCGATCAAATTAAAGTTATGAATGATGTTTGCAAATAAATAATCACTTGTATTAATTGGGGAGGGGGTTTCTGTAATTATCATGATCAAAACTGTATTCTAAACGTACAGCTTAAACGGGGCTCCAAAACTCTATATCGGGCTCTTATCTCTATGAAGTATGAACGACAATGATAATCATCATGAAACGCCACAAAAATGAATGATTTCGATCAAATTAAAGTTTTGATGATCTTTGCAAATAAATAATCACTTGTTTAATAATCAGGGGGGGGTATCTGTAATTATTCATGATCAAAACTTGTATTCATAAGCGAACAGCTTAAACGGAGCTCTGAAACTCTATATCGGGCTCTATTCTCTCTGAATCATGACAGAAAATGAAAATCACATGAAATGCCACAAAAGTGAACGATTTCGATCAAATTAAAGTTATGATGATGTTTGCAAATAAATAATCACTTGTATTAATTGGGGGAGGGGGGTTTCTGTAATTATCATGATCAAAAACTTGTATTCTTAAACGTACAGCTTAAACGGGGCTCCAAAACTCTATATCGGCTCTTATTCTCTATGAAGTATGAACGACAATGATAATCATCATGAAACGCCACAAAAATGAATGATTTCGATCAAATTAAAAGTTTTGATGATCTTTGCAAATATAAATAATCACTTGCAATAATCAGGGGGGGGGGTATCTGTAATTATCATGATCCAAAATTTGTATTCATAAGCGAACAGCTTAAACGGAGCTCTGAAACTCTATATCGGGCTCCTATTCTCTCTGAATCATGACAGACAATGAAAATCACCATGAAATGCCACAAAAGTGAACGATTTCGATCAAATTAAAGTTATGATGATGTTTGCAAATAAATAATCACTTGTATTAATTGGGGGAGGGGGTATCTGTAATTATCATGATCAAAACTTGTATTCTTAAGCTACAGCTTAAACGGGGCTCCAAAACTCTATATCGGGCTCTTATTCTCTATGAAGTATGAACGACAATGATATCATCTGAACCCACAAAAAATGAATGATTTCGATCAAATTAAGTTTTATGATCTTTGCAAATAAATAATCACTTGTAATAATCAGGGGGGGGGGTATCTGTAATTATCATGATCAAAACTTGTATTCATAAGCGAAAACAGCTTAAACGGAGCTCTGAAACTCTATATCGGGCTCCTATCTCTCTGAATCATGACAGACAATGAAAATCACCATGAAATGCCACAAAAGTGAACGATTTCGATCAATTAAAGTTATGATGATGTTTGCAAATAAATAATCACTTGTATTAATTTGGGGAGGAGGTATCTGTAATTATCATGATCAAAACTTGTATCTTAAACGTACAGCTTAAACGGGGCTCCAAAACTCTATATCGGGCTCTTATTCTCTATGAAGTATGAACGACAATGATAATCATCATGAAACGCCACAAAAATGAATGATTTCGATCAAATTAAGTTTTGATGATCTTTGCAAATAAATAATCACTTGTATTAATTGGGGAGGGGGTATCTGTAATTATCATGATCAAAACTTGTAATCTTTAAACGTACAGCTTAAACGGGGCTCCAAAACTCTAATATCGGGCTCTTATTTCTTTGATTATGAAAGATACCCCCCCCCCAATTAATACAAGTGATTATTTATTTCCAAACATACGTCAAAACTTTATTTGATCGAAATCATTCATTTTTGTGGAGTTCATTGATGATTATCATTGTCGTTCATACTTCATAGAGAATAAGAGCCGGATATGAGTTTTGAGAGCCCCGTTTAAGCTGTACGTTTAAGAATACAAAGTTTTGATCATGATAATATACAGAAACCCCCTCCCCAATTAATACAAGTGATTAATTTATTTGCAAACATCATCATAACTTTAATTTGATCGAAATCGTTCACTTTTGTGGCATTTCATGGTGATTTTCATTGTCTGTCATATATTCAGAGAGAATAGGAGCCCGATATAGAGTTTAGGAGCCCGTCTTATATAGTTAGGCATTTTGGCAATAAAGAATACTTTGCCTGTATTGTAAATGAACCATGTGTATTGTGTATAGCATAATCTCTAATGTATATCATGCATGCAGCGCGCGCGGAAGCCGCTCGTGCATTAATCAACGAGAATTGGAGCTCATATAGTCTCAACCCCGCAGGAACCATGGATTCTAGTAGAATCCTAGTCCAGATGCTGTCCCTTCGAGATTTCCCTTCCTCCACGCAGGTATACCCTCCACGCAATGCGATAACCCCTCTGATCGCGCGATCCGAATTTGCTGCCACCCGAAGGCAAATTCGGGGATCGCGCGATCAGAGGGGTTATCGCATTGCGTGGAGGAAGGGAAATCTCGAAGGGACAGCATCTGGACTAGTAGAATCCATGCAGGAACCAAGAAGAAAGTGT
>CALNVZ010003435.1:4050757-4134786 GCA_940671915.1 Paracentrotus lividus | reverse complement strand
CTCTTATTTTACGGCTACTCGTGTAGGTCTCTAAGGTCCAGCGTATATATCTGGGTGTATATTTATTTACTTTCACATTACTCGCAAAAAGAAAAAAATATATAGTGATGGTGTGAACGGAATCTTGGTGATAGAGTACCTGGTTCATATGATCCTGAAAGTGCTGCGTGATAATTTCAATTGAGAAGATAGAGCATCAGGACTGATGCGGGAGACATCGTGTATTGTATTGTCTTGTTGTCTTTGAACCTGTATTATATAACAAGCTGGTTTGTTTTGTTGTGGTTTGTTATTGTTAGGTGATAATTTTGACTAGTTACTGTGTTTTTTATTACAATTTTTGCAATTACTAAATTCCTTGTATTGGTACGATATGTCGTGTATTGTGCATTCTTAGTGTAGTAAGAAGTTCGAGTATTTTTAATTGACGAATAACTGCGATGGCCATGAGATATACAATAATCAGACAGTAATTACTTCCAGTCTCTCTGACCGCCTCTGAGCTCTCTCCCCCCCGCCTCATTGATGTATAATGAAGTGAAGAGCAGAAATCTTTGTAGTATTCTTCTGACGGATTATTCTGATATTGTGTGAGCGCGCTGTGGCCGGAGAATATTAGTACCTCTTGATGCGCCGGAAGGGTTATTGATTTTTAGTGATTTGCGATTTCCTATGCCTGCAATCCGGCAGCTATGTTACAAGCTACTCTATTCTCATATGCAGTATCGCTTGATATTGAGCACATCTCTAATTGTCTTGTGGTATAATATTATGTAGTATACTTTGTTGTATAGTAATATAGCCAATGTATGATACTAATAGTTATTGTGAGTAGGTGTTACGTGTATCTGGATGTGTAGTATGAGTGCTTTATGATTGAGGTTTATTATGTGGTATAGAATTGTGTGTCTGATCGATGTGTAAAGTATAGAGAATAAATATCACAGATCAAATCAATATATCAAATGCGAGAGATCGTCGCGGGTGGATATTTCTCGACTAAGGCTGCGGATCTTATATTCTGATAATTAAGTAAGATAAGAATAGCAAGAGAATTTACATCAAATTGTTTAAATATGATCTGATTGAGTAAGAAGTGCCTTGACCGATCGTTGTAGACGGTGAGAAATAGTGTTAACAATAGATTCTGATGAAATAGGCTTAATGAATATGTGATGTGGCTGTGCTACCTTTTCTCCGATACTTGCCCCGCTTTGAGGTATGTGTGTGCATCTCATGGATATTCTACAGGGATATCGTGATGACCGATCGTGATACGCCTGTGTGCCTAAAATTTAGAATATATATATATATAGGTATTGTTAATAGGCTTTTTGCTCCGTTTCTCTCCTCCTTTTCCTTTTTCCATATGTAATGTTTATATAAACTGTATAGCTGGTGTATCTCCTCTAATCTTCTTAATCTTATTGATTTTAATATGTTGATGACTATTATAATGAGTCCTAATGTCTTGGTCGAGCTTGTCCAGCGCGTAGTACGCGCTGTGTGAATACTCTATCTGACGGCTGGTACTTTGGATCTGTAGAGTGGTCTATATTAGAATATATATAATTCGAGTAGTCAAAAAAGAGAAAGACAAGAAAGAGACAGAAGAAAGATTTCGTGTTATAGGATCGAGTTAAGTAAGATATTTAGACAAATGTATTGGGTCTAAGTACGATATCTGAGCGAGAAGGTTCTTGGTGCTTTGGATATAGGTTTTTATAGTAAAGCCTGAATATTTTTAATTACAATATAGGCTGTTTTCTGTCTAATAATGGTTTCGATTTTTTTAGTTATGTTCCTTTTTTCTTGTTTGTGTACTTACTGTAGGTAATATGGCGCCAGCAGGGTAATATGTTTGTTTGCCTACTGGCGTGATATATATATGCAATTCTCATGTTTCTTTGGACGGTCGACCTGTGGGGGGTGAGGCCGGTGACCTAGGTGTTCCTTGACTGTGGTAGCTGGACCATAACTGAGTGTTATAGAGATGTATATAACTGAATTACGAATTAATATTCGTCTGATGAGTAGGTTGAGTAGGTCATCTGGATTAGCTCGTATATCTTTTTTCGTGAAGGAAGATTATTGATCTGGATATAAACTAGACAAGGTTAATACTGTGTAATATATCATAGCTTGGGCATTTTTTACCCTGATGTAAAATTTGATGATGTCACAATGTGAGTGTAGGATGGTGAGTAAGAGTGTTTTGAGGGGGTATCTCTCAATTTAGTATATGATATTTTAATTTTTTGAGTTCTCATTGATACATATTTTTATATTGATAGTTTCATGTTTGATCATACTATGCTGATGGTTATCTATGTGTCATAATTGTGTCAATTATAGATAAGTGAAGGGAGCGTTGCGAATAATGTGTGTCATATGAATGACTTGATCTCTAGACCAGAATATTTTAGTGATATATTATTGGTAAGTCTGCAGCTACAATTAGCAGTGCATTTATGTGTGTGTCAGTATTAATGGTGATCATCTTCCTAGATCAGTGGAAGCTCTGCGTATAATGATTGTCGTATTTAGGTTATCCTTTGTAGAGTATGGGAGGAATTAGTAGCGTGAGTAGTTTCAGAGTAATCGTGCTGTTTTTGCGTGCTCAGAATTTTTGTTATATGGTTAAGTTGATACTGACGCTCTAGGTGAGTATGCAATGAGAGGTAGTGGAGAAGTTAACTTTATTGGTGTAGGCCACTATAAAATTGGAACTTTGTATAGGATGTGAAATTTTGATATAAGTGATTTAAGATTATATTAAAATGGAGAGACAGTGATATATTATCATATAGAGTAGCAAGAGACACGAATAATGGAATAAGTGGATAGTATAGTATATCTTGTAAGGAGGGATAATATTATAACTAGTTAAGTCGGTGGCTATTTACTATTATAATTCGAGAGATGAAGATATACATTTAAGATTAAAAATTGTTAGGTGTATTCAATCATTTGATTAGGCGACAGAATATTCGATTGACGGAATACGCGGTTTTCGAGGGTGGATCTGTGGTAGTATTTATAAATCATTACTATATTATAGACGATATGTGACTTGGTATGACCCAATGGAGCGTCAACGAGTGCTGAATGATGGATTTAAAAGTGAATACTACTGAGCGATAATATTGGAGAAGATTCCTATTTTTGGTTGTTAAGGTTTGAGATAATTATTGATCTCTGCTTCGAATATGAATGCCTTTGAAGTGTTGTATATAGTAACCGACATGTTAGAATGAAATTGTGTAAATAGTAAGTGGTGAGATATTAGCCTCTGATCCACGCCGAGGAGTTATGTAATTTGTGATCTCTTGGACAATCAGAGACATAATGAAGAGTATAAAATACGTTCTAGTGGGAAGTTTGCTTCAACTGGTTATTGATGGCGCAGAATAGATAAGACGACATTTTTGATTCAGCCGAGTGTTTTGTACTCACCTGTATATAATGCGATTAGTGGCAATCTTATGCTAACACTATATCTGTTACATTTAAAGGTGAAATCGATATTTTTTTTGACTCTTATTATTTGTATGTGAGGCGTTGGACTAGTTCAGTGTATTTATACAGAAACAAGATATCTCAGAATCGGCGATACGCCTATGATAATGTCTTGAGCTGGAAGGCAAGCGCCAGCAATCGTGATAACAGACGGCTCCTTGTTCTGTTTCTAAAATATTTAACATTCGAATCTTTTCATTCAACAATAAAATAAAAGCTGCTTAATATATTTGGTGTTAGGATTTGTTTGATGTATTGTCTGGCAAATATGGAATGAAAACGGTGCGGCTTCGTTTCAATTGGCTTAAGAATATGTTCTCGTTTTTAACAGAAATTGGTGGATATTGTCTATAAATAACCTTGGCTGTCTGAAAATATGCTAGACAGTATAAAGATATTTATATAAAACTTATGATTGTGGGAGGTGGGGTATTCCTGATGGATTGTATATTGCGTGCGTTGCTTTGAATGTAATCGATACGGTCTGATCTAGTACTAATTAATATAGCAGAGTGCTTATTAATTGATATGTATAATACTTGTGGTATTGTGACAATTACTGTGTCTAACAGTACTATGCATATAATGGATTCTGTATAGTATCTATAGTGTATCTTTATCAGGGAAGTGCGTGTGAGTTCCATTTTGTTATAGTCTTTGAAATAGTGATATAGTATATGATTAGTAGATGTAGGTCCTGCGCAAAAATTCTTTAGAGTAAAGATACTGTTTGCGCCCACCTCACGAATGCCTATTTTAGAATTTCTCTGATCACGTTTTATATTATAATTCTGGTAGGTAGACTTAAGGAATATAAATATAAAAACTTGTTAATAATATTAGTATTGTCGATAGTGCTGTTCGTTTACTATAGTCAGAGTACTTTGGTTGTTACAGTATAGAGTGAAGACTATTTTAATAATTTTAGATAGATGAAATGGTTATTGTAATCTATAAGAGTATTAATTGTGACTGATGATCTTCTGTTATACGTTGTAGTATTAAAACTTGCTTTTACTTCCTTTAACACGTTTTTATAACTTGTGTGTAAATATATTGATCTGAATGGACTTTGAACTCTGATGGTTTAAATAGCTGAATAGATTCTAGAGTAATGAAGGTGATATTTATTTAATTCTACGTCCCTCTTTTGTAATGCCTCTAGTATTACGGAGTGTTGTCGATACCAATACTGATGGTTCTTCCTTTATGTAGGGTGTAGGTTGTCGTTTATTATTTCCCGGTCAGTGACAATCATATTATTCTCTAGGCCCCAGTTATAGAGATGTTAAATGACCTGGAATTATTGAGGCTCTACAGAGTGTAGGCACTGTCCAGATAGACTAAGTCAAGGTCTGTAATAAGTGGAGCTGTTCCACCACGGAATAGTCCTCCCCCTAGTCTCCCCCACCCGATTATATGTAGATAATTGACAATTAGTGTTTAATGCTGGGTATGAGCCTCCGCGCACTGATCTCTGCTGGTGGATTAATTGAATACTTGTCATGTTTTAATGTAGCACAGGCAGGTTGGTGAGTCAATTGTCGACTATGTCGGCAAAATTTTTTTCTAGTGAGTCGGCTTTAAGAGATATGTTGATGGTATTCGTCTATTCGCTCTTACATATATAGAATGCTATTAAATCAAAGCCAGTGTAAATCAACATCACAACTAGGAGTGTACGGGAATGAATAGACGGTCCAATAAACAAAGCCATGCGATGGCTATGACCGGGTAGGATATAATCGTGTGAGTCTTCGGTTGTGTGATATTGCGATCCGATGAACTGAGTGTGCAGACGGTCGCGTGATAATGTCTCCGGCGCGGAAATAAAAAATATTCTATGAGCCTGATAAAAAGTAATCACTCGCCGAAATTATACTTCTTTTATGTAATTATATTGTCCGTACTTGTATTACATGTTCAGACGGTCATATTTATGTACGATGAGCAAAATTAAGTGTGTGAAGATGTATCGAAGGTGTTTTTGATAGATTTTTAGAACCAGGATAATCAGACGAGAGAGATATGAAAGTTATTGGACCTAGAGATATGTTTTAGTATTTATTAAGTTGTTTCTCAGTCTTTAGAGTACTGGTGGATCTTCTATCTGCGTATACGTGGTTCTCCTCGATTTGACAATGACAGTATCACATAATCTACGCTGTCTATGCGATGCAGATTTTACTTTTTTGGTATATTTTTATTCGAGGGTCTACTTTTATTGTGTTATATTGTACGTCTATAACCGTATTCGAGATTAGTTGGCAAGGAGTGCACCACAATGCTGGTCATGAACTTATGGATCCTATAAATGAGGTAGGATCATGTAGTCGTTTTTTGTCTTACTATGTTATGACTACCTGACCAGCTGCCCCAGAGTGTCTTAGAGATATATATGTTTTAAGTGATGGTACTTCTAAGTGGATTGTAAGTGGATAATTTACGTGGATGTGATTGGAGGTGGATGCCATGGTGTATCGTTGAAATATGATGATTCCTTTTGGAGAGTACTGTTGGATCAGGTAAGGAGTGCAGTATAATGTATGATCAAGATAGTCCGTATTATGATCTCGGATGTAGATGGTATCTTATTACGGATTAATATGAGTACATGTAATAGTCTTGCTGTACAGTGTGAGATGAAAATTGTGTCATATTAGGCTGCTATATTAGGGAATATGCGTCAACTTTAGTATTAATTGAATCTATTATTATGTATATTATTTATTATTTATTTTAATTATGATATCTGATTGATTGAGTATTATAGTTACTTATCATAATTATATGTATTGTTATTAGTATGATTGTTATAGTTATTAATTATTGATTGATTATTTGATGTCGCCGGTACTATATATTGATTATTTATAATAGTTACTTTGGATATAAGTTATGTGATAGGTTATTGGAATGTAATTATGAGAGTATACTGTATATTGATTGGAGTGTTAATATGAGGTATATAATAATTATTATTATTATTATTTTGGTATTATGGTTTATATATATTATATGAGTCAGAGGTTGAAATAAATAGAATCGGGATAGGCTGTATATGTGGGTCTTCTCTCGTATAGGTGGTCTCAATTGATTGTCGAAGGCTTTTCTGTGCTTATGATAGGCTCGAATCCTATTTTCTGTGTCCTGTAAAATGACGTAAGTGATTTGAATGTTAGTGTAGACATTTGCTTTAATTCATGTCTCATGTCGTCTACTTTAACTGATGTATTGTTGTCTTATGTTGTTGCGATGATCCGTAAGTGAGAGCTTAACTACGTCCTCGAAAATAAAAAAGTGTTCATTTCGCCCGAGGATTAATGAAATCATATAAATATGTTCATTCATAACAAAGTAGAGTATAAATAAGGAGTGTGTTCCGTTCCGGAGAGAATAGATGTCAATATTAGTGGGATACGAAGTAATAATCCGTAAGATTTATTGATCTTCAGAGTGGTGTAATGAGTATTTGGTGTATGTGTTCGTGTGTATATTTCTGATTGCGTGAGAGTGTGCTTGGAGTTTGTTTAATTCAGCAAAGCTTGTCCAGCATAAGTTTACGCCCTAAATTGAATTAATTGTTAATACCTCCGTTCCGCTGGCCCTAGTCCTTTGTGTCAGCTCTCAGATTTAGTCCGCCCAAAAAATTCCACAAGCCAGATTGTGCTTACAGACACCTCGAATCTCCACAGATTTTGTTTGAATAGCCAACACAGCTATCATGGCAAATGTTTACCTGAAAAGACGAAATCCATTTCTTTTACTTAAACATACAAATTGATTAAACAATATGACCCCCGAATATTTAGCATAAGAAATATTCATTCTAAATTCCCTCCGTAATCAAAAATAGCCTTTCATTACTAAGCAATATATAGATATTGTGTGAAAAAACTCTACGTGTATAGTATGGCTTCCTCTGAGTAGGATAGATTGATGCTAGTCTGAATTGCGTCAACCTAGATTTTAATACGCAATGCTTTACCTTTATTACTATAGTATATCTAGCTATGTAATTTCTTGCTATGTTAGTCATCTATAGGAGTGATGAATATACAGAGAAGTGATATATTAAAAATAACAGTTTGTTGATAGATTCTCACTCCTAATAATTAAGAATAGAGATAAGGAAGAGAATTCGATTTAGAGGTTTCTATGTTTGACTTATTACTATATTTGGTGTGTTTAAAACTGGATACACATGATAAAGTTGTATGATCTTTCTGACGCTGTATTTTTATTGTGTCTTCATATTAGTCTGTGTATGGATTGCTAAGAGTTAGGGATTGATTGTTAGATTTTGTTTTTACAACAATAATTGTTTATAAAATACTATTATATTTATTTTTAGTGTCTAATTAATGTGCGGACTCTTTGTGCTAGCGATATAGCATTATAGTGCTTGCTGATAATATCAAATATTCTTTCTGTAGCGTTATGTGTAAGTTCTTGTTTATAATACAGTTCATCATATTGATCATTCATGTGGTTGATGATTGTTGATTTGTGTATGGCTAGATTTCGTAATTGTGAGATGAATAGGTGCAGTGTTAGTGGCAGGTGTGAGAGGCATGGTTAATAGTACATACAGTCCTTTATGAATTTATATAGTAACCTTATGTCATATGCTATATTTAGAGTTATTATTGAGTGTCTTGATTATGCTATATCTTATTTACTTAGAAATAAACCATATTATCGCAAATCTAAGTATTTCAGTGAGGTGACGAAGACGTTGGCGTGTGAGTTATCTGGACGAGCAGGATTGCGAACATCGGAGGTAGAGACCTCTCTGATTTACACTTTCAAGTGATCACGTCGGAAGCCGAGATTTAATCTGTTCTTACATGTCTGGATATAGTATAAATGAACTCGCCTTTCAATTAATTTGATCTAATGAACCAAGCCTGAAGTACAAAGATCTTCTAATGATATGAACTGAGATAGCCTGCGCAGTTATCAATCGGAATATATATTATTAAATCTTTGCTATGAGAACTCATATATAGCGGAAGAGTGCGCACAGTAGATAGTTTTATCAGTATATTAGGGAGACGGTATGTAACTTAGTCCCTGGGAGTGTGTCATTATGGTGAGATGGAACCTTCTGTAGATCTGGCATCATAAATTGAATCAAGATACCGTGCATTTAAGTACCACTATTTCGTACTTACCTTTCATAATTGTGCGTGAAAGATCTAGGTAATATATGATGCTACGTATTAAATAGGACTTTATGGTATAAATGGCAGCTCGCCATAATGTTCGTGGAGTATCGTGTGTTTGTGGGTAGTGTGAATTATGGACGGTTCTTGTTAATTTTTAGACCTTGACGGGCTCCTATTTGTCTACTAGATTTACACAATCTTGACAGTGAGTGCTATTGATTCTTATAAGGGAGGTATCGGGTGTCAAATACGATTAAGCCTAGATGAGTGTGTGAGTGTGTTTTTGTTAATCTGCTAGGATCAGCGACAGAACTAATGGTCAGAGGTTACCGAATGCTTAAGGATCGGTCAATAGTTAGTGCTTCGTGTCTTGAATAGTGTTGTGGATATATGGAGGTCTTTAATACAAGCGGAGTACATTCGTGATCGGTCATGTGTGTATATTATACTCAATAAATATATGACTAGTATTTGGATAGCGTAGACTTAGTGCTAGTAATACTTCTCATTTTTCAAATGTTTACGAAAACATAGGTTCCTTAGCATTTGAACTTTCGTTGTACTTCTGAGTTTAGTTAGTCCTAGCCATGAAGGAAGTGTGATAGGCGAGATTATAGCTCGTGACTTGTGGCGTGTTGCGCGCTGATAGAGATTAGCATACATATCGTACCTCTGCTTTGCTAGAAGTGAAATGTTTAATCATTCACCCGAGATAAGGGTAGTGAGTGCCCTTATGAAGTTAATATCTCTAAGTGATTTCGTCCCTTTATACAGATATATCTCACTTGATCATGAATATCAACGTGACGCTGTATTAGCGCAGAAATGAACATTAAAGCCACCAGAGTCTACGTGTAATGTAATAGAGGTATTATTATTGAGCTGGTGGATGGTTTCGTAATCTGATATCAATACGAGGAGGAAATCCTAAATTGGGGTATTCTAGTAATCTAAATTATTTGTGCACGTTCGACTACCTCAGGTCTGAGCATGTAAGAATGTGGGTACGATAGTCGAATATAATTATTTTTACTTCGGTCCCTGGTGAGTATCCTCGCGTCATGGTTATAATGCTGTGTGGGATCGTTTTTTGATTTTTAATTTTGGTGTGGGGGGTTTGGGTGGGATGTATTTGTGTAATTTAGTACGATTTTCTTTCAGATTTTTTAGCTTTGTTGTGCTCTGTGCGCTCTCTCAGATAGTAAGTTACGATATATAGTAATCCTTAGGTGGAGGCCAGAGGTTCAGTGTTGTCGAACGTTGTGTGTGGCCCAAAGAAATTTGGAGTATCAAGCAATATACCGAGAGAGATCCATATGTAGTTATTCTGATATATTTTAATTATGTTTATCGTATTATTTTTATTTGTAAGCGGACACCGCCCTTGCGTCACTCAAAGGTCTCAGTCGTCATTATATCCTCTGTCTCTCGTGCTCTCCGTTGGTTTGTGTGTGAGGAGTTGTGTCACGGGTATCGCTTTATTATGCCATATCTATATATATAAAATTATATAATAAATGCAGATAATAGTGGATTTTTGTTTTGCTTCTATTCTTTGGTAGCGCTGGATCAGAGCGATCGCCTAGATCCCGACCTCGTATATGTTGTGTAATATATATGGTACTGCTTGATTTGGAGAGGTGCGAAGAGCTAAAAAAAATTGGAACTGAGTACTTACCCCCTCTCCGGACCGCTCTCCCCTCCAGCATGTATTTGGCGCGCCAGTCTTGTGATCCTGGTGAAATGTGTGATAGTGTACTCTTTGTGCTTTGCATCTTGGTAATTTACCTGTGATACTAGTGATGAGAAAGATATTTTGAGTAGTGTTTAGATCACTTCTTGGTCCATCTATGTGCAGATATACGATACTCTCTCCTTGTAATAATTATATTATACGTATGCTCCTTATGTATTATATATTTTGTGTTACTGTATCGTTGTTGTCGTGATATATGTGCGCTATTAAGAGACCGTTAGCTCCTCTGATTGTGACCTTTTATAAAATCATTGGTTGATTATATCATGCCTTATCTGCGTGGTGAAATGGTAAATAGATTCAATCAGAGCGAGTAGTAGTGATTGTGTTGCGTAGTTGCGTTTCTGACATCAGCTGTACCTGAATCCTGCGTCATTGGGAGTGGCTTATAATCGTGTTTTTAATCCTTCATGTGCGGTAGATCTTGTCTGTACGACAAGAAGGTGCGTGAGTAAATTCGGTAAAATCCTATGTCTGGTATTGTGAATGAGTGAGTATTATAGCAATGCCGTGGTTCCTCTCTTTTTAATTATATACGAATATGTGACCCCTTAGAGTGAGTCTTTATAAACTAATCCGTAATTCTCTATGATCCTGACTGCATGTCGTGGATATTAGAATTCGGTCTATTTGTGCGTGCTGTATTGCTCTCGTATATGTGGTTAATCCCAGTAGGTCTCGACCATTGCGGTAAGCCTCACTGTAGATTTGTGGATGAGCTGAGGTGCATGGATGGAGGACTCGAATGGAAATGCGGCGTGCTATTGTGCCACCGAGTCTGTCTCGACTTGCTCGAGATGCCGTATTATTAACGTACTTTACAGTTAAGTATGATCTTATACCTGATTGTCCGAAAATGAAGTTAATAGTTCCAGTTATTGTCCGTATACAATGTGTGTGATTATGCTTATTAAATCCTGATAACGGTTCATATCTAGATAAATGATTAATCGGGCTCGATATGTCCTAATATATGATAAGATATATTAATCGGGTTCGTACTTGATTCCTCCGAAAGTCGATTTATTATTCAATGAATCATTCTGTATCTTGATATCATAGACGTGATGTTGTTCCGGTGGTTCTAATTGTCGTGAAATAATTAAAGGGTTCATTTCGGTCTGAATATTAAATGGTCCGGAGGTCTTGTGAGTGAAATAGTGGGTGTTCCTTTGTCATGTTCGATTTCTGATTTATATTAAGGTTCGTAATATCTCTCTCGAAACTTGTTTTGGTTGTTTATATTATAATCCGTAAATTATAATAAAACAGGCATTATTCAACTAATAATTATTAAATGTATAAGGAATTATACATATGACAAGATTTTATATAGAATAGCTGTCTGGGTAGCCAATTTCAGCTGCTTAACCAGGTATCTTAAACTTAGTATTATAGATTTAGCATTTATACAATGCGAATTATTAATAGTCTGAGTCTGCATGATAGCTAATACAATTTACTGGAGGACTTGTATAAGGAGAAAATACTTACACTGTAAAAAATATGTATTTTTTCTTCAGCTCAAATATCTGCTGTGCGAGGTCAGCAGTGCTTGCCATAATATCTATGAGTGGATATTAAGAGAATATGTTTAATATATAGCAATTTTTTTTTGTAAGAGTCTTTCCTGCAAGATGAATTCTCGTGAGAATAATAGTATACATCTCAGTGAGTATACACTATTGTTCGTTGTGTACTCTAGAATAAAGTATAATGCTTGAGTGGATACTTTATTATATGATTTTGTCGCTTTTGCGGTTCTGGTCATATTATATTAGAGTGAGAATTTATCATATACTCTTAAAGAACTGTTAATTCTATAATCAACTTTAGGTATGACATCAATACTAGTAGGAGTACAAACAAAGAGGAAATTATAGTGTACTTAGTTTAGAAGGTAAAAGCAGTAATATAGTTGATACGCTCATTCTCATAGGGTGATATATATATATTTGCAAGTAGGTCAGCTCTATATCACCTGAGATTGTCTTGCACTAGTGATTTTTTAGTATCTCTGGCTAGTAATGAACGGCTATTTTGATTACGGAGGGAATTTAGAATGGAAATATTCTTTTCAAATATTCGCGCGCGCGGGTCATTTAATTTAAGTAATTAATATTTTATGTTATCCTGTCTATATAAGATATATAAAGTATTGATATTTCTGTTTTTATATACGTGGGTGATATCATGCCATGATAATGAAGTTGGCTATTGCAAACGAGACTGTGGATGTTATTTCGTAGTGGCGTTTGTCTGGATAAGACTATATGTCTTGGCTTATGTGGAAGTGTGATTGTGTTTTCTGGGAGCTAATCTTGGAGAGATTGATTCTACATGATGATTAGTTTGGTACTGCGGGAATTCTGGTAGTGTGTATGACTATATTAATTCTATATGGGGGTAATTGAGATGCTGACAGCTTTGCTGAATTATAAATTATAGAGAATAAACTCACAAATATGTTATACAGCCTATCATAATATTTTGCACATAGCTTAATTTCATTTTGTGTCGGTTCTTGAACCCTATGTCATTTTTCGGACGAATGAACTTCTTATTTATTTTCTGATGAATGAAACTTTTTTTTATTTCATTTTTTTATTTATTTTTTTTAGGGCGAATGAACCCTTTTTTATTTCGCGAAGAGCTTTCGGCGATAATGAACAACGAATGAACAATGAATTACCCACTTCATTTACGGACAAAGTTCGAACCTCATGACAACGTACCTTCGCGACCAATTGAACCTTCGGAGCAACAATTGAGCCCCACCCGTTTATTTTTAACTCTGTTATATGCTTAATATAATAATAATAATAATAATGATAATAATAATAATAATAATAATAATAATATAATATAATAATAATAATAATATAATAATAATAAATAATAATAATAATTAATAATAATTAATTAATTAATAATGAATAATAATATAATAATAATAATAATAATAATAATAATAATAAGTAATAATAATAATTATATAATAATAATAATTAATAATATAAAATAATAGTATAGCGATCTATATAGCGCCTAATATGAAAACATTTCATCTCTAAGCCGCTTACAATTATTATTACCCCGGTTCATCGGAATTCTTGTTGGTCGTTTCTGACACCTGTCAAATCCAAAGGATCATTATTTTCGAATCATGGCAGCCACTCTTCCATTTCCTTACCGGGTACCCATTTCCTGCCACCTGGGTGGGTGAGGAGCATTGTAGACAAAAAACCCCAGTCTATATATAGGTACATAAGTGTTCATGCGGGCGATCTGCAATATTCAAATGTTTTGACGTCATTACCAAAGTGCCCATATACCTGGCATGTGCAGGTAGTATGTGTACGTCTTGTCGAAATGAGAGAGAAGGTCCAGATCAAAGAATCCGAGTAATCGACACTAATAAAAAACTACAAAATTTTGAGGAATTTTTTTTGTTGATTTTCTTGGTTCTACCATGCTTCATTCTTTGCTCTGTTAAAAAAAATGAGTTGAAAATTGATAACAGGAAAGGGCTAAAAAAAGCAGTTTTCGGCGAGTGATTTTTTTCGCGTCATAATTTGTTTTATTTCCGGACATACAGCGAACGTCCACGCCTTCATTTCCCCTCTCCGTTTTAGCTCCGCCCTTAGGCAACGCATGCTTTGTTTATTGGACGTTCACGGTTCGTGTGATGTGTGATTTCAACTGGCTTTTTGTTTCGTTTTTTTGCTTGAGCGCAATAGCGAACTAAACTCTCTTAGCCTGCACTCAGTAAAATTTGGCGTTTGCGATGTGTCCAACAACTGCATGTTGTAATAAGTCTGGTTTCATTCCGGGATTAGCGGAGCACGCAAACGAAATGTCAATTCTAACAATCGGCGTGGGGCAGAGGGTGGGGGGGGTTTGTGGGGAAAAGCTACTTTATTTGCTTGGACTTAGCTATCTGGATCCAAAATGTGAATGCGTAATTTCAGCATTTTATTCTTAGGGAAGCCGCGATATCTGTGGTCCTGGATGGGAAGATTAAACCTCCCTATAAACAAATTTGCGTTCATCAGGGAAATATAGACATACAAAAGAGGTGACGTGTAATACTTCTGATACAAGTATTATGTTAAAGTCTTCTTGCCAGTTTATTTTACTAAAGTAACGTTGTTAAGAAAAGTAGCGTTTTACTAAACACGACGAAACAAAATACAGAGTTTACTTCTTAAAATAATTCATTTTCTAAAGAATTATTATATCTTAATATTACTGCGTAACAATGTTCTGATCAATAAAAAGTTCGAGATCGAGCAAAATCATTTACGTTTTTATAAATTCATTGGTCTTAAGCTAACCTCTAGCACTCATAAAACGTGTCAAGAATTTCTAAATACATTCGTGAGGCGCAATATTTATTAAAACATTTTTGAGGCCATCTCTATCATATAACTTATTCAAAGAATATAAACAAAATGGATAAAGCCCCTGTACAAGAATGAATTTAGTCTATAGACCATTATTATGTCAAATTCCAACAGAAAGTTCTTATCTTAAATGACTCGCTTTATTATGAGTAAGGAGTATGACGCGTTCGACATTCAATAGAACGCACGTCAAACATCGGGAATATTAAACCCCTCAAAAAGGTTTTAAAATAGTTTTTATTTTCTAACTAATTTAGCGCCAGGATTGTAAAACACTTTTTCTTAAAAGAGCGACTTTTACTTAAACATTAGAAAGAGCATGACGTTTTATTTATTTGACGAAGATTATAAAACAACTAACCCAAATCAGCTTTTTTTTTTTGTTGAGAAGATTGCAATGTTATTAGACAACATCGCCGTTGTTTCCGCCTTGCTTGCGGCTTCCTCGATCATTGCGTGACGGACGGAGTATTGTTCTCTGGGTATACCTGAATGCGCCTCCTCATTGGTCAATTGTTTCACCTGTAAAACAAGTGGTTGCTAGGGCATTTCGGTGAGTACAACGGTGACAAAATGTTTTCTTATTTTTTCTGGCGCGGGTCAAACGGAAGTCAAACTTTCCCAGACGTTTTCTCTTATTTTGATTTCCAAGAGCACAATTCTCCTCGCGTTCAGAGGGCTAATATCTCCACTTCTATTTACTCTTTACAGTCGGGTTATATATCAAATTCAAGCCAATGAATCAGGAATCAATAATATCAAATAAAATGGATTTTCAAAAATCGCGAGTAGTCTCTAAACATTTCGACGTGACGCATCACATTTGGGGCAACATGTATTTAATGTATGTTTTAAAAACTACAATGACTCTACCATGTCTGGAATTTGCTTAAATGTTTGGAAAATATTAACTTTAACTTAGATATCATTTGAAATTATAAGACCTTCAGTAAATACTTTGACTTATATATTTTCTTGTTTTTGTATTTTTTGTATATTTATTCTTTTTTATATAATTTAAATATTATATTCATTATACAAGTCAATATAGGCCTACAATAAGTTATTATATTAATTATATACTGTGAATATACCCTAAAAAAAATCGCTAGCAAGAGATTTGATGCCCTCATCCCAATACTATAGTACCAGAATCATTCCGCCATGTTGGATGTCCCATATACCTGCACTAATGTTGCTTCTGTCAGGCAATCATTCAATGCCACATTTGCACCCCTTCCACTACAACAAATTGACCTGTACACGCTAGTATGATCAAAATGAAACTATTAGCTTACTAAATATACAAAACAATTGGAGGTTACCCCTCAAACACTCTTTCACCATCACATTCTGTGAAATATCAAATTACATCAGGGTAAAAAATGCCGTATGTTTTACGTATACCGTTGTTGGTTTTCAGCAAATTTCTCAGAGAAATTCGGCTTGCACGATGCTCGTGCGACGCGAGCGATAATATTTATCGTGAGTTCATGGTATCTCATTAATGAACCCATTATGGTGCTCACATCAGGTCCCACCAAGGTCACGCTGTCACCGGTTGCAGAACTTACACACGACAACATTATATGCTGTCTCTCACTCGCGCCCACCTCACTTACCTCCTGCGCACTTCTTACCATGTTGGATATTCACGGACCTCTCTCACCGTACATCAACATTGGTATTACAGACACAGTGGTGCCAGTGAAACGATTAATATTTGTATATATATAAATAAAGGTATCAGATTCTATATAAATAAGGAACATTATGCCACACTTGTTCACACATTGTCCCTCTTGACACTAATCTCTAGATGCTAAAATATTTAATCTAACGTGGAGACACGAACCTTTTTCTCTATCTCTTTTCTATTGATATTTTTGTTTAGTGCTCTTAGTTATAGCTCACCAAGTACTGATAGAGCATTCCTAAGTAACTCATGCCGCCTCCGGGTTATAACCTGGAGTACCTCAGCGCGGGTGGTAATACACCATGTACCGTGGATAGCTTTGGGCCTATAGTGCTATTCATTCATAACAAAAGAGTTTAGGAATTTCTTAATGGGTCCATTCTTTTAATTTATCTGGTGAGGCGAAGCAACAAGAGAGAGAGGAACAAGCCTATTTTTCCTTTTTTTAAATATATTTAGGCATAGGCGTATCACAGTGGCGTATCCTGAATTCTAGGAAGGGGCGGGGCGGGCAAAATTGTGTATTCAGATTTGTATAACACCTATTTTTTTTCACCCGTCACACCGGGTAGGCCTACTTAATTTTTAAAATTGTTTAAATTTTGTTATTATATTATTTAATTTTTTTTTACGTCGCGCTTGCCGAAAGATAAGCGGGATTTGATTTGATTTGATTTGATTTATTTTTTATTCTCATAGTTTCACACATGATTACACAATTTAACATAAATACATTAAAGCATAATAAATAATATAAGTACACGCTAAATATAACATAATATGAAACATCATGGTATATTAATAATCAACAGTATTACATTTACAAGACAAATTGAGTGGTGAAAATTGAAGGAACCTGATGGAAGCAGAGCTTGAAACCTGCGGGATGAGATGGAAATCGGCCTTCGGCATCAAGAAGGTCATTATTTCGGCCACAGGGAATCAGAATCGTCAAGACTAAGATTTTGCTTCTTCTTCTATACTGGGGTGGGGGGGGGGGTGCTGAGTACTCTGTGTTATTGTTATTGGAACTGTTATTGTATTTTCTCAATTCTTTACTCTATGCATTCACAGAATCTTACCTTATAAAACTTTGATATTGAAATTAAAAAAAAAAAAAGTACTAGTACTCATATAGAACAAAAAAAAAAAAACAGCCTTGTTATATATAGTCAAAGGGACAACAAGAAATACAATACAACGAATGTCGGTCTAGTCTGATGACTCTATCTTCTCAATTGAAATTATAAAGATTTCAGATGAGGGTCTTCAAGATTGTTTCTTGTCTTTTTTTTTTTCTTTTTGCGAGTAATTGTGAAAGTAAAATAATATACAGGTCTGTGCTTAGAGACTAAGTAGTAAAGCGGTAAAGTCGACATATTGTTTACATCGAGAACATGTGCATGCAGTACTGTATTGATATGCCTATACACTTCGTGTTCGTGAACTAAAAGTCATTTTTGTTCGACAAAGGAATTTTGTTTTGAATATCATGAACATCAAGGAATCAGATAACACGAAACATCAACAGAAAGAAACCCATTTGTGAGGTAAGAATGAATTTAAAGGTGCATTTTACATCACTTTTTGAAGGCGAAGGGCAGGCGAAAGGCCCGGGAAGCTGCCTGAAACCGGTGGGGTATGTACGGCCAACCAACGAGGCGTGCACGGGAGCAAGACTACGCTAGTTAGCTACGTTCTGTTACGCCGACTACTCACGCGTCTACTCAGCCCTTATTCTCTTCGATCAATATTTTGTACATTCCGGGGTTAAATTGTTTATTTGGTTCTGAACTTCAAATATTGTGTGCGCTGGTTACCAATAAATATTTCATTATTATTATTTTTTTACGTTCAAACTTCCGTTGTTTTATATAAAGTCTTCTACTTAGTTGTAGACCGTAACGTAGAAAATAAGCTCCAGGCGCTTACTGTATAGTTATCATCTCAACACTATATATATATATAAATAATTTTTTATGAGCTGCACAAATAAATCCATATCTTAACGGAGGGGAAAATTCTTTCTTTTGTTTATTTTCTTTGAAGAAAAAAGAAGAAAAGAATGTTGTCTGAAGGCCTAGTTCCAAAGCCTACCATTGGCTTTGCGCCAAGTTTCATTCATTAGATTACCCGTCCTCCACCAATGAGATAGAGTACCATAACACCCCCGCCATCCCACTGGAGCGTGGACTCAAGTACAATTTCATGTGAATGTATTGTTATTATGTAGGACTATGAAATTTCAGAAAATCCATTTGCTCTTTGTGTGTGAAGTTTTTGTGCATCAATGAGCTAGTACACTCTTCCAAGGTATAAACACGATATCTGGCCTGTGTATGGCCAAGTCCTCTTTATTTACCTGAAACAGAGATAGACAATATGTTATTCACTACCTTATAGTAAGTACAGGAAAAAAAGGTGATGATATAAAACAGACATTACACATATAAGATTGACAAGATAAGTTATTCCCTCCCATGATAGAGATAAAACAAAACGAGCGCACCACTACAAGGGCTCATCCACAATCGTGTACTGACACCAATAATGCGAATCTATGATGGACTAGAAGAAGCAAAATCTTAGTCTTGACGGATTCTGATTCCCCTGTGGCCGAAATAATGACCTTCTTGATGGCCGAAGGCCGATTTCCATCTGCATCCCGCAGGATTTACAAGCTCTGCTTCCATGCAGGTTCCTTCATATTTCACCACTCAATTTGTCTTGTAAATTGTAATTACTTGTTGATTATAATATAGCCATGATGTTCATATTATGTTATATTTACGTGTACGTTATTTATTTATGCTTTAATTTGTATTATGTTAAATTGTGTAATCATGTGTGAAATATGAGAATAAAAAATCAAATCAAATCAAATCAAATCAAATCCCCGCTTATCTTTCGGCAAGCGCGACGTAAAAAAAATTAAATAAATAAATAACAAAATTTAAACAATTTTAAAAATTGAAGTAGGCCTACCCGGTGTGACGGGGAAAAAAAATAGGTGTAACAAAATCTGAAATACCAATTTTGCTCCCCCCCCCCCCTTCCAGTAAAAAAGAAGGGACCCCTCTCTTTTATGATGGATGACTATAGCCCAAGCTATCGACTTTCCCCTAGTACCCGGTTATACCCTACGGCTGTTACTTGAATCTTAATGCATATTGATATAACGAAGCACAAACAAAAAAAAAGAAAAGAAAAAAAAGTCGTGTCAGTAGAAAATATTTGACAAAATTAGTGTCAATACAATATCTGAAACAAAGGTTCTTGGTGTTTTTTATTTATAGAACTGATATTTTAATTACAAATAACGTTCTGCTTTATAATTTGATAGTAGGGTACATGCAGGTAATATGGGCCAGCAGGTAATATGGGCCACCTGAAGCAAATCATGTCGTGACCGTCGACCGGTGACCGGTGACCGGTGACCGATGTGAGCACCATAATGGTGTTCATAATGTACTGAATACGAAAATATATCGTCGTGAGAGCATCTGATGCCGAAATTTCTCTGAGAAAATTGCTGAAAACCAACAAGGTATACGTAAAACATACGGCATTTTTTTACCCTGATGTAAAATTTGATATTTCACAGAATGTGATGGTGAAAGAGTGTTTGAGGGGGTAACCTCATTGTTTTGTACTATCTCGCAGATATTTTGATCATACTAGCGTGTACAGGTCAATTGTTGTAGTGAAGGGTGCAATGTGCATTGAATGATTGCCTGACAGAGCAACATTAGTGCAGGTAATATGGGACATCCAACATGGCGGAAATGATTCTGGTACTTAGTATTGGGATGAGGCATCAAATCTCTTTGCTACGATTTTTTTAGGTATATCACAGTATAAATTATATATAAATAACTTATTGTAGCCTATATTGACTTGTATAATGAATATAATATTTAAATTATATTAAAAAAAGAAATAATATACAAATACAAACAAGGAAATATATAGTCAAAGTATTTACTGAAGGGTCTTATAAATTTCAAATGATATCTTAAGTTAAAGTTAATGATTTTCAACATTTTAAGCAAATTCCAGACATGGTAGAGTCATTGTAGTGTTAAAACATACATTAAATACATGTGCCCAAATGTGATGCGTCAGTCGAAATGAGAGACTATCGCGATTTTTGAATAATCCATTTTATTTGATTATTGATTCCTGAATTCATTGCTTGAATTTGATATATAACCGACTGTAAAGAGTAAATGAAGTGGAGATATTAGCCTCTGAACGGAGGAGAATTGTGCTCTTGGAAATCAAAATCAAGAGAAAAACGTCTGGAAGTTTGACTTCCGTTTTGAAACTCCGCGCCAGAAATAATAAGAACATTTTGTCACCGTTGTACTCTACGAAATGCCCTAGCAACCACTTGTTACAAAGTGTAAACGATGACCAATATGAGGAGGCGTGCATTCAGGTATATCAGAGAACATAACTCGTCCGTCACGCATGATCGAGGCAAGCGCAGCAAGCGAAACAAGCGGCGATGTTTGTCTAAATAACATTCAATCTTCTCAACAAAAAAAAGCTGAATTGGGTTAGTTGTTTTATATCTTCGTCAAATAAGATAAAACGTCATGCTCTTTCTAATTGTTTAAGAAAAGTCCGCTCTTTTAAGAAAGTGTTTACAATCCTGGCGCTAAATTAGTTAGAAATAAACTATTTTAAACCTTTTTGGGGGTTTTATTCCGATGTTTGCGTGCGTTCTTTGAATGTCGAACGCGTATACTCTTATCATAATAAAGCGAGTCATTTTGATATGAACTCTGGTGTTTGGGAAATTTTGAACATAATAATGGTCTATAGACTAAATTATTTCTGTACAGGGCTTATCCATTTTGTTATATTCTTTGAATAAGTATAGTGATAGAGATAGGCCTCCAAAATGTTTTAATAAATATTGCGCGCTCACGAATGTATTTTAGAATTTCTCTGATCACGTTTTATGAGTGGCTAGGTAGCTAAAGACAATGAAAATAAAAACTGTAAATGATTTGCTCGATTCGTCTTATTGATCAGACGTGTTTACCAAGTAATAAGAAGATATTAATAATTTTTGAGAATTATTTAAAGAGTAAATCGTATTTTGTTTCGTCGTGTTTAGTAAAACGCTACTTTCTTAACCGTTACTTTGTAAAATAAAGCTGGCAGAAGACTTTACCTAAATACTTGTATCAGAAGTATTATCACGTCACCTCTTTTGTATGCCTCTATATTCCCTGATGGAACCAAATTTGGTTTATAGGGAGGTTTTAATTTCCCATCAGGACAACAGATATCGCGGCCCCTAAAATAAATGCCTGAAATTAGCATTCATTTGGATCGATAGCTAAGTCAAGCAATAAGTAGCTTTTCCCACATAACCCCCCCCCCCTCTCCCCACCCGATTGTTAGATTTGACATTCGTTGCGTGCTCCCGTATCCCGGATGAAACAGCTTTATTCACAGCAGGTTGTGGCATCGCACGCAAAATTTATGAGTGCAGCTTAAAGAGAGTTTAGTTCGCTATCGCTCACAAAAACGAAACAAAAAGCCAGTTGAAATCAATCACATCACACGACGTGAACGTCAATAAACAAAGCCATGCGTTGCTAAGGGCGGAGCTAAACGGAGAGGGGAAATGAGCGTGGACGTTCGCTTGTATGTCGGAAAAAAAATTATGACCGAAAAAAACACTCGCCGAAAAACTGTTTTTTACCACTTTCCTGTTATCATTTTCACTCATTTTTTTAACAGAGCAAAGATGAAGCATGGTAGATCAGAAAATCAACAAAAAAAATTCCTCAAAATTTTGAGTTTTTTATTAGTTTGTCGATTTACTCGATCTTTGATCTGCGACTTCTCTCTCATTTCGACAAGACGTATCACATACTACTGCACATGCAGGTATATGGCACTTTGTAATGACGTCAACATTTGAATATTGCAGATCCCCGGCATGACACTTATGTCCTATATATAGGACATGGGGTTTTGTCTACATGCTCCTCCCCACCCGGTGCAAAATGGTAACGCGGTACCCGTAGGAATGGAACGAGTGGCTGCCATGATTCGAAATAATGATCCTTTGGGATTTGACAGGTGTCAGAAAGACTGACAAGAATCCGATGACCGGGGTTAATAATATTGTAAAGCGCTTAGAGATGAAATTGTTTCAAATTAGGCGCTATATAAATCGCAACTATTATTATTATTATTATAATTATTTTATTATATTATTATTATTAATTATTATATATATTATTATATTATTATTATTATTATTATTATTAATTATTATATTATATTATTATTATATTATTTTATATTATTATTATTATATATTATATTATTATTATTATTATTATTATTATTATTATATTATTATTATATATTATATTATTATTAAGCATATACAGAGTTAAAATAACGGGTGGGGCTCATTGTTGCTCCGAAGTTTCAATTTTGTCCGAAGGTTCGTTGCTATGAAGGTTCGAACCTTTGTCCGAAAATGAAGTAGGGTATTCATTGTTCCCATTCGTTGTTCATCCGAAAGCTTCTTCGTCGAAATAAAAAGGGTTCATTCGCCGAAATGAAAAAAAAAAAAAAGTTCATTCATCAGAAAATAAATAAGAGTTCATTCGTCCGAAAATGACATAGGGTTCAAAAGTCCGAAAATGAAATGAGTTCAATGGTCAAAAATTTTGTAGGCGTGTTAATATTTGTGAGTTTTATTTTTTAATTCAGCAAAGCTGTCAGCATAAGTTTACGCCCCTAAATTGAATTAATTGTTTACCTCCCGTTCCCGCTACCCTTCTTTGTGTCAGCTCTCAGATTAGTCCGCCCAAAAATTCCACAAGCCAGATATGCTTACAGACACCTCGAATCTCCACAGATTTTGTTTGAATAGCCAACCATATTCATGGCAAATGTTACCTGAAAGACGAAATCCATCTTTTACTATTAACATACAAAATATTAAACAATTATGACCCCCGAATATTTGAAAGAAATATTTCATTCTAAATTCCCTCCGTAATCAAAATAGCCTTTCATTACCTAAGCCAAATACTAATTATTGTGAAAGAACTCTCGTGTATAGAGCTTCCTCTGAGTATAATAATCTACCCTCTGAATTGCGTCAACTATATACCTGCTTTTACCTTTCTAAACTAAGTACACTATAATTTCCTCTTTTGTTGTACCTCTATAAGTTGTGTATACAAAAGTGTAATTTAAAATAACAGTTTTGTTGTAAATTTCTCCTCTAATAATTAAAGAAAGAGAAGGAAAAAATCATTTAAGTTCTATAGCTTACATAATTATTTGGTTAAAACGGAACAAAATGTGTTACTTCTGATGTATATTTTCTCACGTAATTATTTGCAGGAGAAATTTACAACAAAATTGTTTTTAAAATTACATTTATTATTATTTTTTTAATGGCGACTCTGCTGACAGCAGATTTGCTGTAAAAATACAAATATTTTTTACAGTGTAAGTATTTTTTTTAAAAGTTCATCATATTGTTACATTTCATGATGTTATATTGTTTTGTTATGTAAATCTATGTAGTTTAATTAGTTGCAGCTGAAATGGGCTACCAGCCGTATTTTAAACTTGTCATATGTTTTATATTTTATATTTAGTTGTATATGCTTTTTATTTTACGGAAATAAAACCAAACCAAATCAAGTTTTCGGATTTACGAACCTTATTATCGGACGAACATGACAAAGGAACCCTATTTCACTTTCAGACCTCCGGACCCAATTTAATTTTCAGACGAATGAACCCTTTTTCATTTTCCGACAATGAACCACCGGAACAACAAACCCTATGTTGAACGAATGATCATTCGAATAAACGAACTTTCGGAATAACGAACCCGATTTTATCATATTTAGGACATACGAGCCCGATTTCATTTTTAGATGAACCTTCGGATTTTGCATCAAAATGTTCGGACCAACGAACTTTACTTCATTTTCGGACAAATCAGGTATATAAGTATAAACTTATGTTAAAGGCCCTCGCAAGTCGGAGATCGTGGGGAATGCGCGTTTTTCTTGAGCTCCATTGACTCATACACAATCTACAGTGAGGCTTACGCAAGGGTCGGCCTACTGGGGATTAACATTCGGACAGCACGAACATGACGAAGTTTACCGAATGCAGTCGGTCAATAGTAGCTTCGGATTAGTTTATAGACTCTCAACGGGTCTCTTCGTATTAATTCAAAGAGAGGACTTGTATAATACTCCATTTCAAAAACAAAACATAGGTTAGATTTACTTCGGACTTCTGGTTAGTTAGTCTAGCCATGAAGGATTAACCGGATTATAGCTCCAGACGGGTTGGCGCTGAAGATTACGCAACACGCCTCAGGCTCTGATTGGAATGTTATCATTTCACCCGAGATAAGGTGAATTCCCCATGTTTTATCAATTATACGTCCCTTTAACGAACCTTCAGAACAACGTGCTGTAACCAAAATAAAAACCACAGGCACGTATAACTAGGATTTTTACGGGAGGGTTCGAAATCTGCAAAAGAGGACCAAATGGTACATCAAATTTTTTTCACGTCACACCAGGCGAGCAAAAAGGTACATCAAAAAATTTTCACGTCACGCTGGCCGCGCGATAAGCGGCGGGGGGGGGGGGGTACGTGTTCACAATTTTTTAGCCTTCGCCCTCAATAAGAGTACCATATTTACCTATAGCAGCGTAGGCTAGGGTCGTTCATCGGTCCCAAGAAATGATAAGCAAAACAAAAATCCTTTTATCGATTTTTTTTTTTTTTTTTTTTTTGTAAAGCGGACCCTTGGTCACCAGCGGGGGGGGGGGGTTCGTTCGAACCCCCCGAACCCCCTAGTTACGGGCCTGAACCAGTCATAAAAACTAGTGTTACAGGGAAGCTCTGGACCAAACTAAGTTGCTTTATAATAAGCAGAAAAAATTAGAAAGCAGATTAAAATAAGTTTGAAGAAAATCGGACTATAAAGAAATTATGAATATCTTTACGATGCACGAAAATTGATCGCTATACCAAATTGCCAACAACTGTATGTCATAGGCACAATTGCCAAGCATTTTTTATATTTTTTATGATGAATTTTCACTTATTTGTTAAGAAATATTTTCCTCATAACTTTGGCTAGATATATTGATGCAATATGTTATGCATCTATGTAAAAGAATCATATGACATTTCAAAAGAAGTGATATTTTTCATGAATTCAACATTCATGAATATCTTTTTTCTATCCTGAGAACCCCTTAAATATTTTTTTTTGTATTTCTAGATGGGGCTCTGATTTTACAATGTAAATCATGTATAGATGTAATTAGCATAAATGCCATCAATATATCTTGCCAAAGTTATGAGGAAAACAGTTCCTTAACAAATAAAATGATAATTTATCATAAACCATATAAAAATGCATGGAAAATTATTGTCCTGTGACAATCACAGCTTTTTGACAATGTTTGCCCAATTTTGGTATATAGCGATTTGTGCATGGTAAAGATATTCATAACTTCTTATATTTCTATCTATTATTCCGATTTCTTCAAACTTTTTATTCTGTTTTCTAATTTTCTGCTTTTTATTAAAGCAACTTATTTTGGGTCCAATGACTATAGAACAAGGGTGGGTGTGGTCCTATGTTGAAGGTCGGCCAGTAAATAACAAGCGCTGTTTCTGCAGGAAGCATCCCGACAATAACCGAATAGTTAAAACACTAATAAAAAAAAAAAAAATAAAATAAAAATAAAGCGCATGAAACAATATGTTATTTTTAAAAACTTAACTGGGCCTAATCTAGATGCGGGGCGGGGCCAAGTAGTGGAACTTATCGACCCACTCCACCCCACCTCGCACTTTTGGCGACAAAAAGGGGGCACTTATTATCTTGTTCAGGCGCGTATCCAGGATTTGGCACCCGGGGCCCATGTGATTTTGATTTTGGCGCCCCCCAGTGGGATTCAAAAGGTACATCCTATTTTTTTCTCCTTACACCGGACGAGCCAAAAGTTACACTCAATTTCTTTCACGTCACGCTGGCCGAGCGATAGGGGGGGGGGGGTAGGCGTTGAAAATGTCATATCAGCTGTAGGGTAGTTTCATTTGTCAATCGCTCGAATCGTGTCAATTTTCGTTTTTTAATTTTTAAAAATATTTTTAAAAAATATTTTGCTCGATTTGCGCCCCCTATCTCAATTCTGGCCCCTTTTAGGTCATTTTGGGCGCCCACCCGGGGGGCCCGGCCCGTAAAGCCCCCCCCCCCAGAATCCGCGCATGTTGTTTCCTCCAATGTCCCTTTTGGAAGTGCTCTGCCCCCTGTTTTCCCCGATTGCCACAGGGGCGAGGTGGGGGGCTCTTCAGAAAATTTTTTAGGCTTGTATAAAGACTTGTACAACAACGCGAAAATATTATCAACTTATTTTCTCCCATTTTCTTTTAAAAGCGGCCCAGGCCTCCCTGATTTGATGTACCCCGTCCTCCCCCACGAGCAATCACTCATTGAAAATTATTGTAAACAAACATTATGCACGTCACTTGCCCACGGCCACCACAGCTAGCTAGCTGTGTTAAAATATGGATATGACGTCATGCAGTGACAGTGCAGATTTTGTAAGCTTATGCAATCGAATTTGATAGAAGAATTCAGATTTATTGCCAGTACACGACAAGATGACAACCACTGAGGCTACACAGCAACCTAGCACAAGCACATTAGGTGAAAATAAGAAAGAAATGACGGCAGGAAGCGGAAATGAACGGCGTATTTGCCAATCAAGATGCAGTCTCGGACGAAATGAAGATGGGTAAGCTCAATCGCCAGCGATTGCTGCGGCAGGCAGGGGGCTAGCGCACAGTGGGCCAGCCCTGGGGGCCCGGCGGCGGCGTGCCTCACTGCCTGCTTAAGCTAGATGCAATTCTATTTGACTGGCCATTATTCCATGTACTGGCCTTTGTGTAGCAGTAGATGAAGAGTATTTGGAATGAAATTAGACACTTGATCTCACAGGATAGGTGAAAAATGTATGTTATATAAATGGAGGTTTTTATCATTATGAACGATGAATGATCGTAGACTTACGCACCCTCTTATTATTTTGAATGAACATGAATGATGAATGGGAATGGAAATGGGAAACCAGTGTGTGTGACTAATAAAAGTGCTGCTGTATAAATTATAGTGAATGCTGGTTACCTAATCCACACTATAGATGCACAATATGCCAAACAAAAACAAAAAATTATGAACTGTAGAAAATATATGGCAGATCCTGCCAGCTAATGTTAGAATCTACATCTTCTAGTCGCTCTCTATTTTTCATTCTAAATACACAATTTATTAGAATTTGAAAATCTGTTTTTAATCCGTTGGGCTGAGCTCGAATATATTCGGGCTGAGGTCTATGGGAATTTGTGTTATAGCCAAATCAGCTCGTCTCCAACAGGTTAATGCCAAATATTAATACCAAACAATTGGTAGTGACTTTTTTTACTCTTATTAGACAATCAAATTCTCTTTAAATTGATACCAAATATGATCACATGTCCAAAAATTATAACTTTGAATTTCACCTCAAGACAATTTTTGCATTTGTGAGTGTGGTACTAACAAAATTTGCGATTTCAAATAATACCCCTTTCTCAATTCTATTCTTTTCAGAGAAGGATTCTTGTATCGGTGGATCCCAAGATGGACACCTACTTCAGATAAGCTTCTAAAAAAAGCAGAGGACAAAATTCTTGGATGTAAGTTTATACAGGGCTTTGGCCAATTTACAATAAATAAGGCAATATTTTGTGAATGGGAAGGCAAAACATGACAGGGTGTTGGCAGTCTTGGACAGAAGTAATTGTGGGCGACTTCGGAAGGGCAGCTAAACTTTTCATATGATTTTCTCTGTACTCGTATCATATAAAAAAACACTTCCACTGCAATGTACACACCATCTCCATTCCTTTTTGGGGGCAGTTGGGGATTGGTATTTTTAACGATAAGTTCAACTACTTAAACTTTGTTATGTGGCTTGGTAGACAGAAGTATCAGTCTCCGATGACCTGTACATGTACATGAGTAATTGACAAGGGGTCTATACATGTCCAAAGGACTTGGTACTGGGGATCAATGCTGTATCAAAGGGAACTGGTTGATTTCAACATTTTGGTTTCAAACTAGGGATCTCCTGTTATTAGACCACCAATAAGCTATAATTCTTTTCTATACATATAATTGAATAAATTGATAATTTTGTTATATATTTCTCCTTTTAATTCATAATATCCATTTTAGGTCTCACTGTACCTTACGAATCATCCTTTGTTGAGATTGACAATGGAGAGAACAAGATACGAACCATCAAAATGAACCCTTCTAACTCAACCAAGACCCCATACGTTCTTATTCATGGCTTTGCTAGTGGTGTTGCACTATGGGTATTAAACATGGAAGCCCTGTCGGCCGACAGACCACTCTACGCTATTGACATCTTGGGTTTTGGTCGCAGTTCTCGACCTAAGTTTCCTTTTGGGGCAGAAGCTGCAGAAGCAGAATTTGTTCGGTCAATAGACGAATGGAGGAAAGCTGTGGGTCTAGAAAAGATGATCCTGGTAAGTGCTTAAAGTTAATTGGTAGAATCAGCAAAAAGCCCGCCCCCCCCCCCACCAAAACAAAAACAAAAACAAAATCTTTTAAAGGGGAAGTTCACCCTGGGTTTAAATTGGTTTTAGAAAATGCAGAAAAATAAAAGAAAAATATGAGTGAAGCTTTGGAGAAAATCGACCGACTAATAATAAAGTTATGAATATCCAAAGTTTTGATTCTGTGACGTCACGTGCGAGCAGTTCTCCTATGTGTTATGTAGTGTAAATTCCATAAAATGTCATTTTTTCAATAGAAAATTAAATATGTCATCTGTGCGGTCAATATATCATCAAACATATGTTCATATAAATGCCTCTATCAAATTGACCCATTCCTTTATCAAGAACAATGAAAAAAGACAAATTTATTGTGTACATACACAACACATGGGAGAGCTGCTCGCACATGACATCACAGAATCAAAACTTTACATATTCATAACTTCGCTATGTTTTGGTCGATTTTTTTCAAACTTTTACTAATATTTTTCTTTTATTTTTCTGCATTTTTTATAACCAATAAAATTCCAGGGTGAACTTCCCCTTTAAATTAATTGCACCTTTTAAATGTATTTTCAAAAAGAAATTGTATTGGCTAATACGTACTCACTTTTAATTATCAGAAATGATAAGGGAGGTAGGGTGTTACTATTAAAGACAAATGTGGAATGTACTAAGTAATAAAAGAAAGTAAAATGAATAAATACATGTACATACACTTGACCATATTTTGGAAACACTTCAGCAAAAAAATACCAACAACAACATGTCACCGCAAAGGATGGTCAAGATAGATTATTACATCCCTTCTTTGATTGTGCATCTAGAACAATTAGGTGTACATGTAGTAGTTAAGCTGTGTAATATCTGTTTGTATTGTCACTCTCTCGATCAAAGGTTGGACACAGCATGGGTGGATTCCTGTCCTCTGCCTACAGTCTTGCCCACCCGGACAGAATAAAACATTTGGTGCTCCTGGACCCGTGGGGCATCGTCAAGAAGAAGGATGAGAGGATTGAGTTGCCCTACTGGGCTCGTGTCATTGGAACTATTGTTCTTTCCTTCAACCCGCTGTCAACCATCAGGGCAGCAGGACCCCTAGGTACCAGTAAATTTTTTTTTTTTAATTCAATTCAATTAAAATAAACATAATCATTGTGGAATATAATGGTAAAGATAAAAACAGACTGAAACAAATGCGCCTAGGCCCAAAAATTGAATCATACAAAGTTTTTTTTTACAATGAATAATGTAACAAAATGTTACAAACGCATTTAAATGTACAGTATAAATTTTTAAAATAGCACTTACCTCTAACACAAGTTTTTGGTCCCCTCCACATTGGATATTGGCTGTATAGTTTTAGACATTGAATGTTGTTAATTTTTCCCCCAGCCCATTGGGATTTGAACATGTTCCTTGTTTTGTTTCAGGACCCTATTTGATCAAGAGAGCAAGAGGAGACACAGTAGGGAGGAAGTTTTCATCCCTCTTCTCCGATGACCGCATCTCAAATTACATCTACACCAAGCAATGCGCACAGTAACCCTCTGGGTAAGATTTTCTGACATTTAATTCATTGATATCCAAATTGTCCTATTTCTATAATCGGAGGGCAATGGGGCCAGCGGCTTCTGTTAGCATTTGGTTAAACACTGTTAGAAATTATCTGAACCAAAAAGAATGTAGTGTTTTTTTTGACCATCTTATTGGGGAATTATGGCAGACTTGGCACCATCCCTCCCCCCCCCCCTTATCTCAATTTTCATGGGAAAAAGAAAACATTTGGTTTCATATTCCCACGATCAGCCTACATTTCCTTCTATTATATTACTTTTTTCATAGTCTTAGAACACAGCCTTTTTGTCTCGCCTGAACGAAGTTCGGCAGAGACCTCGTGATCACTTTTCTTGTTGGTCTGTTACGTTTCAAGTTATTTTTTGTAACTTGCTTTCATTTTTTTATTTCTGCATTATTTGTGTTCACACTTGGTACAAATGATACTTGGGTAATACCAAATATGTGTAGAGAAGGATGATGGGGTCAAAGGTCATCTAGGGGTCAAAAAGGTGAAATGTGATACCGTCTTGTCGAATGAGAGAGAAGTCGCAGATCAAAGATCTGAGTAAATCGAAACAACTAATAAAAAACTCAAAATTTTGAGGAAATTTTTTTTTTTTGATTTTCTGGTTCTACCATGCTTCATCTTTGCTCTGTTAAAAAAAATGAGTGAAAATGATAACGGGAAAGTGGTAAAAAGCAGTTTTTCGGCGAGTGTTTTTTTCGGTCATAATTTTTTTTTTCTGGACATACAAGCGCACGTCCACCGCTCATTTCCCTCTCTGTTTAGCTCCGCCCTTAGCAACGCATGGCTTTGTTTATTGGACGTTCCAGTGTCTGTATGTGTGATTTCAACTGGCTTTTTTGTTTCGTTTTTGTGAGCGATAAGCGAACTACTCTCTTTACGCTGCACTCAGAAATTTTGCGTGCGATGCCGCAACCTGCTGTGAATAGCTGTTTCATCCGGGATAGCGGAGCACGCAACGAATGTCAAATCTAACAATCGGGTGGGGAGAGGGGGGGGGGGCGGTATGTGGGGAAAAAGCTACTTATTGCTTGACTTAGCTATCTGGATCCAAATGAATGTTAATTTCAGCATTTTATTTTAGGGGCCGTGATATCTGTTGTCCTGATGGGAAATTAAAACCTCCCTATAACAAATTTGGTTCCATCAGGAAAAATAAATTGCCGCTGAGGCGTCTCGGAGACGTCTCTAATACTATTTATCCGTCGCGGAGAGAACGAATTTGTATTCTGTCGCGGAGACGTCTCCGCGAGTGAGATAGCACCCATAGCTACTAGCAAATTCTCTGCAGTTAATTAAGTAACGTGTTTAAGAAAGTAGCGTTTTACTAAACACGACGAAACAAAATACGATTTACTCTTGAAATAATTCATTCTCAAAATTATTAATATCTTCTTATTACTGGTAACAAGTTTGATCAATAAAAGACGAGATCGAGCAAATCATTTACGTTTTTATTTTCATTGTCTTAAGCTAACCTAGCCACTCATAAAACGAGATAGAGAGAAATTCTAAATACATTCGTGAGGCGCAAATAATTTTTAAACAATTTTTGGGAGGCTTACTCTATCATATACTTATTCAAAGAATATAAAACAAATGCATAACCCCCTGTACAAGAATAATTTAGTCTATAGACCATTATTATGTTCAAAATTTCCAACAGAGTTCAGATCAAAATGACTCGCTTTATTATGAGTAAGAGTATACGCAGATTGACATTCAAAGAACGCACGCAAACATCGGAATAAACCCCCAAAAAGGTTTAAAATAGTTTGTTTTTAACTAATTTAGCGCCAGGATTGGTAAACACTTTTCTTAAAAGAGCGGAATTTTTCTTAAACAATTAGAAAGAGTATGACGTTTTTATTTATTTGACGAAGATATAAAAACAACTAACCAAATTCAGCTTCTTTTTTTTTGAGAAGATTGAATGTTATTATTAGACAACATCGCCGTTGTTTCCGCTTGCTGCGCTTGCTCTGATCATGCGTGACGGACGAGTATTGTTCTCTGTAAACCTGAATGCCGCTCCTCATTGGTCAATCGTTTCACCTTTGTAAAAGTGGTTGCTAGGGCATTTCGGTGAGTACAACGGTGACAAATTTCTTATTTTTCTGGCGCGGAGTCAAACGGAAGTCAAACTTCGCAGACGTTTTTCTCTTGATTTTGATTTCCAAGAGCACAATTCTCCTCGCTTCAGAGGCATAATACTCCACTTCTATTTACTCTTTACAGTCGGGTTATATATCAATTCAAGGCAATGAATCAGGGATCAATAATATCAAATAAAATGGATTTAAAAAATCGCGACTAGTCTCTCATTTCGACGTGACGCATCACAAATGATATGAGGCCATCTGTTAGAAAAAATGTTAAAGTTTTTGTTTAACTTGCTCTCATTTCTTTATTTCTCCATCAATTGTGTTCACACTTGTTACAAATGATTCTTGGGTAATACCACATATGTGTTGATGAGGATGCTGAGATCAAAGGTCATATAGGGGTAAAAAGGTCAACTTAAAGGTCAATTTTTCTCAATCTTTTTATTTGTTTTATTTCTCTATCAATTGAGTTCACACTTGGTACAAATGATTCTTGGGTAATACCACATGTCTGTTGATGAGGATGATGAGATCAAAATTCATATAGGGGTCAAAAGGTCAACTGAAAGGTTGACTTTTCTTGAACTTGTCCTAATTTCTTTATTTTTGAATAAGTTTTGTTTAAACTTCGAATAAATGTTAATTAGGTATTGTCACATATATGATACCTACAAAGGTTACATCAAAGGCCATCTTGGGGGTCAAAAGGTCATATTATCATATTTATTGATAGCAAAATCAGTCGAGACTCCTGGTTCGCGAACCACCATGTTATTGTTTTAAAAGAAATTGTCTTTTTTAAGCAAACATTTCACATTTTCTTTGTTATCAGTTTCTATTATACTAGCAGTTGGCGCAAAATAAATGCTTAGTGTTTTTTTTTTTTTTTTCCCCATTGTATTTAATTTCTTAGTGGCGAGATGGCTTTCAAAGACATGAGCGTACAGGTTGGATGGGCAGTGAACGCAATAGAAGATAGAATAGGGGACCTACCTGCTCACATACCTATCAGCATGGTCTACGGATCCAGGAGCTGGATGGATTTTACTGGTGGTAACCTGGTCAAGAAGATTAGACAAAACTCAAGAGTAGATGTTAGGGTGAGTAATGTCTCTATTCCCTTTATTTCTTTATTGTAGGCTTGGCCAAGATCTTTTGTATACTACCAGTTCAAAACCACCGATAAGTCCCAAGATTTGTGGATTTTCTGAATGTGGAGATTCTAAGCTTTCCAGTGATACCAAACACTTGTATTTTACAAAATTATATATACAGCCTGTGTAAAAAAAAATGGTACAGTCGGGGAACAAATAATTCAGGTGCGAAATATTTTTGAATAGTGTGTGTATGTGGTATTTAAAGCCAAAAGATTTTTCTTGCTGGTGCGCTTTGTTCTGTGTAATTTGCTTGCTTAAAACAAAAGTTATGCTAAATTTTGTACGACGAGGAACAAATCGAAATTGCGCACGTCTTTTGTTCTAGAGCGCTGAATTCATGGCCATTATGCGAAACGAACACAAAGGCATGGGACGGCATGCGAAAAAAAGGACTTTTCTTGATTGTAGAAAACTAGTCATATCTAAAATATTACAGCACCAAATGTGATGAAAAAATTACAGAAGAAAGTCTGATTTCCCTGCTTTATGAAAATACCAAACAATACCAGGTTGTGATGAATCTTCACACTATAAAAAAATGTTTCTGAACCTTACCATTTTATTTGACACAGACTGTATAACCAAGTGTTAGGTGAGTCACACTGGTGAAACCAACCCCACACCTAACAAAATATGACATTACCATGAATGACTAGCTTGTGATCGGTTTGGAATCGGTTTTAATGCTGTCACTTCAGCTATTCAGTATCACAATGAGACTACATTCAGGAGCTATGAATATCCTATGCAAAATAAACTTCTCCTGACATTTGTTTTGTTGACATTTTTGTGACTTTTTGTGGATTTGAGCCATTCTTTCACACATCCTCCCTTGGAGATTTGTCTGGTTAAATTTAACACAACTTAAAGATAGATTGTATGATGAGTCCTGTCTGATTCATTTTGTTCCTATGACTCCTCTATCTCCTATTTGAATTGTCCAGGGTTGGAAATCATACAGCATTTATTTTCTCAAGAAATTTATATGGGTGGGGGGGGGGGGGGGGGAGCAACGTCATCTTTTCAATTCCCAGCAAATCACTTATTTTATTAAGCAGGAACATTTGAATCTCTATTGTTTCCTCGTGTAAATACGTACATTGTAGGAATGTCATTGATGTTCTTGCATGTGCGCACCTTTGTTGGCTTGTCTGAATACTTCAAATATACTTCAAATACACCTCAAATATTGTTGCAATCAAAGTGCACTACTAAAGTATCATAATTAAATCTATAAATTTAGATTTATAGATTTAAATACAAAGTAAAAAGCATTTTTGTAGATTATTCTCATCTTCCATCACATTGCAGATCATCAAAGGAGCTGATCATCATGTCTATGCTGATAAAAGTGGTCTTCTTAACGACATGGTCAACGCACTTTGCAAAGACTCGTGATGAGAAAGCGTCAAATGTAGAACCATCTCAAGCAGCTGTAAATCACTTATAAGCCTTCTGCACAGTGTAGGGGCCTGTTTCTCGAGATCCCCAATTAGTCTAAGTTCTTGGACAACCCATAGGGACACATGTTGTAGAATTAATACACGTTTCAATGGAATGTTCATGAACTGAGACTTATGACAGTTTCAAGAAACTGGCCCCGGGCTGCTCCGTACCTGTATCCTCCCACACTTTAATAGTTTTCTGAATTATCTTGTTCATGCAAAAACTACATGTATGAACAATTCCATATTCAGTAATAAGAAAACAACAACTAATGTAGTATATAGGTGAGTACAGGCGGTCACAAGCAGCCGCTGCTAGCTAGTCTCACAAGTTAGTGATGTACTGCTCATATGTTCAGCATAGAGTTAAAGTAAAACAAATAGTGAGCTGTCCGCTAGGATGACAGGTTAATAATAGTACTGCCAACTCTATTTGTAGTTTTCTCACCAATTTCTCATGTTTCTTACATTTTTCAACATGAAGATTGTTTTCATGGAAATTTCAGATGATGCACAATTATTTGTATCTCTGCCTTTTCATGCAGTCAGAGAAGAATGTAATAAAAGAGAATGTTGTCTTGTTAGCCTATGTGCAAAATATATGTTTATCTTTGTGATTCATACTATTGCCATTCAGAGTGTTTGAATGATCATACATGTATAACTACAATCAAGTAGATATTGCAATTGAAGTTGAATATATTTGAGGGAATTCCTAAATAAGAATGGAAACAATTACTATATTCGCTGTTATTTTCACATTATTGATTTTTCGTGCTGAGCGGCCTCAAATAATTTTCACAATTTCTTGAATTCGCGCTGCATGTTCGTAAGCATGCCATTAAAACTTCCTAATATATACATAAGAAAACTGCCCATATATTCGCGGGTTTTTTAATTCTCGGCGCGAAATCCGCAAAAATTAATGTTAATGTGTAAAACTAAATATAAAGCCAAATATATATAATATATTGTGTACTTTATTAAGTTAACCTTTTCCGTTGTCTGTACTTACAAGTTGTGTAATTTTGCCCAATCTATTTTTTTTTTTTTGTGATACACTTTAGCAAGTGCCTGTTTATTCATGGCGAAAAAGAGAACACATGTGCAACATGTACAAGGTTGACATGAAAAACATATATACATATATATACATATATATGAGTTGCTCACGACAAATGTTATTATGGGAATAATGTGAATAATATATTTTTGTTGAATAGATTGAAAAGAATTTAGCACTCTATCATTGATCTGGTATTCAATTTTGAATTGGATTCTATTTTGTATTAAGTTGAAATACGACTTCATGTTTTTTTGTTTTTGTTCAAGATGTGTAAATGTGTGTTTACAATATCTACTGCACAGCACAAATGCAAATGCCTAGCTATTTATTACTGCATACATTGTATATTTGTGGCATTATAATAAATAAAAAGACAATAGTTGTGTGATTTCATTATGGTACCACATAAAACAGGGTAGGTAGTGGGCAGTTCCAAGGTAACGGAGTGGCATTCAGAAGCAACATTTCTGCATTCAAACAAATTAATCAACCATACTCTAATCTATATGTACACAGAAATGATTCATGACAGAAGCTTATGGTACCCTCTTTTCAAAATGATAATTTTTTTTATAGTGATGCTCTTAATTAATGAGATATGAATATTCATAAGTATGGTTATGGAGTGACGCAAAATGGACATGCATATTTGAGCAGAAAACATTTTGCTTAATCTCTGTGAACTTTAAATGGCTTTCACAATTTTTAGTTATTAATTGGATTGTATGTTATTCTAGGTATAAAATGCCGCCTTGCATAAGGAAATTAGTTGAATATGTTGTTAGTTATGACTTAAAACTTGAACCCATGTCTGGTTACGGAGTGACGGTTACGGAGTGACATCTGGTTTCCCGGTCTTTTTCGTGAGGAGAAATGCATTATAAAGAAATATTAATACCAAAGTTTGTTAGAGTAGTCCATGATAAATACATTAAGCCAAAAAATTGGCAAAAAGTGACTAGATATAAGAATAAGAGGCATTTAAAGCACCATAGTCCCATATGTGCAAATTTGGGTTTGATCAATTATTCAGCTCAGGAAAACTGAATTGCATAATTATTCAACTTAAATGATTAGTTGTAGTGTAAAGAAGCTAGATAATAATGTCTTGTAGAGATGTACTGGATTGTGCATATTGACATGTGTACTGTCGCTTCTGCATAGCTGCAATTAATATTGATAAATTGTTACATTTTTTTAGAATGCAGATACAAATTTCATCTCTTGAAAATTCACCTTTGATTATTCTTTTAATTCATGTATAATTTTATTTATGTAAACTACTTTTTAAACATATGTATATTTGCAAAAAATCTGAAATAGATATCTATTGTAAATGTTGAGTGTATAAATTATCATATTTAATCATGGTTTTTACTGATGGATTTTCCATTTGCAATGTGATATGGAATCAATGATACATGTATATATAAATAAAGTATATATCAATTTAATGTACCCTTCAATCATTTTTTACAGGCCATTCTTGTGACAGAGTGTCAGTTACTGAGAAAATACGAAAATCCCCCCTCCTTGACTCACGGCTATTGATGGGATAAATATGTATTGCCAGTTGTCCAATAAATCAAATCAAAATGATTTTGAAATTAAGTAATAAGTTAAATTAAACACAAATATGCCCAAACGTATTGCCAACTTTGCTTATATTGTAGTGAACACACTTTAAGACAATTGATATTTGTTCGTGCTAATGATTCCAGATTCATTTTCCTTGATCATCATGCAGTCATCAAAAAATAGTTTTGCGTCTGAAAGGGGAAGAGAGAGAGGGAGAGAAAAGAGCTAAAGAGTAGGACAGAAAATGAAAATGTGTATAAAAACACAGTTTATCTACATTTACATGAGCTACAATTTAAATTACACATAAACTAGAGAGAGAGAGAGATAGCGAGCTGGAAGGAGAGAGCTAGGACAGAAAAAAGGTAAAGAATGGGACAGAAAACAAAAATGTGTATAAAAAACAGTTTATCTGCATTTACATGAGCTACAATTTATACTGCGCATGAACTAGAGAGAGAGAGAGCGTGAGAGAAAGAGAGAGAGAGAGAGAGAGAGAGAGGGAAAGAAAAAAGGTAAAGAGTATGACAGAAAAAAAACAAAACAGATTGTCCTACATCTATATGAGCTACAAATGGCTCTGCACACATAAACTATTTACCTGCGTTTATCTTCATTCTTTTATAAAGCAGCACTTGCAATTACAGAACTCATTTCTGTGTTTTCAATAGAAGGAAAAGAACAGTAAATCACAAAATAGAACAAATCTAAGCACATCTCAAGACTTAAAAAAAAAGGGGGGGGGGGTGATCCACGTACTACCACCCAACCCCCGGTCCCGATATGGCAACAACTAAGAAAAAAAAAATATCCAGAAACTCCAATCTCCAATTTTTGGAACGTGTTCTCCCTGAGCCGTTGTATAAATGTTCCCTCCATTGTCCCCCATTTGATAGAATGCACCCCCGGAAGCGCCCCCGGAATTCACCCTGCATGCCCCCTCCCGGCCGAAATTCATAATGTAAACAATCATGATCACGTGCACGGTGATTCCCCCGTTCTAATATAGATATGACGTCATTTAGTGTGCAACAGCAAAAAGTGCAGCTGTAAACCTAAGTTGTATTTGATTTTGATATAAGAATTCGGATTTCTTGCAAGAATATGACAAGATGACAACTACTGAGGCTAAAAAGCAACCCAGCATATGCCCATCGCTGGAAAATAAGAAAGAAATGGTGATAGGAAACGGAAATGAATCGAGCTCGAGCTGCAGTCGTCAAGCACGAAATGAAGCTGAAGAAGGGTAAGCTCAACCGGCAGCAATCGCAGGGCTTCCTAGTGGGCTAGACCCGGCGGCATGGCGTAGCTAGATAATGCATTGACTTGTTGTGCCTTGGGTGCCTTTGTCTACTAAAATTCTGCTACAATACAGAATAAAATATCATTTTAAAATCCATCAATGATATGCCATTCTTCATATTCTCATAATATGATCAATAAAATAAAAACTTTTGTGAAATTATTTCCTAAAACGTTTTTTTAACCCGTTTTCTACCGGTATAAATGGGCTCGTCATTTTTTGTTTCAAAACTGAAGTGAAAGCTCCCATATATCTGTGCACTAAATCTTACTCATTTTGCTAACAGATTTAGAATTTACCTTTTTCAGTCACAGCTATCATCCCCAGACAATTAGGCCAATAAATTAAACCTTTTGTCAGAACCAATGATGGATGCACTACACTACCGATTATAATTTTAATAAGTGTGCCAAGCCAAGCCTGAGGTCTATTAGAAGTGTTAGAAGTATTAGAAGTGAGGATGTAGGTGAGCCAGCTGCAGGTACTGACACTGACACTGTCTGTACTATTTGATCAAACATTCATAAGTTTCATGTCTCTACACGTAGGCCTATATGCTTACTCTTTGGGATATTAATTTCAACACACTCCGTGAGCTCTGAAACAACAGATTACATGCAGTAGCGGATCAGGAGCATTGGCTAGCTGAAAAAGGATTTTATTAGCCAATTGATGCCCAATCATAAAAGAACTGCTATTATTGTCCAGACAATTGGGCCGATAAAATCATTTGTAAGAGCTGATGTTGGAACAGTCTGAAAGGAATGTATATTTTTTTAAATCAGAAATAAATCTTTCCCAAATGCTTTTTGTTGTTGTTTTATTTTTTTCAGAGAAGGATTCTTGTATCGGTGGATCCCAAGATGGAGGCCTACTTCAGATAAGCTTCTCAAAAAAACAGAGGACAAAATTCTTGGATGTAAGTTGACGGGGGCCCTGTAACACAAAGGGTTGCGATTGACTGAAAATTTGTGAGAATGTTTCTAATTGGATATAGGCATGCTAGTCAATAAGCACATTCATCAATCATCTTGATTGAGCGTTGCCATTTCGCGATTGATTGCAAATCTTTGTGTTACGGAACCCAGAACTTTTAACCAATTATAACGACTCAATATTTTGTAAATGGCTAATGCAAAAATAAAAAAATAAAAATTATATTGTAAGCAGTAGGCCTATTGGGTGAAGATATGGTATCAGAATTGTAAGCGCAATTGAACCTTTGTACTTGTATAAAATTTTATACCTACCACCGTAATGTGTGCACCACCTCAAAGGGATCAATGCCCTACCAGAGGGCATTAGAGTTCATGGACTAGGGATCTCCCTGTTATGTGACCACTACTCTACCGACTGGGAATGCCTTCATGTACCTACCGGGTTGTTGATTAAAATTTCTTTGGAAAAATATATTATATTTCTCCCTGACTTTTGTAATCTCCATCGATTTTAGGTCTCACCGTGCCTTACGAATCATCCTTTGTGGAGATTGACAATGGAGAGAACAAGATACGAACCATCAAAATGAACCCGTCTAACTCGACCAAGACCCCATACGTCCTTATTCATGGCTTTGCTAGTGGTGTTGCACTATGGGTATTAAACATGAAAGCCCTGTCGGCCAACAGACCTGTCTATGCTATCGACGTCTTAGGTTTTGGTCGCAGCTCTCGGCCTAAGTTTCCTTTTGGGGCAGAAGCTGCGGAAGCAGAATTTGTTCGGTCAATAGACGAGTGGAGGAAAGCCATTGGTCTGGAGGAGATGATTCTGGTAAGAAGGAACTTAAATTGTATTGTGTATCTTCAACAGTGGCAGAATCAGTTAACATAGGGGCAAGAGCAAAACCCATTTTAGTGGTCTATTACACAATGAAAATGTAAAAGCTCACGTGACCGGGGTCCCAATCACGTGTGTAAGATAAGGTATTCGATGAAGAGAAGACGGCTCAAGTGATTTCTGTACAAAAACTGTTTTTCTACACAATCTGCACAATTTTTTTAATTCTCACTTTACATGTACTTAATTTGTTGGTGGTAAATCTAGAAATAAGCTTGTAGTCTGGTCTGTTTTATCACTCTCCCCATTATAGATTGGACACAGCTTTGGTGGATTCCTGTCCTCAGCCTACAGTCTTGCCCACCCAGATAGGGTGAAACACCTGGTGCTTCTGGAACCATGGGGTATAGAGAAGATGGATGATAGGGTTGAGATACCTCGCTGGGCTCGTGCTGCTTTAACCATTGTTCTTTTCTTCAACCCATTATCAACGGTTAGGGCAGCCGGACCACTAGGTAAATTTCATTTTCACACTCAATTTAGTATTCCAATCACACTTTACCAAATTGTTGTAAAGTTGTGTTGTTTAGCTAAGCAAAATATAACAATTTACAAAGATTTGCTACTAAAAGAATGTATGGACTGAAGCTCTCAGGCGGCATTGTACAATGTGTCTTTTACTAAATATATGTAGCATAACATGTGAAAAGCTTTTTAAAATTTTTAAAATCTGAATTGGAATTGCCTCTAATTTCAATTTTTCTTATACCCCACATGCATTCATACTGTTCATATGAAACATATTATAATAATCAATTGTTAGTGATAGTTATGTTTCCCTATCACATAAATTCCTTAACTTCTATGTTATATTTCAGGCCCATATTTGGTGAAGAAAGCAAGAGGAGACTTAGTTGGGGAGAAGTTTTCATCCCTCTTTACGGATGACTGCATCTCCAGTTACATCTACCACAGCAATGCACAGTGCCCTAGGTAAGACTTTCTCACAATTTAATCCATCGACTACCAAATTTTCCATTTTCATTGGCATACCTGGTACAGTAGGCCTATAAAGGGACCAAAGAATTTCCATGAATATTTGGTTAAACACTATTTGAGAAATTATCTAAACCCCAATTAAGATGTAGGCCCTAGATGTGTTATGTTGCACTAATTGATTGCTTACATAGTATTTTTCGTTTTCCTTTGCTCTTATTTTCTTTAGTGGCGAGATAGCTTTCAAAGACATGTGCGTGCAGGTTGGATGGGCAGTGAACTCAATAGAAGATAGAATAGGAGACCTACCTGCTCACATACCTATTAGTATGATCTATGGGTCCGAGAGTTGGATGGATCCCGATTGTTACCTAGTCCAGAGGATTAGACGTAACTCAAGAGTAGACGTTAGGGTGAGTATAGCTCACATACCTATCAGTATGATCTATGGGTCCGAGAGTTGGATGGATCCCGATTGTTACCTAGTCCAGAGGATTAGACGTAACTCAAGGGTAGACGTTAGGGTGAGTAGTACCTCTTCTTCACTCGCCTCTTTACCATCAGCTTAGCTAAGATCTTTTGTAACCTGCCGGGAACATAGAATTAATGCAGCAAAGCTCTCCAAAAGCTCCAGCTCCAAGTTCCAAATTTTAATTTTTTTTTGTCCGAAACAAAGGTGCCTGAAAATTCTTTTTGCCCCCCTTTTTTTGTGGGCCCGGCAGCCGCTGAGCAGTGCCAGATAGATGTTGCTTTATCCCCTCTATGTCTACTATATGGCAAACTCTAAATGCTGTATCATGTTAAAGTTTATCCAATGAAAGGCCTACAGGATATATATATATGCTGAAAGTACTTTGAGCAGTTACTCTAACTGGAAAATCCGTTTTAAAATTAGCTTGGGGATTTTAACAGAGGTTATGTATAAGTACCAGTGCACCAGCAGGATTTAACATGTAGGCCTAAACTCACTGATAGGCTACTCAATGGTGATGTGTTTTATGCCCATACAACTAAAATCTGACTTGAAAGTCAAACTAATGCTTTGTGAAACACCCCACGGATATTAATAAACTATTGTATCTTTCATCATATTGTAGATAATCGATGGTGCTGATCATCACGTCTATGCTGATGAAAGTGGTTATTTCAACGACATGGTAAACTCACTGTGCAAGGACTCGTGATGCGAAGAAATCAATGTGGAACCATCTCAACAAGCAGGTTTAAGGCGATTGCACTCCCATTATCACAACCATCCATACAAGATTTCACTGTACAGACATTCAGGACCAAGCCAAATACTTAGGTACTTGGGTAATACATGTATTTAATTCTTTGAAGGTTTCACTGGTGGTAGAACGAGAGTGGGTAGGTCCTTTCCAGGACCACTCATAACCTCAAGAAAGATTACTGGATGTACCATGAAACCTTCCACTGCTAATACATGTATTTTTATATTAAAGTAGGTCTCTATGTCTTTCTCTTGTTCAAGATACATGCAAGTGTGTGTTTACAAATACCTATAGTCAGGCAGCTAGCTCATGATTGGTTAGCTGAACGAGGTACCACTAGTAAAGTATTGGAATATATGGGGAAGAATCCCACATTTACTAAACCCAACGTCTGGCAGTGCATCTCTGCTGCATTAGGTCCCTACAGCCGGGGGCGTCCAAAATGAGTGCCCATTTTACAAAAAATTCTATTTTGAATAAAAATAGCAGAATTCATTTTCTAAACACACTAACTTTGATGTCAAAATAAAGAGTATTACATTGTCTTAACGCTTGTGTCATTTTGAAATCAGACTGAAATCGAAAACAGTGAAAGTTTTGATGAAGAAATGTTTTTTTCTCACTTTTTTTACGCAAATATTTTTTTTTCCTTTTTTCAATAATTTTTAATAAATAGTTGTATAAAACATTGATGTTTGTAACTTTTCTAAAAACTACCTACGTGCATGTGAATGATGCTGTAAAAAGAAGGGAGTTATATCTTATTCCGATAAAGAATTATGATGAGTTAAAGTCAGGAACGCAATATAGACAAAAATCAACAATTTACCCCGTGACCGAGAATCACACAATACCCGCACGTGTATTATGAAAAGCTGATTGTATGCGATGGCTGTGAGTAGGCAAAAAAAAGTGCCAAAAATGCGGAACATTTCGATACTTGTTTTGTCTGCTAAAAGCTATCGCATGTTATCGGCCTTTCCTTATACACGTACGGGTATGGGATTCTTCTTCGATACGGGGCAAATTGTTGATTTTTGTCTATATTGCGTTCCTGACTTTAGCTCATCATAATTCTTTATCGGAATAAGATATAACCCTTCTTTTTACAGCATCATTCACTTGCATGTAGGTAGTTTTTAGAAAAGTTACAAACATCAATGTTTTATACAACTATTTATTAAAAATTATTGAAAAAAGGAAAAAAAAGTATTTGCGTAAAAAAAGTGAGAAAAAAACATTTCTTCATCAAAACTTTCACTGTTTTCGATTTCAGTCTGATTTCAAAATGACACAAGCGTTAAGACAATGTAATACTCTTTATTTTGACATCAAAGTTAGTGTGTTTAGAAAATGAATTCTGCTATTTTTATTCAAAATAGAATTTTTTGTAAAATGGGCACTCATTTTGGACGCCCCCGGCTGTAAGGACCTAATGCAGCAGAGATGCACTGCCAGACGTTGGGTTTAGTAAATGTGGGATTCTTCCCCATATATTCCAATACTTTACTAGTGGTACCTCGTTCAGCTAACCAATCATGAGCTAGCTGCCTGACTACTAGGGGAGACCGGGTTAAGTTGAGCCACGGGGTAAGTTGAGCCACCCCCCATAAATCAATTATGCTGGAGCCAGATTTTGAAATAGTGCTATCTATTGATTATCATTTGTATTACCTCTCACCTCACCATTTTGTTTTGAAGCTAGAAGCACATGCCAATTTGTTAGAGAGAAAAGAGTGATTTTCAGCTATAAAAGTGAAATCGTGTGAACAATGTAACGTGCCATTTTATCCTTCATGCATGATACCTATATTGGAAATACTAGATTAAAATTTGTAGTTCATATATTGATCTTTAATCTCATCATAGCTGTTTCTCAATTGATTGAGCAGATTTGTAAATTTATGTAGGCCTATTGTTATCAGTCAGTCTGGGGTAAGTTGAGCCAGACCGAACGGGGTAAGTTGAGCCATGGTTTGCAACAAGAAATAATATACAGAAATCTACAATAATAATAAAACAATGATTTAATACTATACTAATGGTAATTTGGGGAATATAGTTGATATGTAATTGATTTTTGTTGTTGTGAGACAGGTAATATCTATGATGAGTTCTGAATTCAGTTTACAATCTCGACATCATATTTTCTACAAATTGTATGCAAATGAGATAATGGGACCGATGGGATCAACTTACCCCAGATGGTGGCTCAACTTACCCCGCCTATGGGGTAAGTTGAGCCATTTGACATCTCTTTTTCAAAAGGTCATGAAAATTTTTTTTGAGGGGATTGAAAGTGGGAAATAGGTTCAAAATATTGTCCAATAACCAAACTAACATGCACGATACTCATTTTTTAGAAATAATCATTCATTTCAGTCTCAGCATGCGAAAACCAAAATTTGGCTCAACTTACCCCGCCTTCCCCTACTTCACAGAGGTAAATGGTTACATATTTATAACAGCAGAAACTGTATATTTGGGGCATACGACCCCAAATAGAATATAGATGTGATTTTATTATAATACAGCATATATGTATTAAGAGGTTAGACAGGGTAATAATAAATATTTCTTGCTTTATCTGAATGGATACATACAGTGTTTGTTTTGATTGTAGATAATCCTGTCTTGTAGAGGTGCAGTGTATTGTGCATGCATACATGATTGTGTACAGTATGAAAGTCAGCTGCTATAATGCAGTTATGATATTCAGAAAATATTACATACAGTAGGGGGTTATTTTTATATACCCGGTACATTTTTAAAAACAAGATTTCAAGTTTAATAATATTTGAATACTTGCCTTTTTAATTCATGAACATGCATTTGTAAACTTATTTTTTAATAAGCAGATGACCATTTTTATAAATTCAGAAATATATAGATTATATTTTTTTCTGGTTTGATTATGGTTTTCACTGATATATTTTTTTCATTTTTAATGTGATATGGAATCATTGATACGTATGTATATGTATATAAGATTAAAGTATATATCAATTGAATGTAATCTTTAATCATTTCTACGTAAGATCGTGGTGACCGAGTATGTGAATAAGTAAAGTGTTCAACTCTGCTCTTCTTCAACAATTGGAGAAGTAAATGGGATGTTATTGAGAAAAAGAGAAAGAGAGAGAGAGAAGAGTAACAATGAGAGAACTAGAGAAGATGAGAACTAGAGAAGATGAGAACTAGAGAAGATGAAAAGGAGTAAGATTGAAAATGTGAAAAGATACAGAGTGGAAAGGGAGGGGTGTGATAAAAAAAGGAACAAGATAACAAGAATAACAGCAATTAGATAATGTGGATAGAGGTTGAGGAAACAGTATTAAAAAAACTGGATGGAGGAGGCATAGAGAGAGGGAAGAAGAAAGTGAAGGGAACTACATGGAAGGGGGGGGGGGGAGGGTGGGAGAGAATACGATAAACTGTGCCAAGGTCAGATTTGTTGGGACTGAAGAATTTAGCAAAATTTTACTCTTGAAGGGTTACAAAAATAGAATATAAAAAGAAGATGACTTGAAAAGACATATGCAAGCGCAATTTAGGCAAGATTTGACTGTTTAAAAGAGAGAGAGATGAACGAGATCTGAAAAGAGAGGTTAAGAGAGAAGGGGAATGTGAGAGACACTTTTGAAGAGCACAAATAGTATGTGACAGATAGATTGGTAGGAGGACAAAGGAGTCTATTTTGTAATGATTTGTAAGAACTAATCTAACCTTAGCCCACTAACATAGAAAGTTATGATCAATTGCAAATCAAAAGTAACCAATCTGGAACCTTGTTGCATATACTACTTGCATAAAAGTCTCACTTGTGAACCAATCTTTATATTACAGGGCACTGATCACATAATAGTGACAATACAAATCCATTTGCATACATAAACTTTTCACTTAAAGTCCCAGACCGGACCGAGAAATGAAAACCAAAATAACATATAAAACGAAAGCTAATATTTCTTCATAATACAACAATTCCCAATTTAAGCATTTTTATCTTCCATCTAGAAAGTATTTCATTAAAAAGGTGATCGAACCTCAACCAGGCAATCCCTCCCAAGTACTCGAAAAAGTACCCCTATTATAATGGCGCGGCTGATGATGTCAAAAAATGTTAACGGAATGCTACATGCTAAATGCTGAATGAATTTGCCCTTTCATTTCATAACAATATAATTCTAGCACACATGAGGTCTTTTGTTCTGACATAGCAATACAAACGTGTTTTCTAAAGGCTAAACCCAATCATACCTGGCAGTAGCATTCCCTTAAACTTTTTTGACGTCATCAACCGCGCCATTAAAATAGGGGTAACTTTTCGAGTATTTGGGAGGGATGGCCTGGTTGAGGTTCGATCACCTTTTTATGAATACTGTTATGAAAATTGAATTTATTTTGGGGGGTATTTATGTTATACGCCTACTTAGCTTTGAATCGATGTAAGGTTGTATTTACTCCGTCAACGGTCTTTAAAATCTACAATAAATCTTGTTTTTCTAATTCACTCAACCATTCCACTCATTTATTTGTGTTAGCTTTCAAGCAATTAAAAAAAAAAAAAGAAGGCACACTAAGGCCCTGCAACACAAAGGTTTGCAATTAATACCAAATTAATACCAAAGAACATATCTAATTGGCTACTGGTCAATATTTTGAAAAAAAAAGTCCATGGAACAATCACCTTGATTGGTCATCACCTTGATTGGTCATTGCCTTTTGGCAATCATTTGTAAACCTTTGCATAACAAAGCCCAGAACACTCCATCTCATCAAAATAGTACAATCAGAAACATGAAGTATTTGTTGAATTTTATTGTTTTGTAACAAAACATAAACATAACGGACATAGACATAAAATCGAACGATAGCAAACTTACTATAAATACAAATTAACTGGGTCAGTCTTATAAAGAGCACCCTCAACTCTCCCTCTCCTTCACCGGATGCCAGGAATATCAAGTCTAAAATCTTACCATATATAAAATTTCATTCTCTCATGCTTCAAGTATTATTATCATAGTTTTTCAGTCATTTGATCTGGAATCCATTTATTTGGAGCTGGTATTCTACTGGCCAGTATTAACCATCTTTCTGGGGACATTCTTATATGAATATGACATTGATTTGACAACATCCATTCAGTGGAGCAGACATAATCTCAGTGGATGCAACGCCAAAGCAAAGGCCAATATTTCGGTCGAGTATACGACATGTACTTGCTTTTGTGGGAAATCTGCAAGTTTTGTTCAACCTAAATCTTTATTTTTGTGCTACAAATGTTTCAAACAAATGAGCAGAATACAGTCTATTACTAAACTTCATTGGCTAAAATTTTGCAAATTAAGCTATTCTGTTACAGACATAATTTTCCTGCTTGAACCTTCTTATTTATGCTGTAAAGGTAATCAGGTGCAAAACTCTAGCCCGCACCATGCAAAAGTACTAACCCCCTCCCCCCAAGTAAGCACACTGCCCCCAAATATGCCTTCTAATGCTCTTATTGAATAGAGCACAAATAATTACCTGTCTTTTCTTTAACAGTTGAGTTTTTCGCTGCAAATCATTTGAAAATAAAAATTCCTAATCTCTACAAATGCTTCTCATGCTCAAGTTGCTGCATCATCCCTATTAAAAAAATCTAACTGTTAGATGTAAAGTTGAATACAATATGAATTCCAGTAAACAAACTGAATTTAGCTAGCCATCAAAATTAAATCTTTATAAGTTTTGTCATTATTGTTCGGAAGCAAAATCAAATGTGTGACTGCAGTGCAGAGACATCTAGGAAACATCTTGACATGTAACTTGAACAAGAATGCAATGAGATCCTGCATTCAATTACTTTTTAAGTATCTAGTTTGTCTGTAAATGCCAAAGAATCTCCTGTTGTACTTAGAATTTATTTCAATTCAAATGATTTTCAAAGGATCATCATTTCAAATTTATGAATCTTATTTTGACACAATGGAATGTAGGTAACTAACCCTAAATTGAAGTCACAAACTCTTAAATTAGTAATCCCCTTTATGCATTCAAAATTCATATTGAAGATACACCAAAAGTGTGTCATAAATAGCTTCTCTTATCATTTGTCCATTAGCAACATGGATTATGTTTCTGATCAGTTTATCTATTTATAGAATTTTAAGCTAGCTGTTCGCATAAAATCTTGACCTTTCATGTCACAAAAAAGTAAACTCCCCTCCCCCCCAAAAAAAGAACCCCAAAGGATAAACTATGCAGAGATTTAAATTTAGAACCCAAATCTAAACAAAATCCAAAGTGAATGTGTGCTTTATTTGACATTTTTTTTTTGCAACTGAAACGTACAAAAAATTAAGTATGCTGACGGTGATATTATATGGTAAAAAATTTATTTTAACAAAAACTAGTTGATTGTTTTTGAAGCAACCATTACATCTCCACAACATATCATGCCTCTCCATTGCACTCCTCTTCCTGTGCAAATATCCCCTGCTGAGACTCTCAGAATTCTCTGCCAAAGAACCTCAAATAAAAGTCCATCACTTCCGCCTTTCAGCTTTACTTTTTATCCTTTGATTTAGCATCCTTCTTGTCCTTACTCTTATCATCCTTATCGCCCTTCTTTTCCTTATCGTCCTTCTTTTCTTTATCGTCCTTCTTTTCGTCCTTCTTCTCCTCCTTCTTCTTTCCTTCCTGCTTCTCCAGATCCCTATTCTGTATCTTGTTGTTGATGAGGTTGTGGAGAGCGAGGATTGAGCGGATGAGGGAGGCTAGGTACACCACCAGCATCTGATCATTGGTCTTGGTGGTTAAGGACTTGACGAAGTCGTCCAGGTTCACGTCCGGTAGCAGGTTGAATACATCCTGAGGGATTGGAAGGGAAGAGCAATGATGATAATCATTGTTTATTGTAAAGAACATATCTTATTATGATAGGGTAACCACTAATAAGTCACCAGTATCAATACATTGGTTTTATGTGGTTTCTCAGATTCTAAGCTTACCAATGATACCAAACACTTGTAGTTTAAACCAAGTGAAATACCATATTATAAGAGCTACATGCAAATCTGCTTCTCGGGTCATTTATCCTGTTGTTTTACTGGCGACTCATTGGTTGTTCATAGGCAGCGTTCACATTTGTCTCTGTGCATCTTAATAGAGCTTGGGATATTTTTTTCCTAGCTTTGGTTCCACCGCTCTAGCAGCCGTTACCAGCGTATAATAATAAAGGAGAGTTTTTACAAGCAATGCATGCATGTAGTACGATTGTTGCAAAGTTTGTCTAAAATATTAATTCAAAGACCTTTTTACAGGCACAATTTCTGTACATACATGGAGCTGCACACAGCAGCTGTATGACCTCACCAATTAATACATTCAACAACACAGTGTATTATTTGCATACATACCAAAATATATCTTCTACCGTCAGAGTGTGATTTAAAACCAAAGTAACATCGATACAAGATGATCAAACAACAATTCCATTATCAGAATTGACAAAAATTTGTAAATAATCAGTCTAGTAGCAGTTGATTTGATGGTGTCACTCTGATACTGTGAGGTTTAGTCCAATCTTACCATCCTATGATATTATCCTGAAAGAATATTGAAGTACTACTCACCTGTAATTGATAGATGATTGTATGGTTGATGGGTAGATCTCCTGCAGCCACCTTCTGTAAGTAACCACTGATTTGTTGAATCTGTGACTGAAGCCCCTTCAAGCCTAGCAGCTGAGCTGTTATCCTCTGTGATAATGTTCCTACACTTGTGTCTTTGATGTCCCTACAGACGACGAACAGACACAGGTAACATGAAAATAATAATAACAAATAACAAATTTCCTAAAAAGTGGCATCTCCCTTTTATAGGGGATGAGCTCTTCAATATTATAATTACCTGGTTCTCAACTCAACCTGTACATATGTGAGTCTTATGAATAAAATGAGAAATTTTTACACTAAAAACACCATCTACACATATAGCCAATATGGTAATTAAATTCCTGGCAATATATATAAACATCAGAGCAACTTACAACCAATTTAAAGTTACTTGAAGGAATTTTAAATGTAGTACAGTGGAAACTCATTATATTGAGATCTGATATAACAAGGTTCCTGATAATTATAACAAGGTAATTTTTTGTTTGCTCTTTGTATTCTTTTGGGGTTTTTTCTCCACCCTAAAATAAATTATAACGAGATTCCCAATATAATAAGGTAATTTTTATGGTCCCAAGGACATCATTATAATGAGTTTCTGTAGCGGTACGGTCTATTGACCGTTTCCCCCCATTAAATAGTATAAGTGAACGTTCAAGAGGGTGCTAGGCCACTAATTGTCAATTAAAGGACAGAGTTTAGAAGGTTTCTCCAGATTTAAGTTCGTTCACATTAAAGTAAGGGTTTTATTATGTATGCGCTGTAATTGCATTGGGTCGGGGATCGTATTAAGCTATTTGGAGACAGTCCCTGTTGTAGCAGTAATCAGTATTCATGACATTCGTACAGGTGCTATGTCGGTTCAATGTATTTCTGTCAACAATAGTGACGGTATCTTGTCCTATTCATAGCTTTTCCGGGCTCAAGGTTTTGGGTAATATTTAATTAGCGTCCCCTAGCATATTTGTGGTCCTGTTAAACACGCCTACTTTTGGGGGATGAGGCACGTGCTCTATTGTTTATTGTGCAATGTACCAGAGAGTGAGAGTCAAAAGGGTGCGCGGTGCTTTCATTGGTTAGTTTGTTATACGGAGGCAGGGCTTGTTGACTGGATTCCCTTAAGCATTACTGATATTGATATAAAGGTGAAGCTCGTATGTGGCTCAGGAGCCATTTTGGTTTCAGAGCTTAACGTTGGCCATTTTGAGTTAGCCTTTTTTGTTACGGATCGAAGCATGGTTTTTCGCATCTTATAAGCCCAGCCTCTAAGACTGTTTATATTTAATTAATGCAACTTTGCCACTTTGCTTCTGACTTTTAATTTGATAAATACCAAACTGAACTTTATTTCAATGCGACTGTCGCCATTTTGTTTTCCTGAGTCCTATATAAGTTGAACTATTATTTTGCCACCATACTCAGAGACAGAACTCGGAGACTGTGCCCTTACATTTCCACTAAGTCTTTTACGCATTCTAAATAATCTATGCCTGAAATATTGCTGTATTAACCTGTGGTAATCAATTATCTCCAGCCAATCTCTTACCTAAGTAGATGTTCTACTCCTACTTCTTCTGCTTCCTCTGCACCCATCTCACTTGGGATGTGCTCAAACGTCTTGCTAGTTGGTGTTCCATCCTAGGAATGAAAATAGAAATTGCATGAAAAATAATTCAATAATATAGGGCTGATGTTTGCTCCTGTGCCCTGTTGCACAAAGAGTTACTTTTATAGTAACTTTTCCATCAATGGTAACTTTCATGAAATACTGCATTTTGATTGGCTGTTGACCAACGTTACCATGGTAGTTGCCATAGGTGGCAAAGTTACTATAATAATAGTGACTCTTTATGCAATGGGCCCCAAGTTTTATTTTGTTGGAATGGTCGTGATAGGGCTTCATGTTAGGTTTAGGTGTAGTTTTTAGTCCAGGTCTAAAGTTATTATTTGGGATTGCGTACATGTAACAATATCGCTACATTGTTGCCTATGTCTCTAAGCACTTCACAACTACACCGAATAGCCTGTTCATCTAATTCAGGCTTGCCTGTACTCACATTGTCCAGACTCCCTTGGGAACATTCCAACCAGGCACTACGTGTGCAAATTGCTGATGATCCACAACGTAACGATAAAGTGCCTTGCTCAAGGAACATTATACAGTATATGTTGTAATACATGTAAGTATGTTACTTGTAAATAAAATAAAAAAACAGTATTGATACTTACATCATGAACTTCTTCTACTGCATAGTAAGCCTCTGTCGGTAATCCTAGTTCCTTGGGTTTGGCATCTATGATACATAATACCTAAATAAAAAGTGGGAATTGTATATCATCAGAATTGTAGAAGCAAGGTGATATCAAATCTATATTACAAGTGCATGTTCATTAATCTAGGATTTACATGTATTGAAGATCCAACAATATTTGCATTGGCTTTCAGAGGGCTTGGGCTGGTTTAGTGACTAAGAGATCAATCATGCAGCATGCAATTATTTGGAGCAATATAACTATGAAGGAAATGGAAATGGAAATATAATTGATCATTCAAGGAAGAAATTTAACAACATTGAAGAATATCATGTTTTCTCTCATGTTATACAGTGCGTCTTAAAGAAAATTTTACACTTTTGGAATGGTTTCCAAAAGATTCAAGGGGGGGGGGGTTTATAAATAAACTCAACTTTCATATTACACCAACAATTCTGAAAATGATTCATACTTAGTGAAACACTGCCGGCTTTTGTAAAGGTGGTGCACACTGTCTCAAAGTTGACCAAAGATAGACATACAAAATGTTAGGGTTCGCGCAAAGATAGCCCCAAACTTGGTTAACAGCCAAACAAGAGCCAAAAGGAGAACAATGTCTACAGATGGTTACATAATGGCACTGGAACAACACACAAAAGGTAAACGAATGGCCCGATGCTTCCGTGATCAGAGCAAAATTAAAAAATTTTGACGATCGTGTGTCCATCCTTGCCCTACTTCAGGACAGTGTGACATGGGGCTTAAAGGACATGAAAAAATGTGTGCAGGAATTGCTATCTATTTTGGTTGGTTTGGAATGGGGGCAAAATGTCAACAGATGTCATATGAAAGTCGAGACTATGAGCTTTCCTTTACATATATATCCTTTTCATAAAAATTAAACATATATTAAAAATTTGGCAGTCATTTCAAAATAATATTAAAATTTTTTTTTTTTTAATGCACAATAGAGGCCTAATCATCACTGTGATACAGTTTCAACTATCTAGACACTTCACATGTTAAATCTAATGTTCATTTCTTACAGATCTCAAAACAATCAGATGAATGACTTTATGTGATCTCTGTGAATGTGCACATCTTCTGTCATAATTAAACACTTTAAAAATAAATTATACAGTTATTTACTTACAGAGTTAGGGCAGTATTTCCTGATGAGTTCATTGATTGCAATATCATTCTGATGAAGCTTAGGACCCGTGTGGTACCATCCAACTATCTTTTCTCTCGCTGGTGGAGAATAAAAACAATAAACCGTGTTATACTCATAGGCCCTACATAAAATACCGCCCTCTACATTCTGGTTATATCTCTAACATGCTAACAAGTCGATAATGTTTTGCTGGGCTCACAGTCACATATTACTATTATCATTATTTTTTTATTTTTCAGACAGGGTGATTATTTTGAAGAGCATTATTAATTATTGGATCCATCCCACTCCAAGGATTTATGATGATTCAAAACTCTAGATAGGAAATGATGCTTTTGAGGTATTCATCAGCATTCAGAAGATAAAGCACTCAAAGTAAAAGTAAGGAGTGTTAACAAAAATGGCAAAATTGGGAACGAGTTCCAGTATTTTAATTTCACATCATGATCATGATCAATGAAGTAAATCTAATAAAACTTCATTTCAAATCTAGTCATGATCAAAAGATAAGAAGGTACATTAGTGTTGCCAATAAAACCCATTGACTTTTGAATTCTTTTTCCCATGTAGACAATATAGAAACCAGCCAATTCTCGTTAACCTTTGACAAGGATGTTGCAACTTACCATTGACTTTCTTGAACATTGTGTGCATGTTCTCCAGGTAGTCATGATCCAAGAACCACACTGAGGAATCTTTGTCATCTTCATCAAATGGAACTAAAATGAGATAAAGAAGATAAAAGAATTCAAGTGATAACAATAACACGAGTAGCACCACTGTGCACTTTGTCTAATATGACCATAATAAGGGACATGCATTCATTGTGCAACGATTTTAGAACTTGTAGATTACAGTCACAAGGACAATGTGAACTTTTTTTTTTCCTTCTGGGTGTCGTCAATAATAAAATCTAGTCACAGTAGTCACAATCCGAGTGATGAATATAAATGTATGAATTAAAAAAAAAAAAACACAGACATAATCTAACTTGCACATGCAGGATTTTGGAACTATTAATATGATGTTAAAACTTCAAAACTTAATTTTTTTAAAGATCTAGTAGAATTTAAATATTATCAAATTAGAATTTAGATGTGGGCAATTCCAAAGCTGAAACTTTTATGTGGTGCTGTGCCTTTGAAAATGCAAATTAGGTTCTGAAATTACCACAAAGGCTTCTTTACAATACAACCATTCATTTAAGTTAAAAAATTATGCAATTCAGTTTTCTTGCGCTGAATAATTCATCAAACCCAAATTTGCACAATCTGCTCATATGCATGTCCATTTTGCGTCACTCTTATGAATATTCATATCTCAGTAATTAAGAGCATCACTATAAAAAAAAAATTATCATTTTGAAAAATAGGGTACCAATCAGCGTTTGTCATGTCATGAACCATTTCTTTGTACATAAAGATTAAAGTATGGATGATAAATTTGTTGGAATGCTGAAATGTTGCTTCTGAATGTCACTCTGTTACCTTGGTACTGCCCCATGTCTAGATTCTAGACCTAACCACGCTAGCAGCAAAACCATTTTGGGACTGTGGCAAGATTTTTAGTGTTTAGACTTTCAGAAAGTAAACTTAATTTTCAATTACTTAAATGTATTTTTTTTTTACTGGCCATTATTCAATAACTGGGCATTTGGATGTTCCTTTCACTATCCTTGCTGTTTTTAATTTCATTTCTCTCTCTAGGATGAGATATAATCATATTTTGAATTTATTTCATAAAATGTTACTAAGGATTGTTTCACCATAGGGAAAACAAATTGGGAGTGTTTTTTTTTTTTTTTTTTAAATCCTATGTGTATTCTCTGATAAATATTTAGATCTAGCCTACTACAAAGAAATACATGTATACCCGGTTGTTGGATGTCCGGACGGGTTGTTTGTCCGGACAAAACATCAATTTTAGGAGCTTTGTGATCAATATTTCATCAATCGATTGAAAGTAATATCAGACAATATAACAAAGCACAAATATTCACAAATATTTTTGCTGTTTACTGCACAAATTTTGAATAAATCCAGAGCATAAGATGATGTTTTTATCTGCTTAAGTGTCCGGACAACGGACCCCCCATCCTACAAAGAAATAGATCTATAGGAGGGCTTAAATTTAAAGTCAATATCTAATGCAAATACTAGAAAAGCTGTTGAGAAAAATCAATGGACCAATTCGCAAAACCTGTCACCCATAGCCCCACTTGGACTACAAAAGTACAAGTTCAATTTGACATGACATTAATTGTCCTATAAAAAAAAAGTGAGAAACCTCTCAGAATAGATTGCCTCAATCTATTTAACGTTAGGCATAATTATTGATATGTCCGCAAATGGTGGAATTGCTACTTGTCAAGATATCTAGTAAATGTAAATGCAAATTAAATAATAACACTTTTATACATGACATCAACAGACAAAACAATGGATGGTTGCTCACTCACTCATACAAATCATGATTTTTTTTTTTTTTTTTTTTTAATTTAAGAAACAATTTTTTACAATTATTCTTCTTAAAAGACTGACTTAGATTAGTAGATGAAAATCAATATTCATTCAAGGGAAACATGAACAATAACATTTAAAGCTACCTTTAAAATGATATATAAAAGTTCATTCAATAAACACAAAATCACAAACGTGTTAATGTTCGTGAACCTTTACCTGCAAAACAATTTGCAATATCAAGCACTCCCTGTCTCCACGATCCAAGTAAAACACCGACGACTCTCCGTTGATTTCGTATCCTGTTGAAATGATCTACAACACTCAGAAGCACTAGTGGATGCACAACCACTTTCTTTATTTCAATTGTCGGTGCAGACATCGTGAACAGTAATTTTAAAGAAGATTTGCAGTGCCAAGTTTTCACACACTGTTTTTTGCACGTGTGGGTCCGAGTAGCAACATGAAATGAATTGACAATAAAATAACTGACGAATCTTGAACATAGATGGCGCTACAACAGAAAGTTGAACGTGCCGAATGAAAATGAGTGACATGAAGTGGTTGAACTTTTTTTTCTTCATTTTTTTCATTGTAACAATATTTTTGTCCCCTTTCCCCCAGGCTCATGTTGTGCTGATAATGAAATAATACTTAAACGTGTAAATATAAGTATATTTCAATATAATATATATTATATTTGAATTTTACTTTTATTGTAGACCCCTCTAGATTTAGGGTCTTTTTTTTTTGGGGGGGGGGGACGTACCAACAGCCCCATATACATGTAGCACTAGATCAGATCCTGTACTACTCAATCTGGGCCCGTTTCCTCCCCCATAATGCATCATTCCGAGCAGCGCATTCTTATAATATAGCTATAGGCCCACTTGAATCACACTTATCTGCTAATTAAATTCATGTATACCTCAATAAATGGCATGTAACAAAACAAAACTAGTACGTCTACTGATCCTTCTCAAAACATTTTACTTCCCTTTGTAATTAAGGCTAATTTTACAAAAATATATCGCTTCATTACTTAGAAATAGTGTTCGTACTTTGTAAACATGACATTATTTGTGTAATTTTTAGGTAAAATCCAGGTCATTCTGATTAAAAATATATGACTTAAACTTTTCACATTTCTCAGACCCCTCCCCCGCATTGTCTGCTCAGTCCCTCTACTTACAAAACTTTTCGCGGCCTGCCAGTCTTAGGTTGGTGTTCACTGCCTTTATCGTAAATTATAACTTTATTCAATTGAAAAGAAAACTCATTTAAAATGTACTAAAACTCTGCTGCCACTCCCCGCTTAAATAAATAAAATTTATGCATCTAAAATAATATTGACTAGAAGTATCATGAGACAAAAATCAAAACTGCCCCAAGACACTATAGATGGCGCCATACCACTTTGAGATTTTTCGCCAAATTTCGAACACGGAGCTGGTGTGTGTGTGTGTGTGTGGGGGGGGGGAGGCTACGGGCTCCTGTCTATTTCAATGGGTTCGGTTTCTTTATAAAAGTTACAAGTGTGATTGAAAATTTATAAAATTAGTCACTGGACACCGAATGCATGAAAACAGCTAAAATATCGTATTACAGAATAAAACGAAATATATTACAAAAAAAAAAGTTAGAGTGAGCTTTCTCTAAACAGGTGTCAGAAATCTGTGTGGTTTTATTATTGATGAGAAGGTAAGCTGAAATCCACATTGTTGGTTTCTATCGTCGATCAATTATCGTCATCATGGTACAAAGTAGGCGTGGTTTCTCCCCCAGGTCGTAGTGGTTCATCCCAATTAGCCGTGACCGCCCGTCCATCGTAAATCTTTCACTTCGAACATTTTCGCTCAATTTAAAAACATGGAAGCTTTTATAGCGGTGTTGTGGTCGAGCTGCTTTGGAGAGGAAAGCGAAGGCAAGGTCGGAGAAATATATAATTTTGGCTTCTCAAAAACACATGAAGTGAAAAGTCTGGTGATGGCTAGGGGAACCCCCCCCCCCCAAAAAAAAAAAAAAATAATAATAATAATAATAATAATAAATAAAAATAAATAAATAAATAAATAAATATAAAATAAATAAATAAATAAATAATAATAAATAAATAAATAATAAATAAATAAATAAATAAAATAAATAAAATAAATAAATGAATAATAATAAATAAATAAATAAATAATAATAATAAATAAAAAATAAATAAACAAGAAATTAAATAAAAAAAAATAAAAATATGTATATATATATATATATAGATAAAGTAATTTGACAAATAATGGGGACCGGAGGAGACACTCAAAATATTTTTTTGATAAACTAGAACTTTTAACATTCATGATTTACATTCAATGATAATAATTTTTTTTTTTTTAAACAATGAAAGAGATTCAATAAATATAAAATACATAAATATGAAGGAACACAAAGAAGGGAAAGATAAGTGATAATATGAAGGATGTTTTGTTTTTCTTTTTGAGAGAGAGTGTGGAGAGGATGAAAAAAAAAATCTGGACTGAAAAAAGAGGGGAGGGGAGGGGCGGGAGAGAGTGCCAAAACATACGACGATTCCATGTTTGTAAATCGTCAAAATGTTAAACACCATTTTATTTCCAACACATGATGTCAGAATCAATCGGAAGCCGCTTCGATGACGTATTTGTTGGAAAGAAGTTGACATTTAAAAACGACATTTTATGCCCACATTTTAGACCTCACTCGATCTTATTATAACTTGAACTATCAAGGGGCAGCCGTGCTTCAGCGGTCTTTCCATAACACGCAACGAAACCATTATGAATCTATTTTGTGCAATGTAAAATTCTTTCATCTTCTCCATTCTTTCCGGTCAACGAGCACGATCGCGGAGCAAGATTATTTCATTGATAAAAAACTTTCATAATGATATATGAATCAAATATCGCTTATCACGTTATAATTATACATGGTTGGTTAGGTCTAACTGTTATCGAACAATTAACTTTGTTTCAAAATGCAGCTAAATGTTTTTACTTCAAACAGTCTGTTCCCAGATTCAACCATTATGACCATTGACCCTATCATGCTTATTCAGTTCTCTCATGTTCTGCAGTAGACAGTATTAATGATAATGACAATAATAATAAAAATGACGATATGTTATAAAATTCTCTTTAATTTTCAGTGTGTTGTATAGATGTTTAATTTTGATGATGTATGATTGTATCATCTTTATTTTAGTTTTGAATAATCAAACTTATGTGAACTTCAATTAGATTAATAAAATTGCTGTACTATTTTTTACAAAATTATGTCAGTTTGCATGCGCGTATTCTGGGGGTGGGGGGGGGGGGGGCTCCCGGGGCCCGGGCCCCCCGGGTAGGCGCTCAAAGGGCGCCGAACCTCCCCCTCTACCTCCCCCTCTTCACAATAACAGTTAGAGCAGCAGTTATTGATCCATATAAACAAAGATTAGGCTGTGTGTCATTTTGTAATTTTATGCAAATTATGGAAATGTGCTTAGGGGGCCCATATTACCTGCATGTACCCTATACCTTTCTGGATCCATCACTGGGGGCGCCAAAATCCAAATCACATCGGGCCCTATGGGGTGCCAAATCCTGGATACGCGCCTGGTTTGAATGTCTATCTTAATATTCTAATCGATGAAATCTAATTGAAATTGAATTGAATTGAATTTCTGCGTCTCTGCGTTAGGGTGTCGATAATGACTATCATGCATAGCCGAAAATATATGTTGCCATTCTGTTGTAACGTCTACTCGAAGTAGTTAATATGTTTATACTTCTGATGTGTAATAATAGTCAGTATAATCCTTTCTTTCATTTTTATATTCTATTTTCGGATTTCCTTTGCTTATTACCACACAGATGCTAGACCAGAGGCATTAGTATTGTGATATATTGGATATCTCCGTGAAGCAATGCAGAGACCCTTGCGTGTTGTGTGGGCTCTATAACTTGCCAGCTCTGAGAAAATATCTGGGAATTTTCAATTTCATCTGAAAGAAAAGCAGGTCGGAAAAAATAATCGAAATAATTCGAAATAGCATAATGCTCATTCCTCTTACGGTATGAGTCCAGGGAGAGTGAGAAATTCCTGGAAAGTATAGGCTAAACGGCACGTACTTATACTATGCCAGATTGATTTTGTGAGGTACATTGCATCAGCCCGCAAAATCTACTATCTTTCTCCTTTATCTGGTTTACTAGTTTTAAAATAGCATAATTAAAGTACATATCATTTGCATGTCAGTCATAAAGTCGAACTATCCTTAAAAAAGGAAGAGACGAAATACATTAAGATTATTATCCAGGAATTTTCCAGGAAATGGCGCCAAAAATACACAATGAAATCACTTTTCAGGAAGGCTTGTAATAAATTAAACTGTGACTTAGTGTTTCATTAATAGCAGCAACATTATTAGTTGCAGCTGAAATGGGCTACCAGCCGTATTTTTAAACTAGAGATATGTTAATATTTCATGTGTAATTGTATATGATTTTATTTATACGGAAATAAAACCAAACCAACCAAACCAATCTCAACAATGGAATAAATTTATGTAAAAGATACTCAATCAGGAAAAGAAAAAGCAAAAATATAGTGAGTCTTGTTTCAACCGATGTGTTGGCTCAGTGGATAGAGCGTCCGCCTCATAATCGGGAGGTCACGGGTTCGAGCCCCGGCCGCGTCATACCAAAAGACGTTAAAAAATGGTAGTTGCTGCTTCCCTGTTTGGCGTTCAACAAGAGGGGGATAGAGTAACGTCCTTCTGGCGCTGCTCAGCGGCTGCCGGGCCCACGAGAAAAGGGGCAAAATAAATATCCGTTTCGGACAATAAAATTTGGAGCATTTTCATTTTCATTTTTCATTTTCATTGGAGCATTTTCATTTTCAGTAAAAATTACAGGTTAAAATACAATTTTACTTTAAGTTAGATAAACCATGGTGCATGGAAACTTGAAATGCTTTTGAGAGCCTCCTCGAAAACTTTAAATTGAAATTGTTGAGGGGGATATTGAAGTTTAAAAATATAACCACACTGCCATATAAAAACTTTGTAGAATATATAGATAAAAGTAATTTCCCCTCTGAAGTTTACGAGATGATTCGTTGCAACTTGGACATATTAGAAGCGAGACTTCATCTCACTCGTCTAATGGCCGATCTTCCTCCTCCTCGGCGCTTGAGATGGCTCGCTTGCTCTCCTCAACTCGCTCGTCAATCCTCATCATTTCTTGGCGTCTTCGCTTCTCATCAGTTCCTCGATCGCCGTCAACATCATCTCCGCCATCATCTATGGTCTTAGGTTTCAGACCTCTTTTCGAAGACTACAAAAATGAGTCTTTTCAAAAATATTTGTAACATGAATTACTTTTTGGGGGATATTTAATGAACTTGTATGACATTTTACTGGTAGTATAGTGTTTTTGAAAATAAGCTTATGTGAACTATTAATGTTTCATGTGGTGATAGATCACAAAGTTACACAGCAGTGATCAGGAGTATTCAGAGGGGGTTTGGGGGTACAGACTATCGACTCTCATCTTGGATGCCTCGCAGTGCATCCGTCCTCCCTGCATCCCAGCTGGCGTGTAGAGACCGGAGAGCGGGGAAGAAGCATCCAACCAACCAACATCTCTATCAACCCTAAATGAAGAAATAAAATAAAGAAAAACGAGGGAGAAAATGGCGCTCGACCTCAGGGTGTTTATTTGGAGAGGCTGAAGGCTTTTCATGGCGGCTTATTGCTAGCGAACGACTGTTTGTTTGTTCGAAAAAGAGTTTCATTCTACCGTGCCATCCGAGCGCCCCTGCTCCTTGTCTTCTCCTCCTATTCGCAGCCATCACTAGAAATATTATCTCATGTTAGAACACTACTACAAGGTGGATCATAAAAAAAAAAAAAACCCAAAACACATATTATCTGCTCCCACAACTTATGTCATTTTTCATGACCTCTATACAATATTGACTATGTTGCTAGCCTGAAATACACGTCGATGACCCCTTCCCTAAGCTTATGTCTTAATTATATCTGTGAGGGCGGTATATCAATGTTATCCTTTTCCAAAAAAGTTAAATTTGATATTTTGCATGCACATTTGAAACTATTATTATTTTCTGAATTCATTCTGCAAAGTTTTTAGAATTTGTATCATTTTATAAGATAAGATAAGATTAGATATGGTTTATTAAATAAAAATCGTCGCAGCCATAAGCTGAATTGAGATTCCTTTACAAACATAATACAATGCGGTATACATAAATGTTACATTACAATAATACAATATAAAAATCTTGACGGTAGGCGATATTTTGATCATAAATGATTAGAAAAATTGTAGGAGTAGGCCTATGGCAGCATTCACTAAATAAATTTATTATAAAAAAAACAACAACAAGAAAGTAATGGAATAGAGTCGTATTGTTAGTATATTGATGACTTAATTATGAAAAAGAAAAAATATAATCTCATACAGTGACATAATTATGAAAGGTCATTTGTATAACTATGTAGATTTTCAAATTGTGACTAATATATAAATTAATCAAGGAAAGTGGAAAGAATGAATATTGCAATTACAAGAAGCAAAAAAGATAAATAATAGTTTTTAGTGCTATAATTATAAAAACAGGTCCTAGTTTATCAATATGTCACATATAAACAAATATTAATTGAATGATTTATATGGAATACATGGAATATCTGGATTAAGAAATCTGGATTGCTAAATACTTCAGATCAGTCATCTTTATTTATTTATTTATTTTTTTTTTTTGCCATTTGAATACTATTTTCAGGCAGTATGAAAGCGTATTTCCAAACGTATTTTGTTATACACACAAAATAATTCTGCTATGTCAGTTATGTTCTGTATTGGTAAAATTATGCGGAAAATAATACATGTATTTTAATTGGTATAATACTGAAATTAATTCACACACTAGATAGTTAATAGGTTGACATAAAGATTGACATAAAGAGAGAGAGAGAGAGAGAGAGAGAGAGAGAGAGATGACCAAGGCAAGGGGTTTTGAAAATACAAATAAAAGAGAAAAGGGTGGCAATTGTTTTGCATAGAAAGTTTGTCTTTACAATAAGTTTTAACCCCCCCCCCCCCGAAAAAATGAAATAAGATAAAAATCAACATGAAAGGCTATACAATTTAAACGGTATAGCTTCATCCTTTCAACTCAAATTCAAGGCCACTTTTGAAACTTGGAAAACGGGAGAATTTTTTTTAACACCCTGTACTTCAACTTGATCATGGACCTGGCGAGCGTTTTGTGTCCTCATCAGTTTTATTAGCAAAGGAAACTCGAGCCATCGGGTTGCATGATTTCAACGTGTTTACGACTTCGCGAGTCCTCAGGTTTCAACATCAAAGATCGTATTCATTGTCGTGGAAGAAATTCAAAACGAGACCACCTTAACGATGACCAGATCGATGCACGGAACGTTTAGTGTCAAGGCAAACCGGACTTGACTTTGGTGAAAAAGTTTTAAAAAGAAAATTATTTATAGAAGGAGAAACCGAAGATTAATCAAGAAGGTGGTGGGGATTTATAATCGTAATAAAAAAAATTAAAAAAAAACACAAGAAAGCGAGTGGAATGATGGTTCACGACAAGAAAGATGAGGAAGGAATTAACAAAAAGAAAAAAAAAAAAAAAAAAAAAAAGAAAAAAGAAAAGAATATTACCAAAAAAAAAAAAAATGGAAATTGAAATTGATAAGGTTTAGTGATAAATATTCAAGCAATACAGTACCCAATTTAAAATATTCAAGCAATACAGTATTCAATAAAAAAATATAGGGGAGACCGGGTATGGAAGTTACACGGGTCAGTTGTTACAGTTCTCAGTGTGCTAAGTTGGAACAAGAGAGTTCGTGCAACTGGCATACTTATACAGCCTACACATAGCTGTGATGAATTGCGGTCGTGAGGTTTCCCGTTGTTATTAAAAAGTAAATCAACAAAAACCATTTTTTTACAGTTCCAAGTGAATTTTTGACAAAAATTAAAAATTTGTAATAGTTCTTACAACTGAAGGCACATGATGATTATAGTCTGTATTGTGAATATAGTACATGTATGTCACTAATATACCCCTGAGCCATGCCCTGTAATTCTGCCTTATGGCTTTGCTACAGTTTATTTATTTGTAAAATCACCATGGTTATGGTTGTTACAACAACCTACCTCATGTCGATGTAACAACCTACCCCAATTACATACATGTAAAGTAATTTGTTTCAATTTTCAGGGGTTAATATTTTGATATTCTATTATACTTTAGTCTATTGCTAAGCTCTACTTGATCTACTGTTCACGATTACCAAGGAAACTGGAAAGTTGAAACAAAAGTATGGTATAAGAGAATTTACACATTTTAAAAATACCCCATAGTTTAATAATAACATTCTACCCCGAGTTATGGTGTACACACTACCCGTATACGGATAGTTGTACAAAAAATGTCTTCTTAATTAAGCTGTAGTTAATTAGTGGTACATGTTTTCAAAGTTTTTATGTTGCCTCAGGTTTTATGCCAACATAATAGGCTAACTACAGACCCAAAATGAGTGTGTGATACTTTCATTAGAATTATCTGGCCCAAAGTGAATTGTAACGTCATACCACGCGCTCTCCCCTATAGACCTACGGAGCAGTGAGGTGACTTGACGATGTCGAGATATAAAAAGTTGTCCTATACTAGGATGGTTTGTTCATGGAGCCCTAACCAACATCGCTAAGGGCGGACAACTCTTTCAGATCAGCTGCAGTAGGCTCTTGACACCTACGTGAGGTCGCGTCAAAATAGCCGCCCCCTTTACATAAAATTAGTATTTCTGACGTCGAGCAAAATCCCCGCTCCGAGATAGAAAAACAGAATTTTATAAAGTGTTACAAATATGATGTTTTATGTAATCAAATTTTACAAATGAGACCTGATAAAATGTATATTCTCTACCTATCATATGATAGGGTGTGATCCACCATAACTTTAAATAAAAGTCATAAATAAATATTCTGTCAAGGGTATTTAACAAATTTATTTGGAGTGTTAAAAGTTTTAGCGAGTCAGTCCCATATGTGTCTCAAAATTACATTCCCGTTATATCTTTTTATATTTTATTTTTAACCATCTCCCATAAAGTAATAATCGTACTTGTGTCAGGGATTGTGCTAAGGCACAGCCGGAACTTAATTCTGAGTAACTAGTGCGCTCCACTCCTATGACTGACAATGGTACTCGAACAGACTCATAGGTATATTGTTGGTAACAAGACAATCAATATATAAATATTCCCATATGCAACATGTTAATTATCTTAATCAATAATGAATATAAATACTCCAATAAAAGTTATAATGTTGATGCTTAGTAATAACCGAACAAACAAAACGGTGTCTTTTGCTCCTACACATTTTTTAATTATTAGGAGCCAAACCACAAATGATTTACACGTGCTTATGTATACCCCTTTATTTTACTACGCCGGGACGACGGACACTTATGTTAATTAGACAAACCAGCAATAGATCCTAATTACAATTTCATGAAAATATAAATATTTAGTACCAAAGCTTTTTCCCATAGAAAGGGCGTTTTAAAAAAACCTAACGCTTCAACATGTGGGCTATGAACATGCTAGTATATTCTCAACATAATAACTACAGTAGGCTCTGTAGTTTGGTGAATATGTAAGGGGCGGTATCTTCATGATATTATACAAGGGCCCCAGTGAGCCCCGCAGCAGCCAGAGAGAAGGCACCACCAATTAATTGTCATATTTTTACTCTTATGGAGGGGGGGTGCAGGAAGTGTAATATTTTTATGGTACATTACTATCTTATAAGATAGGTTTGTATTGGAGGTATATAGTTTTTCCTTGTGGTTTGTTTCCATGCCCAACATTTCTTTATTTTTTTGTTCCCTCCGGCTTTATTTTATTATATTTTTAAATGTCCCCGCTTTATCACTTTTCAGTGAATCAGTGATATTATCTTTTAGTCATTTCCCAAGTTATCCGGGGAATGGATTTACCCGGATTTCGAATCAATATTATTACAATCAACCGTCGTATGACAAAGTCTACCGCATATTGTTTTTTAACGGATTTTTGCTTGCGTAATTTTGGGGCCCCTTTTTTGTTTCTTCAGTGATGTTAACCAAAGCCCCCCTTAGTCTGCCTTCCCTCACGAAACGGCGTTTGCATGGGGGTAGGAGGTGTTATGGTGTTCTTTGGTAACTAAATCTCATGTTTAGATGGTTATCCAAACAATAAAGACAAATGAATAAATTAAAACGTAGATTCCATTACAGCCTTGTTTATGAAGGCTGAGGTTAATATTTAATTAAGCCATAAAAACAGATAACAATAATGATTTTAATAGTGTTTTTATTCTTTGTTATTACTCATTATACTAGTGAAAATAAAAAGCTATTATCATTTTTTACAGCAACTCCGATTTAACTTTCCAGAATTACGACTGGGTCAACTCAAAACTCACCTTGGCAATTACAAAGGGACCCCAATAAATACTTAAGACAGATTATTAAATTAAGACCAATAAACCCTAACTACCCAACGCAAATTTCGTGGGAAGGATGCGATGAGGCTTTGGTTGGTAAAAAAAGGGGCGGCTCCAATTGAGTAGCGAAAAATGCAAAAAAATATACTTTTTAATATATTTTTCAAATCTCACGGGGATAGTTTGGGAACGAACGAGGTCCAAGAAAATTAATTAGATTCATGAGGTAATGTAACCGAAAAGTATAAAATATTAGGATAATAAAAATAAGATTATTAAAGCTGGGCGAAATGATATTTGGCCTGGAACTGCAGAGGAAAATAATAGATAATAGAAAGAAGAAGAATGATATCACAACCACTTTACCGAGAACAAAATAGTACGTATTGCGATCGTTTAACCATTTACAAAAGATACAATATGACATAAGTTTCTCGTGGGGAGAAAATAGCTTGGATTATGTTGATAGCTTCAATTCCATCTTAATAATAAGGACATACAAAACCAAGATTTGATTTACGCGGATGTTGAGGTTTTCTGAAGCTACGGCCAAAGCTCTGAGTAAAGAGGGTCAATTGTTGAGTAAAAAATAAGCAAGACAGGATCTGAAGACAAAATATAGATTAGTGCAGGGTCGCCACGAGGTTGACCAGTATTCCGCAGACCCACTGTTTTACTATGTGAACGTCAGCGCACATATAAAAATTTTGTGTCCTTTCCCTAATATGCTATCTTACTATCTTCATAAGTTTGCGCGGTTTTTTGTAATAAATACGTTATATATGAGTCCTTGATTAATACTAATGAGCAATAGTTGAACTTTGACACCAGTTTAATTTTCTCTCAATAAAAGCAGAAATATGTGCGCTGCTCTTTACTTACTTATTGAAATGATGCCGAACATGTTTAATATGATCTTCTTTAAACTCCTAAATTAATTTAATTCATCAACCTACGCAGTTAATTAGGTTCCCTCGATTTCTATTCATTTTGTTGCCTGTGTAGCAACAAGCACATAGAGTATATTTGTATTATAATTATTAACAAACCGAGCTATCCAAACACTTATAAGACTGCATAACGAGACAAAACTATATCTAACCAGGTAAGGCGTGCGGTGGTGGGGTTGATGAGCTTTACACCACACTACCAGCCCTATGAGCGATCCGCTCCCCACCACCACCCGGATACTGGCACGTGCCCTACCTATAAGATGCGTGTTAAGTTCTATATAATTATGTCTTTTTGCCAAATTTTATTGACATAGCCTTGTGTTATAATCCTAAATTGAACTAATTTATCATTCCCCTTAATACTATTCCTCGTTTCCGCTTTCTCTCCCTCTTTCGCCGCTACTCTTCTTATTTTATTTTTTGAAAGGCTCTACGGACGCACTTTTTTTGTATCCTACTGTCATCCGATAGGATGGCCTGCATGCCTCATTTGCTGTCCTGCACCTAGACATTGTTGCTTATATCCACAGTAAACAAAAAGTTATAGCTAGAATTTACGTAACGACGGAGCAACCAAAGTCCCGACAATACCGCAACGTCTAGATATCATATATATCCTCTGCACAACAAAATTATATATTGGTGACCCGGACAACCAACCTTAAACCAAACCAACTTTCCAGTTATATCCCTGTCGTTCTCGTGGCTTGATGTGACTTGGATATGCGGGTTGCGCCTATCCTGATGAGCTCAAATTGTCTGCACTTCTTTTGGTCTACGTGGCGTCTGTTGACTGGTTACGAGATATTGAATCACTTTGGCTCACTTATCTCATTGGTGCCATATATTAGCCTAATTTACGGTCTTTGTGAGCAAACGTCACCTCGTGATATAATGTTCTGAGAAGGATCTACAGTGATCCTCGTTGCTCTTTGAAATAAAAGCCTTTACCTTGTGACTTATGTGTACTCAGTCTTTACTGCCGTTTATTGAAGACCAACTTTGTTCTTAGAGATATCCAATCCTCTATATTCTATACCCTATGGTTGCCCTGATTCAGGTCTCGTGGATATAATTTGGTGACACAAATTACAATACAAAAATATTTGTGCTGTGTATCACCGCAGAGTCTTCTAAGGTTCGATATAAACCCTCCCCCCCTTCTCATCCCGTTTAGACAATATATTCCTTCTCATGAAGCAAGTCTAGCGAGTTTGAATTTAAATATGAACTTTATTACATATGATTTTCTTGATACCGCTCTTTAATGCGGAGTTCTCCGAAGAGAAAGAAATTTTTGGTGTTTAAAAATGAAGATTAAAAAGATGTGCACCATTTCTAGTATCAAAACAGCCAATAGTCTGTAGCGAAAGGTAAAGCATAAATTTCTGCAAGTTTAACGTGGCTCAGCGACTTACTATAAGACGGTAAGCACTATTTAAATTTGAAAAGAAGTGCGCGGACCTTTTATATCTATTAGACGGGTATAGGAAAGACATTTGTTGGGGGTGGCTCAGATAAGATGTGATGTGCACGTGCTCGTCACCCCCCTGAGCCCAACCAGTTCACACTTGATTGTCGATTGCGAAAACTAACCACTTAACATCCATAGCTTACGAACTGGCAAATAGACAATCTTTCGAAACAATCCGAGATTTATATTGTTTTCGAGTCCAAACTTGATACAACTCCATCCGGATATAATCTTTACACGAGAAACTATATATGAGTGAGAACTTTACCTAACCTACACACATATCACCTTTACATTGTCCGTAAAGCGGTTTCTTCGGCATGTTCATCTTGGCTCTTTCTTCTTTTTTCAATATGTGGATTGTATTATTATCTTTTCTCAGTTCCCTATGCCCTCATTACTTCTTTATTTTCGGAAGCCCCTACCCTTAATTATCCCTTGTGATTAAAATTATTTCCGTAACTTTTATAACTTTTTTTAACGAACATTCAGCATATATCTTTCTGGACGCGTTAAATCGGCTCAAACTTAACACGTACCCGCACTGTTCCGAAACCTCTAGAACAAACTAAAAAGGTAAATCTTATGGCCATTTTTCTCCCTATACTCCTAATGGGATGCCGCCCCCTTCATTTATATTCCAACCACAGCCTCCTTCCATCCCTACCCCCACCGAAACGCGCTGAGCACGTACTAGGGCTTGAATGCTATTAAGTTAACCATCCCTAGTGTTCTAAGCGTTCAGAGTTCTCTTGCCTAGGCGGAGGAAGTTGACAGGTTGAAGTTGAAAAAGAGTGGCTGGTAAAAAATTGAAATATTTTAGCAACAACGCATATAGGGTAAAAACGAAGAAAAAAAAACAAACTTTAACCCTCAATTGTTATCACTTTTTTTATTTCAGCCTTCATAACAACAGCTGTAGATAAGGTAACAATAGTTTACTTTTCTTTGTCATTTGCTGAAGATTGTAAAATAGATTTTCGGGAAGTTAGAAATTTCCGTGGTGTAAAAAATTAATATATAAATTTTTACCCAATCAAAATAAACTTTGAACCTCTCTCCCGACATATAAGACCTAAGTCTGTAACCACAAACCTAGATTTAGGTTAAAACAACAATAACAAACTCTACAAATCAAATGCGTTTCTGTAGGTAGGACGGAGGGGGTTTGGTTAGCATCATGGAAAACAAAAAGGGGCCACAAAATTAAAAGGGGGGAAAATCGCAAAAAATTGGTATTGTGGGGGTAATTACAATATCTTTTTTTTTCAATTCGGGCATGGTGTTTGGGAACGACTGAAATATATCCCGGTTTCCTTAAAAGAGAAAGCGGGGACAAACAAATCACCAAAAAAATTGAAGCCGGGGCAAAGTGATGTGGCTAGAGCAACAACAGCAAATAATAATAATTCTAACCTTTTACACTAAAATTTACACCTGGCGCCCCTCCCCTCCCCATGGGCCTCGTACTCTAGACCCCTCCATGTTCACAATAGACTAGATAAATAAGTCCATCATAGCACAGCGTTGTCCATTAACCCCTCATGAAAACTGTTTAAATTAAATTCATAAAATTGTTAGATCACGCCTTGTAGTACATATGCACGTGCTGTATAAGGGTATAACACGTGTATGTATGGGTTTTCCACATAAATGGGGAAAAAACGCTGTTTTTTCGTATATACTGCATTCATAAATTTATAGCGTTATATATTTATTGAATAGGGGTATTACTTTGTCCTTTTCACATACTGTTGTCCATACATAGGGGCACATTTCTGAAAAGTTTCGCGTTTCAGATCCTGACATGATTATTACATGAGGTAAAACAATAAAAAGATAAAAATTAATTTTTTGAAAAAAATGACAAAAATCAACTTTAACACTCTAAAATTTTACCCTTACAGAATATTATTTCTATTAAAGATAATACCAAATTGTAGGAAATTTTATCATCTTTAATTGATACCAAACTCAAGTTATTAAAACTTTCTTCAACGGGTTGTGGTCAGAATACTAATTTTTGTAAAAGGGACGGCTATTTTGGACGCCCCCACCTGTAGGGACCCTCCTTGCAGCTGATCTGAAGAGTTGTCCGCCCTAGCGATGTTGGTTAGTCCATACAACCATCCTAGATAGGACAACTTTTTATATCTCGACATGTCAGCTTTTTCAAAAATATGGGGTTTTGCTCCCTGGGTATATATACATATTAGACATCGGGTTATCAGTACAACTATTCCTGGACAATTGCCCACCGCCTTAAAAAAAAAAATAATAATAATTAAAAAAAATGAATATAAATAAATAGGTTGAGGTGTATTAGATTTAAATTGCTTTTAGGCGGTGGTAGTTGTCTGGGGTCGAGAACCATCATCGGGATTTTTTTATCAAACAGGATATTGGCAGGGGGCAACTCCCTTTCGTTTAAAATAATCATAACGCCCCATCCCCGGCCCCATCCCCTTAACTTGAAAAGGAATCGACGCCCCTACTAACTACTAAAACTACTAACTACTAAAATTAGAACTCGACATCTCTCGGGCTCACCACACCTTGGACATGACATGACGTAATGATATAATGCTTTAAAGTGTCAGTTCACAAGGAAAAACAAAAGCAATCTTAATGGTGATAAAACCCCGTTAATGGTCTCTTATGAGGGGATAATGGAGCGTAAAGGCGGTATCAAAATCGCGAATTTAAAACCTTCTCGCTAGGAAATGAGCAACATGTTCATGATAAAGATAAAAATGAAAGGAGATGCAAAAGAGATTTGATTAGAGGGAGTTGGGTTAACCCTCCCTTGGGGTGGCTTCTTCAACGCTTCAGATCCTTTCGAGACGGGAGAAGATGTGCGCCAAATTGATGTAAAACATGCCGCCATGTAAAATGCTCCCCTTGCCTTTAATCCGTATTGGACGTAAGCTTAGGAAGCTTCAAGATGGTGCATGGACCATTTTGAGTTCCGTTTTGTAAGATTAAAGTTTCAGGGAATACTAGTAATACAAATCTGACACCAGTAAAAATGCTTTTAAAAATCTAATTATTTTTCTTCCATTGTATATCTTTCCATAATTATTATCTGCAAAAAAGTAGGATTCCTAAGATAACTATGGGTTGTTAAAAAAACCCAACTTAAATCAATTATTGTTAAATGTAATAATTGTAATCATGATAATGTTTAGGCCCCATATTTCCAGAAAATATACATCCGAATTTTGTTATTATTATTGTCCCGGCCTGAAACTTTTCCATACAAATTGGAATTGTGGATACAATAAAGTCGAAACCACGAGTCTCGCATAAGTATGCAGCACGGTATTATTTCCTTTTCCATTTCAATAATTCAAAACTTACTTTCTCTTTACAATGGCCACTTCAAAAATACGAACGTGACTAATTTTGCTTTCTTTGATTTCGAGAGATGGGGTGGGGGATTCTAAATCGTCAATTGGCCACGCTTCTTGCAATGTTCTTATCGATATTTTTTCGTAAAAGGAGAATAATGGCATGGCGATCACTCGTGCAGGTTCGTCCAAGAAATAGAAACTAGCTCTCGACGAAAATTGAGTCAAACGAGGAGGGATGAACAATTATAGTGGAAGATTTATGGTGCTCTGTGGACCACCAAATCCGCGATCTGAGCCCGTAATTCACGCCCCTACGACTCAGCTAGCAAGCCCCCGGGAGTCCCGGCCGTTCCACGCTCTGCAACCGCGCTGGGTTCTGTAACACGGGCATCGAACGCATGTCAATTGTCACTTCAAATTACTCCCATTACGATTATCTTCTTAATGGATTTCTTTTTTGCTCCAATTTTTCCTTATTGGAACGAAAAGGGTTTCTATGAACTAATTTAGAGTATTTATCTCAATGCACTCCATTTTTAAAAAGTCTGCAAAGGTATGCGTTCAGTGTTACGTTGTCATGAAAAAAAAAAAAGAAAAAAAAAAAGAATAGAAAAGAAGAAAAACAAGAAAAAAAAAATCTTGCACATAATAATTATAATTAAATTTTTCATCGATGTAGAAAAGAAATGGATTTCGATGAAATAGTATAGGCCCTAGACAAAAAATATTCAAGGAATCAAAAAGTGAAATGTATTGGGTCAGATGAGACTTAGAATATCGGGAGTATTATGACGATAAGTTATCATATTGCTCCATATTATTATATTAATAAACCAAGTTACCAATAAACAACGAAACGTTCACTGAAATCCACAATATAGCACCATTAAAACAGTATTATTGCAAAATAGCTAAATGTGTACAAGGATTATATTTTAAGTTTTGTTCTCAGACAAATCTCTAGATATATATCACAATTTTGTTATGCTCTGGCAAAAGAAATTAATAAAGGCATAAAAATTCATATATAATAAAACGATAACGTCACCGAAGTTTTCTATTAATTTGTTAACCCCGCCCCCACGAAAAAAAGAGAGAAAAGAACGAATAAAAGGAGACCCCATTATGACCCTGCCGCCTCTCGCCCCCCCCCCAAAAAAAAAACGGGGGGGGGGAGGCAAAAGAAATAATGAGGGTTTTAAAAGTTGTATTTCTACATCATGTAATAATAATGAAATACAATTACCGAATCCTAATCCATATTCCACCTGGAAGATGCTCAATAATACGAAAGAGGAACAAATAAAATAGGGTTTTACTGATTTCTTAAAATCCAACCACCCCATTGTTTATTGATAATACCCATCAAACCAAAACAATGCCATAAATAACCCCTATATAATTAAAAATGAATTTATCTTTCCTAGATGTGCCGGTATAATATGTTTTCGCACATGTGGCTTTGCAAAATAAGTATAGCTGGGGTTTGTCATGAAAACTTCACGTACATAAATTCAAGTCGATTATTAAGAACCTGGCATTATAATAACTGACAATGCAAAAAAGGGGCTGGCAACCCGCGTAAATCTAAGACCGTGTAGGCGGGATCGTAAAAGTTTGTTGTAAAATGTTTTGATGGCTTCTTCGCTTTTCCTCATCTCCTTTTGAAAGACGAAATTATGGAGAAAGTTATTGCTTTCAAGCTTTATTGCATTTTGGTTCGTTGCCCATAGCAACCGTTCATCATCCCCTGAAACGTGCGCACATACGTCCCCCTTTTTGGTGGCCATGCAATATGCAATACCTAATTCATAAACCAAGAAAATTGTCGTCAGTGCAACCCCCTCCCACTACCTTCCCTCTTTCAAAAATAAATCTTGCGGTGTTTCACAAATCATCTTAAATTGATATCTGAATTAATTACAAAAAAAATAAAAAATACCAAGGTCGGGCACTTTCGGAATTTTAACACGAGGATATTTTAATTCAAGCTTTGAATATTAAAATGAAATCGATATTCATTTTCAGAAGTAAATTCCCTAATAATCTTCCAATCTTCTTGAACAAAATATGAAATCAAATTCACTTCATCATACACCCTTTAAGATTGCTGGTCTCTACGTCAGTACACGCAAGCCAATCATAATATTAATGATAATAATTCTACCCGGAGGCCCGATATACGTATGATAACAAAGGCATTATGGGTGAAGGTCGTGCCATAGGTTCGTCTGCTAGATGTTCATTGCAAGATTCAATCTCTCTTTCTATTCCCCTTTCCCTGTTTTGAGCTCAATTTTTCTTTCATATCTTTTGAAATGTTCTTTGTTTCTCCACGATCCACTCTTTCTTCTGTCTTTCTTTTTCCTTTTCATTTATTCTACCCTTTTTACTCCTTTGTGCTCTTGCGTCTCCATTCTTTTTTGTTGTCTCTCTATAATTATGTTTGTATTCTTCTTTTAATATCTTTCCATCTTTTCATCTTTTTCCCTCTCGGTACCGTATTCTTACCCATTCTCTCATTCTCTCTCTCTCTCTTTCTCTCTCTCTCTCTCTTTCTCTCTCTCTCTCTCTCTGTCTCTCTCTCTCTTATCTTTCTCTCTATTTGTCTCAAAGTGGCGAGTGAAGTTGAAGAGGGGGGGGGGGCGCAAGGGGCTACATCCGCCTTTTTGGGTTGAGAATAACAAAATAATTTGGCATACAATGTCATGTATTATCTAAGAAAATTGCCTTATGACTCTGTGCCCAATATTAAAAATTGCCTGCTGCGACCATTTTATTTTCAAACCGTGAATCCGCCGTTACTAATTCATATCTTTATTTCAACTGTTTTGAACATGTTCATGATCAAAATCGTTTTTGGATTGTTGGGATGGACACAATGCAAACATAGAATATTAAACTCAAGAAGAAGTAGAAAGATAAATAAATAAATTATAATTTTATTCAAAAGTTTATTATAATCTGCTGATTTAATCTTCGGGATGTCTGGTCAACTTTTGTGTGAAGAAGATCGAGGCATAACATTTGAAAGCTTAACACATCTTGGATATTATAGTTTTCAGATTGTATTTACAATATTTTATTACGTTTATTAGGTTGCATTTTTCACATTGGGATCTTATTCTGACCGTTTGCAATTATTATCAAATCGGGTAAATTATTTTGAGTTATTTCCCATTCTAGCCACAAGCAAATACATAATGTACACATAATGTACAGGCCTTTTGTTTGCTCAAGTTTACAAATTAAGTCCTATAACAGTTGTGACCAAGAAATAAAGTTCATAGTACATCCAGTAAATACACAAAAATACAAAAATCGCACTGAATCACTGCTATTACCGGTGCCTCGGAGCAGCGCGCACGCTTGAGCGCACCGCGCGGCGTAGGTATAAGTACCGTACTATCCACTCCTTCGCTGCCCGAATGAGCTTCACTGGTGTGGTGTGCAGGCTTCAAACCTGTAGCTGTCTAGCGACAGAGTGGTTCGATTCCACCTTTCGGGCGGCTAAAATTTTTGTAGAAGCTAAAAAGAAAGAGCAAATTTTCCTCTTTCACCTCGTACCAATCATTTGATGTGCTAAGTATGATTATTCGAAATAAAAATAGGTATCGTGTGACTAACGTATAGGCTATATGATCGACAGGTTATGCATGGGTGAAAAACTTTGCACCCCTTTACATCTGATCCAAGAAATAATGAGTGAAAGATAATTATCTTCGATCAAAAACATCAACAAGAAAGAAAAAAAAACCTACAAAATTGCTATCTTTTAAATCTAATTATTGAGTATTCCATATGTAAACATACATGATTCACAAGTGACCGTAGACGAAATGGAAAAATGTCCGTCTGAATTTTTAAAGAAAAAAACCAAACAGATTTTTATGAAAAGTGCTTGCTAACGAAAGGGTTAAACATTTATTTCGAGTAAATATCTCCTCTGTTAAGTCATGCTAAATCTATTAAGTTAAAAGATATGTCAATGATATTCATGAAAAATAATCTAAACTTGTACAATATTGAACGATTTCAAAAAATAAAATGTTCATTTGCATTTAAGCATTGCGTATTTGGTTTTGATTTAGAAAAAAAAAAAAAAAAAAGTCTTCCCCGAAACGTTTTGTCGTCATTTTAATGGCCAGAACGGATTTAGCTTTTCCTGGAAAATGATCTCAGCTGGATTGCGTGAAGTTATAAAAAGAAGTTACTGCACGTAGACAATAATTATTATTTATTCACAATATTCCTTGATTTATGTATAGGTGCATGCATGCATGTCAATTGTGTTTTGTACGATGTTTTCTTTGGCAAAGTTGAATGCCTATTTCGAGGTATTGTTTTTGATTAGATGGAATCATGATTTCATTGTGTTAAAATTATACTGCTTAGTGTATTATTGTCTTGAAACTTATATTCAATATAAAAAGTAATTTCAGTTTAAGATAAAGATGTTTATTTTCTTCATCATGCTAATAAAAAGTAAAGAGTAATAATCAGTTATATAATTTATGTTTCATAGTAATGCAACGTCTGTTTACTTCATCATTATAATAAGGTATTTTTAAATATCTAATAAGATTTAAAGATACAATATGAAGCGGATATTCGATTTCTTAAAATTACTTTTCGGTTAGTTTTTTTTCCCCTGTTCTTAAAATTCTGACGTATTACTGTTCCCTGCATACTAAGTACTGTCCATACATGTAGTTCTGATCTATGATAATTTGTTTTCAACGCATTCGAAAAAAAGAATATAATTTGTGTAATGTGTGTCTTGATTATTATCATATTTGCTATAAGTAAGGTTTAGCAAAGGCTTATGCGTACCTAAACGCAAGGTGCATAGGGGGGGGGGGGGGGGGGGGGGAGGATAACTTGAAGCTCCCAACAGTTCGATAGGCAATTATCGCTTATATTCGTTAAGAGAGTGAAACATCAAACAGTTATTTAATTACAGCATTCATATGAAACTCTTAAATATATATTGATGCATTGAAAAAGCATTTATTGACTCTCATGGATTTTTATTTTTATTTATTTATTTTTTTTTTTTTTGCAGGTGGCCCTATATAATTTTTTTTCAGTGCTCGCTCATTAAAAGTTTGATATTTGTAACACAGAATATATTGCAACTTCTACCTCGTCCCTTAAAATCTCCCACACACAAAATATAGTGAAAAAAAAAAGGGATGTTGCAAACAAAAAAGATATGCCCTTGGGAATACTGTGTCGAAATATGTAAAATAGAAATTAAATAATACAGGGGCGGCCCCTACAGCATCTTTATACGGCAAGGGGATTGAATTTGGCGTAATATGCAATGGCGGATCCAGAATATGCCATTAGGGGGGGGGGTGCACACAAAATTTTCAGATTTTGATACCAATTATAGGGGAGCGCGTCTCCTGCGCCCCGCCTGAATCCGCCACTGAACATGCTGAATGTGGATTGTGTATAATGGCAGATGTGTCATGTCCAATCATCAATCATCATCTCTTCTTCTTCTTTTCTAACTCGACCACAATCTGAAGTCCAGCCTCGTCAAATATTACCCCTTCACTCTCGCGTATCAGGTGACCAGTGTGACGTCATCATCAAGACTGTCACACTTCGAGATAAAGTTCAAACTGTGATAAAGTTTTATATTCATTAAATATATATATTTAGACATGTTATTCATGTTTAGTGTCAGTTTATGTAACATTTCATTCAAAAGGAGAGCTAAATGATATAGAAACTACATAAAAATGTTAAAAAGTGAAATTAATAAAAGTGTTTAAACAAATGATGAGATAAAAGATTTTCATGTTGAGTTAAATCAGGGACGTGAGAAGTCACGTCCCTGGTTAAGTTATCTCTTTGTAATCCTAAGGGGAGAGGGGCATACCCGAATATTAATCTAGCAGGGGGCACCAATCCAAGGATGATTTGGGGCAGTCACTTGCCTTCGTTCCTAAAATCCTGGGGGGGGGGTTCAATGCCCCTAAAACGTATTCACGGTTTCCATTTGATTTGGGGCAATTTAGGGCCAATTTTTGAAAAAAAATATGTTACTTTCAAAGCATGGATCTTCACAACACTTTACTTTTTGTATAATATGCTGTTGCTGTAAAAGCACTATGTTCATATCGGACAGAATTTGAGGCGACACATTTCTGTTCGCGCCACTCGCATCGCGCCAAATCCTCGACAAGCGCCCCTGATGGATGGACGAAACCCGTCACGCTAGTCTGGACGAAGCTCGGCCTGAGCCTTATTCGTCCCTTCTCACTTGCGTGATAAGCCTGAATCCGGTGAGGCTGGACTTAAAGTCAAATAATTAGTTGGGACGGACTAGCAATCTGTCATCTGGTCCATTTTGGATTTGACTTACGACGATTGGAAGAATGGATCTCCCGAAAGAGAAAGAGAGAAGGAGAGAGTGAGCTTGATATTGAGACGGATCGACAATGGAGACGGATATGGAATGAAAATGCGAGAAAAAAATGACAGTCAGAGTAGGAAGGGGCGGCCAAGTCGAAGCACAAGAGTGCACAAAGCCCCAGTGGCGGATCCAAAAAATGGGGGGGGGGGCGCCACCAAATTTTCATATTTTAACATGTACAGTCAATGATGGGTTTCCAAATTATACGGAGGCGTGCCCTGAGCCCCTGCCTGGATCCGCCACTGGATCCCCCATCTGCATCTCAATTTTCCAAAGTGCTTCTTTTCAGTTTTTAAATATATGTAATTAAGATTGACCTTCCATTCTAAAAATACTTCCATTTAACTTTACTGAAAAGGGTTTATTAAAAAAAATAGTAATAATATAAAAATAAGAGATAATTGATAAGTTTAAGAGCCCTCGAAAAATTCTGGATACGTCCCTGACTAATAAAAAATTACTTTCAACTTCAAGCAAGTCAAGTACCAAAGGGGTCGGCTAAAATGGTAGATTTATGTGTAGAAATAAAAAAAAACATTGTTATTATTATTTAATATTTCTAAATTATATCAAAACTATTGTTTACATGATTAAAATAAATTAGATTAAGCAAAATATAAATTATTGAATGAGAAAATATATGAAAATGAATTTGTTTAAATCCACATAATCTTGCTGGGTTGTTTGGTTGTTTGTTTTTTGTTTTTTGTGTTGCTTTATTTTAATTATTGTTCCTTAGGAATGAGACAAAAGATAAAACAAATATATTGAGAAATGTGAAGCATGTTCCTACGGACCCACCACTATAAACTATGAAGCATCATACAGTAGGAACATACCTCACGTGCTTCAATACACAAACATATGCTCTCTATCAGTATCTCATCTGAAGTCCTGAACCAATGTTTTCCCCCATAATCTTCCCTTCAAATTATATCTCTATCACGTCTGTTACTTTACTTTTATTATTACGTGACTTTTTATGCTTTTAATCTTTATAATGATTTTATCATAGTATCTGTAGCATGCTGAAGTGGTGCTGAAGTAGAGAGTTACAATGAAGATTATATGCTCATATATCTGAAGCATTTGAATTAAAAATTTCCAGGTGATAAATTTGTCCCACGATATAATGTATATAAATTTTAATACAATATTCATGAGCGAACGACATAATTTATCGAGGGGCGGTATACCCGTTTCTAAATGTTGCAAGCGAGCGAAGCAAGTGATAGAGTATGGGTTACATTCCTCATCTATTGACTAATATTGGCGCAAGATTGTTTATCTATGTTACAGCATTTTAATGTAAACTTGTATATAATTTACTTTTTGTTTTTCGTCAATCATGACTATTTTGGGGGTTAAAAATAGTAAAACGTTGACAAATACTTTTCGTGATTGTAAAGAACATTACAATAGTGTGATGTCCCCTTTAAGGTAGTTATTGAGGCATCACATATTTCATATCTCTGTTATCTTGTCGTTAGTGGGATAAAATTCTCCAGCACTACGTGTGGTCGGTCCTCAAAATGCTCAACGTGAAAGAAGTAGTCAGGCAGGCCAGCTCAAGATTGGTTAGCTGAACGAGTCAGTATAAGTTGAAATATATGGGGAAGAAACCCACATTTACTAAACCCAACGTCTGCAGTGCATCTCTGCTGCATTAGGTCTCTACAGCCGGGGGCGTCCAAAATGAGTGCCCATTTTACAAAAAATTCTATTTTGAATAAAATAGCAGAATTCATTTTCTAACACAACTAACTTTGATGTCAAATAAAGAGTATTACATTGTCTTAACGCTTGTGTCATTTTGAAATCAGACTGAAATCGAAAACAGTGAAAGTTTTGATGAAGAAATGTTTTTTTCTCACTTTTTTTACGCAAATATTTTTTGTTCCTTTTTTCAATAATTTTAATAAATAGTTGTATAAAACATTGATGTTGTAAACTTTTCTAAAAACTACTACCGTGCATGTTAATGATGCTGTTAAAAAGAAGGGAGTTATATCTTATTCCGATAAAGAATTATGATGAGCTAAAGTCAGGAACGCAATATAGACAAAAATCAACAATTTCCCCGTATCGAAGAAGAATCCCATACCCGTAAAATGTATTAGGAAAGGCCGATAACATGCGATAAGCTTTTAGCAGACAAAACAAGTATCGAAATGTTCCGCATTTTTGGCACTTTTGTTTGCCTACTCACAGCCATCGCATACAATCAGCTTTTCATAATACACGTGCGGGTATTGTGTGATTCTCAGTCACGGGGCAAATGTTGATTTTTGTCTATATTGCGTTCCTGACTTTAGCTCATCATAATTCTTTTATCGGAATAAGATATAACTCCTTTTTTTACAGCATCATTAACATGCACGTAGGTAGTTTTAGAAAAGTTACAAACATCAATGTTTTATACAACTATTTATTAAAAATTATGAAAAAGGAACAAAAAATATTTGCGTAAAAAAAGTGAGAGAAAAAACATTTCTTCATCAAAACTTTCACTGTTTTCGATTTCAGTCTGATTTCAAATGACACAAGCCGTTAAGACAATGTAATACTCTTTATTTTGACATCAAAGTTAGTGTGTTTAGAAAATGAATTCTGCTATTTTTATTCAAAATAGAATTTTTTTGTAAAATGGGCACTCATTTTTGGACGCCCCCGGCTGTTAGGGACCTAATGCAGCAGAGATGCACTGCCAGACGTTGGGTTTAGTAAATGTGGGTTTCTTCCCCATATTTCCAATACTTTACTACTGGTACCTCGTTCAGCTACCAATCTTGAGCTGGCTGCCCATGATCTAAAGCGTTGGATGTTGTATGTCATAGTTTAGAAGAAGAAAGCAGAAGCATAAACTCAGGGTCATAGGGTTGTCTGTACAGGGGGCTCCAGTCGCACCATCGCGATTTTTGTTCGTGAAAAACAACAAACTAGATTCGTATAATGAGCTAAGCTTTTATCTTAGGCTCCTTGGTATTTCGTATTATCATCATGATCATGATGCCAATCGTCCTGTAAATTTGACATTGTTGTTAATGATATGATATATAATGTTGTTGTTAAAGTTGTCTGTGATTGGAAATAGGAAATAAACTTTAACTGAACTGAAACTAAACTGAGTCAATTTATAATATTTGATAACAACGACATAACGTCTGATTTTTTTAAAATCTTCCAAATATTACTATAATTTTCATGTATTTAGAAAACACCTCTGATGCATTTAATTCGGATGATGTATCCAGGAGTTCTTTCGTTGACTATGTCACGGTTGAAAGCTGAAGAAACACAGAGTGACGTCACACAGTGACGAATATTTTAAAGCAATTTACAACAAAATCATATCACATTCGCTACGTTTCCTTTTTCCTCGTTTCCGGCATTGTATAAGAAGAAAAAGAAGCTTCATCCACTCCATTTCCGAAGAAAGACAAATTCAAATTTTCACCGAATGTGAGATATCAAACGGTGCAATTCTTTTTATTTTAATTAATTTTTAAAATTTAATATAGCTTATACAGTCTGTGTCAAATAAAATGGTACAAGTGAAATTTTTTTTTTATAGTATGAAGATTAATCACGACCTGGTATTGTTTGGTATTTTTATAAAGTGGAAAATCAGACTTTCACCTACAATTTTTTTCATAACATTTGGTGCTGTAATTTTTGAGATATGACTAGTTTTGTGCAATCAAGAAAAATCCAGTTTTCGCACGCCGTCGCATGCCTTTGTGTACGTTTCGCATAATGGCCCCGAAATTCAGCGCTCCAGAACAATAGAAATGCGTAATTTCGATTTGTTCCTCGTCGCACAAAATTTGGCATAACTTTTGTTTTATGAAAGCAAATTATAAAGAGCAAAGCGCATCAGCAAGGAAAATCTTTTGGCTTTAATTTGGTACCACATACATACATCATTTGAAAAGATTTCACATCTAAATTATTTTTTCCCCGACTGTACCATTTTTTTTTGACACAGACTGTAGTGAAGCAAAAATGTATCACCTTTTTTATATAGTGTTATGTAATGATCACAATCATTGTTATTTTTCTTTTTTTTTATTACATAATATTTCATTACCCATATATAATAGGCCTAAACCATATCAATTGACATAATTTCATTACGTCCTACCTATATAGGGTACACCATTTCCCCCTTGTTCAATGAGGGCAATAAAACTTGTATAGGAGCAAATGAAACCGCAAGAAAGTCAAAAGTCAGAGTTATGTCTAAACTTGAAGAAATG